>JACEEZ010024930.1:275000-342500 GCA_016584305.1 Chionoecetes opilio
GGCAACGGAAGAACAGAGGCGATGTAGGTCACAAGAGGAAGAAGAGTGAGAGGTACGGCGGGTGCCCCGGAAAGCAAGCAGGTCAGCCCAAACTCGCACGCTCAACTGGGACTCAAACTGCACGCCTTGATCCGTGATGAGAGTGACAGGCACAACGCTACCCAACCAGACAGGAAATGAGCAGCCGTACATTCGTGTACGGATCCGTACATTCGTGTACGGATCCGTACATTCGTGTACGGTTCAGGATCCGTGATGACAGTGATGAGAGCGACGTACAGCGCTACCCAACCAGACAGGAAATGAGCAGCCGTACATTCCGCGGTACTGTCAGGCATGGGAATAGCGGCGGCCCAACGGGTCACCTTGTCCACACATGTCAGCAGGTAACGGTGACCGCGGGAGGCCAGCAAAGGACCCACCAGGTCTACATGGACGGTGTGAAATCGCTGGGTGGGCGTGGGGATGGTGTGGAGAGGGGCTCGTGTGTGTCGGTGAATCTTTGCAGTTTGACAGGCAAGACAGGCACGCGTCCATTCCTTAATGTCACGTCTCATCCCAGACCATACCGCTCTCCTGCTGATGACGCGATGGATACCGAGGATGCCGGGGTGGTTCAGGGAGTGGTAGTGATTGAACACTGACCTGCGGTGTTGACGGGTGATGAATGGACGTGCGGGGCCACAAGAAATGTCACACAAGAGTTTGGCCGCGGAGTCGGGGATGTCGTGCAGGACCAGGTGGAGCGCTGTGAGTGTGGGCCCCTCAATCAGGATCTGCAACTCAGGGTCTCCCTCCTGTGTCGACGCCAGGGCCACGTAATCGAGCGGCGCAGGCATCGTGACCACGGACATCATCCGGGGGGTTGTAGCGCAGCGGGAGAGGGCCACGGTATTGTCCTGCCCCGGGATATGGTGGATGTCTGTGGTAAACTCGGATATATAAGCCAGCTGTCTGGAGACCCGGGGGGTGAAACTTTCGCCAGATTGCACCATAGCGTGTGTTAATGGCTTGTGACCTGTCAATACTTGAAACTCCCTGCCCTCAAGAAAGTGGCGGAAGTGTCTCACGGCCTCATACACCGCCAACAGCTCCCTATCGAAGGCGCTGTAGAGGCGTTGGGCAGGCTCCAAACGCCTGCTGAAGAGGGCGATAGGACGAAGTTCGTCCTCTACCTTCTACTGGAGGACAGCGCCCACCGCTTCTGCTGAGACATCAGTAGTGAAGACGGTGGGGGCATTGGGGATTGGGTAGGCGAGGAGCGTCGTGGAAGCGAGTTGTTGTTTGATGCTGTTGAACGCTTCCTCGGCTTCATCAGTCCACTGCAGGGGCTTCGGTGAGTTTTTCTTTACCCCCTTCAGGAGGTCATGTTAGGGGCTGAGCCGAGCGGCAGCTTGGGGAATAAAGCGGTGGTAATAATTAATCACCCCCAAAAATTCCCTGAGCTTCCTGACCGTACGAGACCGTGGGAGGTCCGCGATCGCTGACACCTTCTGCGGGAGTGGGGATAAGCCCGCTGACGTGACTCTGTGGCCCAAGAAGTCCAACGCCGGAGCAACCACCACACACATCGTTGGGTGGATCCTTAAACCAAACTCCTGAAGGCGAGTGAGCAGCTGGCGCAGGTGGAGCTCGTATTGTTGGTGCGACGATGAGGCGAAAAGGATGTCGTCGATGTACAACACGACGAAGTCGAATCCCCTGACTACTTTATCCATAAAGCGCTGGAAGATCTGAGCCGCATTGCGTAGTCCGAAATTCCTGTAGGGGTACTCAAACAAGCCGAAAGGCGTCGTCACTGCAGTCTTCGGCACGTCCTCGTCGGCCACGGGGATCTGGTGGAAGGCCCGTAGAAGATCAATCTTCGAAAAGACAGCCCGCCCGTGCAGCATGCTGTGAAAATCCAACACGTGTGGAATAGGGTAGCGATCCGGCCGAGTCATGGTGTTGTGAGCCCTGTAGTCGCCGCACGCGCGCTATTCGCCTTCTTGGGCCTTCAGTACCATATGGAGAGGTGAAGCCCAACAGCTGTCGGAAGGTCGAATGGTCCCCTCCTGCAGTAAGTGCTCAAACTCCTTTTTCGCCGCCTGGAGGCGTTCAGGAGTCAGATGTCGCGGCCGAGCAAAACAAGGTGGGCCCGCCGTGGCGATGATGTGTATGACCTTGTGATCCATTTTGGCGGGGCCGAAGCGCTGAGAAGTGAGGAGAGGGAATTCCTCGCGAAGAGCTTCGTACAGGACCGCCTGGCGTAGGATGTGTCAGGAGGGGCGTTCGCCGCCCGCAGGGCACGGTAGGGATGACAGTGTTGGTTGTGCGATGTTGCAGACGTCCGCGCCGGGGATCAACGAGCAAGTCGTGGGAGGGGAGGAAATCCACACCCAGGATAGGCTGATCCACCTCAGTCACCACGAAGGACCAGACGAAAGGCGAGGCAGGCGTGAAGGAGAGGCGAAGAGTCCGCATACCATAGGTGGCGATAGAGGTGTTATTGGCGGCCAGGAGGTCGTAAGCGGTGCTGAGCTGTGCAAGGCGTTCATCTTACGACGGCGGCACAACACTGACCTCCGCCCCCGAATCCAATAGGTAACACATCCCCAACAGCGTGTCGGCCACGCAAAGCAGCGTCCGGCGGCCAGGGAGTGGTGGCGACGGAGGCGGAGGCGCTGCAGGAGAGTGGGCGGGCGAGCGGGCGCGGGGTGGCACGTGAATCTGTGGTGGGTTGACCAGGGGCGGAGGTGCACGGCTGAACCTGTGCAAGGAGTCGGGCGGCGATATGGGGGGATCGGGCGGGTTGGGCATCAGGATGACATGGCCCGGAGAGTGCCTCGCGGTGGAGGCCCGAGAGATAGCAGCGGGAGACAGGTGCGCATATACCGACTCCCGCGCTTGTCGTTTCCCGACCACGAACATGGAGGCTGACAATTCATGGCTGCCGCGCCGTAGCGACCATGGTATTAAAAATACTTGTGGCTAGTAGGGTAGTGGAGGGCTGAGAAGGCGGCCTCTCATCGCTGAATGGCAGAAGCCATCATCGGAGAGGCGGGCGTCCGTTGAAGAGCTGTGCGCCAGGGCATTGCCATGGCCCCCCCTCGCGCCCCGGGTCTCTCCAGTGCACAGAGGAATTTCGTGGAGCCGGCAGGGGTGTCACCTGAGGTAAACACCGCAGGCGCCCGGACCCCGTCGGAGGTGCTGCAGGCCAGGCACAGGAGTGGTGGGGGGACAAAGGAGGGGGGAACGTGGTATAGGCCGCGTGAATGTTGTCAACGAGCTCCGCGTATTCATTGATGGTGACCGGGCCCCGTTATCCCGCCAACTGCACGCGGATGCCGTGGGCATGAGGCTGGTGTGGCGGTAACGAAGCATAGCCTCGGACAATGGGAAAACCGTAGCTCTGTTAAGGTCCTGCATTCGGGAGAGGAATACTGCAGGTCGACGTCCGTCATATTGTAGTGTGTCGAGCTCAGCCACGTAAGCCTAGCACGACCTTCCAAGGGCGCAGACGAGGGAAGTTTTCAACGCCTCATATCTCCCATCAGCCGGGGGCGCCGTAAGCACTGAGGAGATCCGGGCAGCAACGTCAGATGGAATTGCCCTGAGAAGCGCCTGAAACTTGTGGAGATCCGTGATTTCCGAGGAGCCCGCCCACGAAGCTTCCAGATGCATAAGCCACGTGGCTATATCGTAGGTGAAGGCTGTGAGGCGTGGGCTGTTAGTATCCATCGTGTCGTACCTACACTCGAGGTCACCAATTGTAGTAGTTCTTTAGCTAAACACGGGATAAACCAAACACTATGTTCGCACACAAGTTTATTACGGCGGAAATAAACAGGGGTGTTACAGCGGAGGAGGGCCACGATAATCACAGAGAGAAGGCGTGTGTGTGCTCTCTGGGACGGTCGATAAGTTACTGGCAGGATACCGGTCGCGAGGGCAGGAGGTGCGTGGAATTTGGGTCACCACAGTCAGATCGCCCCTCAGCCACACCTGGCCAGGCGTGACCTTTAGGGTAATTAAGCAGCTGGCGTGAAGCCCAACATTGGGGTCACTAAAATATCATAAAAATACACCAACCTCTGTGTATTCAGTACCCCGGACTCTACTACTAAGGATCACACACGCCCTTACAAGACTACCCAAGCCAGCCGCATCTCACCCACGTGACTCTTTAACCCTCATTGGTCTCCGCTCGACCTTTAGACACCTACCATACACCACCTACTACATGTTCTCCTCAACGGTGGGATGGATCCCACCTATACATCTGGTGGTAACTGTGGGAGGGTGCACCGTAGGTAGGTAAACAGGGAGACACAACCAGGAAGGGAACGTTAGTGGCAAACACGTGGGTGGGGGATTTATGCGGGAACAGCAATTCCCAACACTACACGGATTCACGTGTTGAAGAAGCCGGTAATGGCTACAGGACGGAGGGGTTAGCTACTTCAGAGGAATGAGGTCTATCATGCCGTAAGATGAGCGTGGAGATCACTTGCCAACACTTGCACGGACTGGCAAAGGTGAATGACCACCGTCTGCTACCACTTTTCACCAAATGTATAGGTGGGATCCATCCCACCGTTGAAGAGACCAAATGTAGCAGATGGTGTAGGGTAGGTGTCTAAGGACCGATCGGAAACCAAGGAGGATGGAAGAGACCCGTGGGTGAGATGCAGCTGACTTGGGTAGTCTTGTAAGGGCGTGTGTGATCCTTAGTAATAGAGTGCGGGGTACTGAATACACGGGGGTTGGTGTATTTTTTTTTATATATATTGGTGGCTATAATATACAATGAATATGGGTAAAGGGAGTCTCGCAAACGCGAGAGCGTCTGTGTATGGCGACACTCCTCACTTATATGAGGATGGAGTGGTGCTGGGAGGCGACTGGCCGTGACCTGACCGACTGGCCGACCCTATGCCCTAAGGCGTAGTAGAGGTGGGGTGGCTAGCCAGCAATAGCATATGAGTCACCCAGTCATCACAATATACACACACACACACACACACACACACACACGCGCGCGCGCGCGCGCGCGCGAAAACACACACACACACACACACACACACATACATACACGAGCACAATAGACTATCACCTGAGGGTTCGTTGACGGCGGTCGTCACTCTCAGAAGCAAAAGAAAAGTTGGCCATACTTTCCGCATGGATCCGGCTGTTGCTGTATCTTGTGTGCTTGGAGAAAATATTCAGAAACAGAAGGTTAATGGGAGAAGGACATGTAGTACATCTTAATTGCTTGCTTCTGCAGTAAGATGCATACTCACAAAAAATATGTGTGTATTCATAGAATAAATCATTGCTGTATTTAAAAGATTTTTTAATTAGTAGTTTTGAATATCATTATGGAATTGAATATAGCCTCCCATCCACTATCACATAGCTCTTTTTTCTGCCGAAGTTTGTCGCGTGTCGCTTTTTTTCTTGATATATATATATATATATATATATATATATATATATATACAGTAAAACTTCGATAAGTCGGTATTCATTAAGTCGGAATTACCGATGAGTGGTAATGGCTAAGTCGTAATAATCATTTAAAAGTAATTTTATATTTTGAAAAATAACAGTTCTTTTTTTTTTGCCTATAGCGCATGAAGGCATTGACCACCAGGGCTCCAATATGAAAAATTATTCCACTTTATTCGGAAAACTACTTAACCCTGCGTTAGTCCCCCGGGGTGTTTTGGCACCCCAAAATTCTGTAAATGCTCATAATTCCTAGATAGTAGCTTGATTATTTCTTTTCATCCCAGTACTCTCCTGACTCGGTGAGGGGAGGGAGCACGTGGTGTGGCGCAGTCGTGATTCAGCTGTAGTGGGAGATAGAGGTCATTCTTTCCTGCCTGGGGTGTCCAAACACCCACCAGACTAACGAAGTTATACATTTACGACTTTTTTTTTTTTTTTTTTTCAATTGGAAATTAGATTTTGTAGATTAATATGCAGAATATATATCAGTAGCCTACTACTACTACTACTATCAGGTAGTGAATCAGAGTGATCGGTAATATTTATGATATTTGGCAAAACCTTGTTACTCATTCATGGCTTTGTAATGAGCTCACATAGATTTTTCTAGCCATTTCATTTCGTTGGAACATTTTGTGGTTATTTTTGATGAGTAATACAATTTTCTGGTATTGTATTGGTGTGCTGTACCTAAAATATACAATTATGTTTATGTAACAAATTTATGTTGATTTTCATTTCAATGAATAATTAAATCTTTACTTCAATTTTTTATTTAGATCATAATTATTGTGACACAGATTGTTTTTTTATGTTATTTTTTTCATATTGATTATCATCATCCTTATACAAAAAAAACAATAAAATGGACTATCATGTAAGTGTTTTCGAAAAAAATGTGATTTGAATTCATTTGTTGCATTATTTTCACCAATTTTATAATTTATTGTACTGTATTATTTTAAATTAATAAACACCAGCTACAAGGCATTATATCTATTCATCAGTGACTGCAGGGATATCCTGAAGAGAAGCAGCAATATGAATATATTTTACATAATTAAAAGTTATTTAACTAATAGGTATCAGTATGTGTTATATAATGAAGTTGAATAAAAATTATTACAATTAAAATCTGGTGTTCCCCAGGGGTCTGTTTTGGGACCACTACTATTTTTGATATATGTTAATGACATGATTAATATTTCGACGTTGCATGTACCAATACTTTTCGCTGATGATACTAACTTATTTCTTAGTGGTCCAAATATTAATGAATTGTTTACAAAAATCAACTCTGAAATGAAGAAGTTGATGAGATGGATTTATGCTAATAAACTTTCCTTAAATATTTCAAAAACTCATTATATGATTTTCAGAACTAGAGGTAAAACAATGAAAACTAATCTCAATGTTTATGTTGACCAGGTTAAGATAGATCATGTAGAATCAACAACATTTTTAGGTGTAGTCATTGATGAAAGATTGCCTTGGTTCCATCATATTAATTACATAAAAAGTAAAATAGCAAAAAGTATTGGGATTTTGTGTAAAGCTAGAAAATTTATAAATGCCAACTCTTTGATTACTTTCTATAACAGCTTTATATATCCATATATTACTTATGGTGTAGAAGTTTGGGGATCTGCAAATGATTGTTATGTTCAGCAGATTATAATATTGCAAAAGAGAACTGTCAGAATCAACAGAATCAGAATCATTTACATCATCAAGACCAAGGGATCACACTGCCCCATTGTTTAAGTCACTCAAAATACTACCATTTTCTAAAGTTTATTCATACTGTGTTACAAAATTGATGTTTAAGTATGTAAAACGGTTGGTGCCGATAGCATTGAGAGGCATGTTTCCTACCAGTGAGGATATACACACTTACCCCACCAGACAGAGAGGTAACCTTCGTGTACCACAAGGCAGAACAACAATGATACACAGAACATTTAGATATAAAGGAACACGTATATGGAACGAGGTATCAACAACTATAGACCATCATTGCTCATTATCAACTTATAAATACAGAATTAAGAAATATTTGATGACCATGTAAATTATGTTTTATATTTATTTTTTTGTGTTAGGATGTAGCATACAATAGAACATATAAGAAAATTAGATTTAGCCTTCTAATAATTTAATACAGTTATTATATAGAATAGGAGGGCAAAATATACCAGTAGGTATCAGTCCTCATTGCCATGTAACAAGGAAGAAATTGAGTCAATATATATATTGTGTATATGTTCATGACAATAAAGAATTTTGAATTGAATTTTGAATTGAATTGAATAATAGTAACACAATATATATTTTTGTATTGGGGTGTTCAAACACCTAACCAGACCAAGCCAACCAATACGTTATGTTGATTAACTCCTTACGATTGGCAGCTAGGGTTCCTGGGCTGCCTGGCAGCGGAGAATGGCCCTACAGTTTACATTTTAGTAGGTTTTCCACTAGCATAATACAAAAAAATCTGCTATAATAATATATTTACTTTTAAAACTCGACGAATGAAACACTAACACCCAGATCATGACCACTAACTAATTCTACTTACAGTACGTATCTCTGGTCCACTGACTACGTTGCGTTATTGACATTATAGGTATAAGATAAGATAAGATACTTTGATCCTATCTAGACACTTTGCAAGTACCAACTACAAGGTTATTGACTATACAAAGCGCCACCACGCCAGGACGAACTTGGTGGACTCGAACCGCTGACCGAATGCGCAGGGACGCTACACACGAAAGACAACAGCTCTACCAATCGAGCCATCCTGATGGGTTGACATTATAGGTAGGTAGGACCAAAGACTACTGTATACTGGACTTGCTACTCAGTTTGGGTTATTTCCAGTGGAGGCCAATGCCGCGATTCCTGATATTTTCGAACATCACTCCCATTTCCCTTCTTTTGGTTTATCAGTATAAATGATATACTGTTATCTTCGTAAATGTTTGCTCTATAATATTATCAATGTCGAAGAGTTTAAGTGAATATTAAGTTCATGCATACTTCTTCAGTCTCCTAATGGCATTTCTTTAGTGTGTTTTACTGTTTTTATTTGATAATATTATAGAACAAACATTTACGAAGATAACAGTATATAATTTATACTGATAAACCATAGGAAGGGAAATGGGAGTGATGTTCGAAACACTTTTTTACATTGCCGATCGGCCTCCACTGGTCATGGGCGGGTTGGCGCGGAGCGCGAGTAGCAAGACCAGTATACACAGTGGCGTAGCTAGGTATTTATGATTGGGTGGGCACCTGGGGGGGCACAGCTGACTATGGGTGGGCACTAGATGAGCTGAACAAGCCCATACAGCTGAGGAGTTTGGTGGGGACTGGGGACTTACTTTCACTTACAGTGCCAAGACCCCCCCCCCCCCCCCCCCTTGCATATTTTGCATTCTGACCAATATCAAGAGTTTATCTGATGTCGTATGGACTGTGGAAGGTTATTAGATTTTATTCTAGGAGTGTGTGTTGAGTACTGTAGGGTATCATCCAGTTGCTGATGGAGAACGAAATAAAGCAGTCATGACAAAAAATGAAATACATATATTACCACTTATACAAAATAGAAATAACATAATTGATACTGAAAATTAAAAAAAAAATGCAGAAGTTTTAAAGCAGCAGGCAAATAAAATAAAAATTGCCATTGAGAAAGTGAAAATACCTCACTTAAGCAGAATTCTTCTGTTCTTGTGGTTCTCAGCAAACTTATCAACAAATTCTTCTAAATCAAGGCTTTTAACTCGCCTGCTTTCAATTGACAACACAGCAAGATTACCTAATCTCTCATTGCCCATTGTATTTCTCAGTGTAGTTTTGATTAATTTCAGAGCAGAAAAGCTTCCCTCTGCTGAAGCTGATGACATAGGTAATACTACATAAATTTTGGCCAGTCTGTAGAACTCAGGAAATGCCTCTTCATATGGACCAAGAACTCTCACTAAATCTAACAGTGATTTGGGCTTTTCATTGTCACTTACATCCTTATAGCGTCTTTCTAACATGCGTTTTACAGAGTGCAGCTCATGGTTAAGATCTTCCTCATTAGCACGAAATGCATGAATAAGTCCAGACATTTTCTCAAAAGATAAGAACTCCTTACTTTGTGGATTCAGTGCCTGTAATGCTTTCATAAGTTCACATGCTTCATTATTGAAGCGCCTTGTCATTTCTGTTAACATATGATCTAGAATAGGATAGAAGAAGTTAATTCGTGTTGAATCCTTAACACTGAAATCAGAGTGTGTGCTCCCTGACTGTTTTCCAATATAATCAGTAACAACAAAATCCTGCAATTTTGTAGACAGTTTCCGTTTCCTTGGTGATCTACACATTCTACACTCTGAAGTATCAAAACCATGAGCTGCTGAGTTTCTCTCAACTTCATCCCACAAAGCATCAAAAGAGGCTTGGTCTGACCGCATTTCTTCAAGGTGGGCTCCTACAGTTTCAATTAATTCTACAGTTTTTACCATGTCAAGATTGGCTGATTGTAGCAAATTTGATAACTGATTTATCCTACCAAGAATATGTGTCATAATGGCTAGCTTCATAGCAAACCCAGCATCTATTTGACCTACAAGTCCTCTTGCATCAATAGCTCTGTCAGCATTGCAGTCATTTGATAAACCTTCTAGAACACGGAGAACGGCATTCAGTCTCTCTTTCATTACTTTGCAAGTATCATACTTGCAAGCCCATCTGGTATCTGAAAGTCGTTGTAGCTCTCTAGTTTGCTCATTGGAATACATTTCCTTTTGCACATCCAACCATTTTGCATGGACATAAGATCCACTGATGAATACATACAGTTTTTCCAATAATGAGAAGAACTGTGCAGTCAAGAGGGAGACACGTACCAATTAAGTACCAACACAAGGCATTATAGAAAATTTGTAAGAGTAACTGGTGTAATTTAGTTATGTTCGTTACTATTAAAAGTGATCAATAGAAAGTATATGAATTTAACTCACTCAGAGGCATGTTTCTTTCTTTCAAGCAGAGGAAAAATATTTATTGTATTTGAGCTCGAGGGTAAGTCATCAGTAGAAATTATTTATAATACTCCATGCATGCTCCCTCAGTCCTACCTAGTGGAGCACGGTTCCCACACCACACGGCAGCCTTGGCCAGTGGGTGGGCACCTGGGCGGGCACCGGCTTCTCGTGGGTGGGCACGTGCCCACCCAGGCCCACCCGTAGCTACGCCACTGAGTATACAGTAGTCTTTGGTAGGACCCATATGTATATAACATATGAATAGGCCTCTTCCATTTGTGCCCAAGTTCCAGGAACCAGTTCTTTCAGTTTAGGGTTGGGTTCAGTTCCTGGTTCTGGGTTCGCGTGTCACAAATGGAACGCAAAAACCCCGTTTTTTTGTTTACAAACAAACTCAGCTGGCGAGGCAAGAGGAAAGGAGAGAGAGAGAGAGAGAGAGAGAGAGAGAGAGAGAGAGAGAGAGAGAGAGAGAGAGAGAGAGAGAGAGAGAGAGAGAGAGAGAGAGAGAGAGAGGAGAGAGAGAGAGAGAGAGAGAGAGAGAGAGAGAGAGAGAGAGAGAGAGAGAGAGAGAGAGAGAGAGAGAAAAGGAGAGAGAGAAAAGGGGGGGGGTATAAGCAAAGGAAGGAGTGGAGGTCTTTAGATAATAGTACAGGAGCATTAGTAAAAATTTAACGAAAACCTAGAATAAAATAGTAGAAAGCTGATTTTTTCAGGGGAGCTCCAGAAAACCATAAGCATGTCCACTGTGTAAAGTTCTGCAAATTCAACCTGGTGGTAATTTCAGAATTGAAGATGGCCGCCATAACAATTTGCGATAAATGGTTAGAATACCAAAATCGGCATAACTGGCAACTTATTACAGTGGACCATAGACCACTGTATACCTGGACTGTTCACGCGACAATGTTTTGAATTGCGGGGCTGCATAGGGGCCCGCGGGGCGCCCGACAAAGAGATATAGTGGTCTATGGACTATCATATAGACTGGTTTATCAATATATATGATATACTGTAATCTTCGTAAATGCTTGCTCTATAATATTATCAAATAAAAAACAGTAAAACACGCTAAAGAAATGCCATTACGAGACTATGAAGAAATATACATGAACTTAATATTCACATAACTCTTCGCCATTTAAAACTTTGCGAGTCAACTTTTATAATGAAGAGTATCAATAGAAGCGCAATTTTATTAGCTTTCCATTGCTATATTTCGTTATCTGATAAATTAATTAGAACCATGCATAAATTAGCGTTAAATAAATAAATAAAATCATCAATCGGGTAATTTTCCCGATTGATGATGTTATTTATTTACTTATATATTTCGTTTTCTGACAAATGAATTAGTACCGTGTAGAAATTAGCGTTGACTAAATAAATAACATCATCAATCGGGAAATTATATCATATATATATGATATCAAGAAAAAAATAAAATTATCAATATCAAGACCTATCAAGATATTATCAAGACCTTCACAAATCCCTTCAAATACCTCTAAAACGTAATTATAAAGTGGGAGAATTACCCCCTTTAATATCCCCTTACCCCACCTAAAGTCCTAAATGACCCCCCAAAATAATACTAACCTAACCGGTTACCGGTCATTTCGTCCACACGTCAATTCGCCCACAAGACATTTCGCCCACATGTAAGAGTCAATTCGCCCACATGTAAGAGTCAATTCGCCCACATGTAAGAGTCAATTCGCCCACATGTACGAGTCAATTCGCCGACAAGACATTTCGCCCACATGTAAGAGTCAATTTGCCCACTCTAAAGTCAATTCGCCCACACGATCCATGTCACGGAGTCATGTAACTTATATCTTCCGCAGGCAGAAATGGAATGAACCACCAGTAACCTTGGGATGACTCCATAGTGTGGGCGAATTGACCTGTGGGCGAAATGACTCCATAGTGTGGGCGAAATGACTCCATGGTGTGGCGAAATGGCATGTGGGCGAAATGACCGGATATATCCAACCTAACCTTATTATAACCTTATCTAACCCTACCAATAACCTCCTAGTGAGACCTAGGGGCAGGAAAGAAATAGAATTCTACCAGTTCATGTTATATTGAGGTTATAAGCTTGTAATTTGTTGTGTGGGGACGCGCCATATGATATTTGTTTACATTCTAACTGCATTATGATTGGCTAACAATCTCAAAGGTTGATGAAATCTTTCCGCTGATTGGCCAAGCGACAGTCAGCTGAGTTCCATTCCTCGTGGTCGGAACGGAACGGAACGAGCTTGAAGATCGCATCATCGTGAGCTAAGAACATTCGGACGATCCTTTGATAATACATTTTTGTGGTGTTCGTAGCCCTAGATCTAAGATGGCCGCTATGAACACTCCAAGATGATCTTAGAGGCGGAAAGTTACGAACGTTCGAACATCCAGCCCCAGCATTGAAAGAGAAGATGGTTTGCAGTCTGTATTTGAGAGGAAGAGGTCACAATTGCCAGTCCCAGTCCATGGTAAATGTCGTCGCGAATACATTCGACAATGCAATATTACTTCTTACGAAAGGAAAAGGGAAGAAGAGCCATTGGACTCTGATTGGGGCACATCATCTTCAAAATTACGTTCAAGAACTCGAGTTTTCAATATAAAAGAAGATTGTCTCTATTGTGCAAAGACTGTAATAGACTACAATGTAGAAACAAAGATACCCCGCAACCGTCGGGTACGGGCACATGATGCTATGACAAAAGCCACCCTTCAAAGCGTAATTGAGAAAGCTGGCGATCGCCATGATGAGTGGGGAGATGCTGTTAGACTTCGCGTATCCAATGAGTTAGATTTTATTGCTGCTGAAGTCAAGTACCATCATGACTGTCAGGTTCTCTTCTATGCTGGCAAACAATTTCCAAGCGAGAATACCCGTGATGGATATCAACGGGGCCGACCTGTCAATGCCACAAAACACGCGGCATTCCAGAAGTTGTGCCAATTTATACGCGACAATGATGAATGTCAATATTCACTTGCAGAACTTATGACTTTGATGGACGACTATTTAGATGGAGAAGAGGGCTACAACCCCAAAAGGCTAGGACATAAATTGGAGGAATGTTTCGGGCAGGACATTGTTCGGACTTGTGATATTGGAAAACAGACAATATATACTTTCTTAGATGAAAGTAACCACATCCTTAGAAGTAATTATGAGTTCAGTAACATGACAAAAGATTCAATCATAGATATGGCAGCTGCAATCATACAAGATGATGTAAAGTCTGTAGCATATGTTAACTCTGAATACCCGACAATGACACAATTGCAAGACAGTGATAAAATGGTGCCTGACTTTTTGAAACGACTACTGAGTGGTATAATCAAATCAAAATCTGACAAGAGTGTCGGCTGTGAACGCCGCCGTACAGTACTTGCACACGGCATAATGTCTGCGTGTCGACCTCGATCATTTGTGCCATAGCTATAGAACATACCATGCTGTTCAGCAATGGCAGGGAAATGAGCTACCACCAAATGAGTGGGGGTGGGAGTACAGAGAGGGGATACTTGTTCCAATCTATACCGATAGGCCTGTTGCTCCCGAGAAGGTACTGAAAATGGTATCTTGCGGCTGCAAGGTAGGGTGTGGAAAGTCATGTCGTTGTTACAAGGCACGGATGGAGTGTACCATAATGTGCACTGGTTGCAGTGGGTACAATTGTAAAAATTCGCATGTTCTTGATGTGCAAGGCGAAGGGGATACCACTGATTAGACATTCCTTCAACATATGGTTGGGTTATTTGTGGTTTCTAATTGGTGTTTTGTACAATATAACATAGTTTGGCTGTTACAAATGTAACGTACATAACATAGCTGTGGTATTATTAAAATAAAAAAAATAAAATAAAATATTTTTCTTCACCTTATTTAATTTATGCTAATTATGTCAACTCAAAATATTTTGTATGGCTCCATTGTATTCAGCACACTCTAAAACATAGATGTACACACAAAAATCTTATTACTACGAACTCGGATGGATGATCATAGTACTTTTCATATTATCGTTAATTGTGATGGCGGCCATTTTGAATTATGAAAATGCCACGAGGTTGAATTTGCAGAAATTTGCATAAGGGCGATATATACAATATTTTGGAGCTCTCCGGAAAAAATCAGCTTTCTACTATTTATTTCCACCTTTTAGCTAATGCTCCTGTACTATAAGGAGTCTTGACACAAGTGTGGTGCTCTGCCTTGGGAGATCACACCTCAGGTTACTAGAGCCACTAGCTCACCTGACTGCATTTCCTCACTACAGAAGAACCAAGTGGTCACTCAATGTATCTTTGTGCAGTGTGCACCTCTATACAGGGTTGGTGAGAAATCAGATTTTTTTCAATATATATCAAATATTTTTTTTTTGTAATTAAAACCGGATTTATTTGATTGCATCGATTTAAAAAAAAAATCTATCAATCTATTTATTTATTTATTCATTTTTTTTTTTTGCTGTGGGAATAACTTGGCTTGCTTAGGTTACGTTATGTTCCTTTTACCTACCCTTAGAAATTATTTCGAAGGAAATCCATATAGGGTTTTTTTTTCTGCTAGTTGCAGACATGATTATGAGGTACATATAGTATAGGCTAGTACCATTACTTGCTTGCTCACAAGTCACAACTGGTCAACCACTCATACAAAGCTGTATTGGGCTACTGGTAATGGCTTTGGGAATAGTTGCCAACTTGAACTTAGGTTAAAAGATGTACTGTTTAAGCAAAACCACAGTAACCAGTTATCAATACACTAGATTTAGTGCGGTTATAACGAATAATGCAGGCTAGGTACAATTTTTTTTTATCAGAGATAGCTATTGATTTAAAGAATGACAAGAAGTATATTCAAAATTTACATTGTAGTGACCCCAATGTTGGTCTTCACGCCAGCTGCCTAATTACCCCTAAAGGTCACCCCACACCAGGTGTGGATGACCTGACTGGGGTGACCAAATTCCCAGCAGCTGCGGCCCTGGCGCCGTCCACTCACCCGCCAGTTACTTGTCGGCCGACACAGAGAGCACACCACGCCTCCTCCTTGTGATTATCGTGGCCTTCCTCCGCTGTAACATATACGTATTCTCGCCTTAATAAACTTGTGTTCGAACTTCGTGTTTGGTTTATCCAGTGTCTAGCTAAAGAACATACAACAATTGGTGACCTCGAGTGTAGCTACGACACAATGGATACTAACAGTGCGCTCCTCCGCCTCCCGGCTTTCACCTACGACATGGCCACGTGGTTTATACACCATGAAGCATTGTGGGCGGGCTACCCGGACATCACAGATCTCCCCAAGTTTCAGGCGCTTGTCAGGGCGATTCCGTCGGACGTCGCTGCCCGCATCTCCTCAGTGCTCACGGCTCACCCGGCTGACGGGAAATATGAGGCGTTGAAAACTGCCCTCGTCCGCGCCCTTGGAAGGTCGTACGAGGCTTACGTGGCTGAGCTCGACACGCTCCAATATGACAGACGTCGCCCTTCAGCATTCTTCTCCCGTATGCAGGACCTTAAAGGGAGGCTTACCCTCTGACACAACAAAAATAATAAAAAAAAAAGCATACGATCTTTCAACTTGAAACTTTCAGGGTATAACTAAATTATCAATGTCGACTTTAGGTGAGCAGGAGAATGTGGTACGTCATGACGTCTGACGGTATGACGTCATGAGGTTTTTCATGACGTCACAACTTCCTGTGGTTTTTTTTTTTTGTCGTAGACACACCTGCTTCTACATGGAAATACTCAAATACCATACGCAGAGCGTGTAATTTAGTTTTTATTTAAATTCTGAATACGTAACGAGTTATCGAGGCCATAAAAAGCACCTCACGTGAAGTCACGCCGATCGCCTTTTTTTTTTTAAATAAAATTTCCTAACACTCATGTTTTTCACTTTATCGAAGGAAAAAAAAATTACACGATGAAGGCACAACCAATAAGTATTAACATGAACTTTTACAAGCAGTTTCAATCATTTTTCAATTTTTGACAATTTTTTCATTGTAAACATTTCTTGTTTTGAGATACAGGCGTTTAAAGTTTTCAGTACAATGTAACGTAGCTATTTATTTCATGATTGGCCTTATTTTCACACACAAAGCTCTATAGCTTATATTGATACTATACACAACAAATCTACATATAATTATAATATTTACTACCTTCGCCCCCCAATCCTTCCGCCCCCCCTTCCCCCCATCCTTCACTTCAATGTAACGTAGCTATTTATTGCATGATTGGCATTATTTTCACACACAAAGCTCTATAGCTTATATTGATACTATACACAACAAATCTACATATAATTATAATATTTACTAGCTTCACCCCCCATTACGGTACGCCGTAGGTCCAATGAAAAGTGAAATATAGATTATTTCGAATTTGGCAGGGTGTTTTCTTATGTAAAATTGAATTTTAAGGGTGGTTTGTACACTTCAACTTTTTGGTTTGAGCACTTCTTGCTATGCAAAAATGGACTTTTATATTTATATGGAAAGCACAGCTTAAAGTGCGATTTTGCATAGTAAGAATTGCTCAAATGCAAAAATGTAGATGGATAAAATCGTCTTAGAATTCCATTTTACATAGGAAATTGGCATGCCAAAGTTGAGAAAAAGAATTTTTGTTATACGGCGTATCCTAACCACGGTACCAAAATAGTTGGATTGGGTTACGATGGGAGGAAGGACAAGACCTTCGGGCGATGGTGCCCGACAGCTATGGGAAACTGCACCCAAGGTTGATCAGGGAGGAGCATGTGTCAGTGACAGAGGAACCATCTGGAAGGTACCTTTGGCACTTTGTACCAGAGGACCCGGTGCCACCTGAAGCCTGCGTTCAAGGTGGCTCAGGCTCTCTATGATCTGCTGGTGACATACGGCTCCACCGACTCACTGATCGTACTGCAAGGTGACTCAACTAGGGCCAACACGGGGTGGAAGGGTGGTACTCACGCCCATTTGGAGAAGATGCTGGGACGCAAGCTCTTCTGGAGTATATGCGTGTTGCACACAAACGAGTTGCCCCTGCGCCACCTTATCACCAGTATCGACGTTGCCTACCTCATCTGACACTGGCTTCACGGGTCCAGTGTGCAGTCTGCTGTCCAGCGTGAATGAGATGCAGTACAACGCAGAGTTCAGAGGAGTGCCAGGCGGTGAAGATCTCGCGGAGATACCGGAGTATATCCTGGTCAGCATGTCCACTGACCAGCAGGTCTCCTACCAGCTGGTCCAGGCTGTGAAACGGGGCGTTCTCCCGTCCGAGCTGCAGGAGATCAAGTGTGGCAAGGTGTCCCACTCCAGATGGCTCACCACAGCCCAGTCGCTCGTGTACATGTGGACCAGAAAGCATGGACTGACTGGCAAAGAACTGAACACCCTGGAAATCCTAGTCAAGTACTGCCTGCAGGTGTACTTCAAACTCTATTACGACATCAAGGTTCACCACAGACTAGAGGACGGCCCCAAGCACATCCTCACGCAGCTCAGAGTGATGAGTTCGCAGCCCAAGAAGGTCCAAACAGCTGTGACCTTCTACGTGCGGACAGGAGCATGGTTCGCACACTTAGAATGTGTCCTCCTCTCGCTGATGGCGAATCAGAGTGAGGACGACCGCAGGTTCGCTGTGACCCAGATTTTGAAGCCGAGGGCTGGCGAGGAGTATGGGGACACCAGTGTAAGACCTCGCATCACACCCAAGCTGAACTTGTCAGCCACCAGCTTGCAGACACTGATCAGCTGGCAGCCTGGCCAGGTGCACGAGCCGGCATTCACCTGTTCACTGTCCGGGGATCAGATCCAGGAGATCCTGGTCAAGCCGTACGAGGTTCTGGAGTTCTCTATCCACACTCAGAGCACCGAAAGAGTCGTGAAGCAGGTGACAGAGGCTGCGGTAGCAGTGGTGGGGCAGCAGGCCAGAGACGGGTTCATCCGGGTCGGGCCCACCACCGGGAGACCATGCCCTGCTTCAGGTCTAAGAAGGATTTGATGGACACGTTCTAGGCCAACGTAGAGGCTGTGACACTGTGATGTAGTGCCTGATGAACCAACTGATCAGAAAGAGCTCACCACGCTAGTCATTTGGAACTCATATTGGTGCATGATGCAATAAACAGGACCAACCGGACACTGCGTACTCATTTAAGCATTATTCGATAAGGGTGCAATATAAAAGTACGATTTTGCATAGTAAGAATTGCTCAAATGCAAAAATGGAAGGAGATAAAATCGTCTTAGAATTCCATTTTACATAGGAAATTGGCATGCCAAAGTTGAGAAAAAGAATTTTTGCTATACGGCGTTCCCTACCCCCCATCCTTCCGACCCCCTTCCCTCCATCCTTCACTTCACCTTCGTATTTCCCACATTTGCTTGAGCTTCTGCTTTCTTGTAAGCGTCATGGTGATCTTCAGAGGTTGGTACAACCTTCAGAGGTTGTTGTAGCAACAAGAAATAATAGCGTTGATAGCTATTGACAGGCCAGACGTTGACAGCCAGCGGAGCAGCACGCAAAACTCCCTTGGTATCTTTAGGGTGGGAGCAGGGCGGGAACCGCAGTCTATTCTGCCAATTCTCTAAAATTTCACCACACATACAACTCCGAAACACGGAAAAAAAAAGGGAAAACGAGCTTTATATACAGAAGTACAGGCCCATACTCGCGCGCGCCTTTAAACGGTTCCCCCTTTTTTTTCCTTTTTAAAACCAGGTGGGGGGCGATTAAGTTCACGGGCGATTTATTTCGCGTTCCATATGTTCTACATCATGACCTTGAAATCCGCTCAATCTAAATTTGATTTTTTTCATATATTTCGCCCCAATCAGGGGGGTGGCCCCCCCTTTAACAGGGATGCGTGTTTCCCTTTGCCCCGAGACATGTTTTTTTTTACCGCCACACCAGCCTCATGCCCTACCGCTGCCCGCGTGCAGCTGCGGGTTTACGGTACCCGGTCACCATCATTGAATACTGGGAGCTCGTTGAAAAATTCCCGCGGCCTAAACCTCGTCCCCCCCTCCTCTGCCCCCAAATACCCCCTGTGCCTGCAGCGCCCCCGACGGGGTCCGGCGCCCCGCGGTGTTTACCCCAAGGACCCCTGCCGGCTCCACGAAATTCCTCGTGCGCTGGAGAGCCCCCGGGGTGCGAGGGGCCATGGCAACCCCTGGCGCACAACTCTTCAAGGGACCCCCGCCTCCCCGACTGGCTTCCCCCTTTTCAGCGATTAAAGGGGCCGCCTTCTCAGCCCCTATCCCCTCTACCCACAATTATTTTTTTTACCTGGCCCTTTCGGCGCGGCACCCATGAATTGTCAGCCCCCATGTTCGGGTCGGGAAACGCCCCACGTGGGGGGCAAAGAAGCCCCCTTCTCCCGCCCCCCCTCTGGGGGCCCCCCACCGCGAAGCACTCTCCGGCCATGCCCATCCAATGAAAAACCCACCCGACTCCCGCATATCGCCACCCGACTCGCTGCACGGTTCACCCGTGCCCCGCCCCGGGTAAAACCCACCACGATTTCGTATAACCCTGCGCCCGCTCGCCGCCCTCTCCTGCAGCGCCTCCCCCCCCGTGCCCCACCCCTGGCCCCCGGGAAACCTGCTTTGGGGGGCCGACACGCTGTCGGAATGCGTTACCTATTGGTTTCGGGGGCGGAGGATGTTGTGCCGCCGCGTCAGGAACATTTTGCCCAGCCCAGCCCGCTTACGACCTTTTTCAACCCCAAAACCCACAAATCGCCACATATGGTCAGGGGGCCGAAGAATTGAAATTCGGGGCAGGCTGGTTGGGCCCCCCATTCCTGTAGTGGAAAAGGGTTTGAGTGGGGGCCATACGTCTAAAGGTGACCAGAGTTTTTAGTTTCCTATAGTGCGTCGTCGCTATCTCGGATGTTTTTGGAATTGGGAATTGCAGAATTTAATTGGGGATTTTTTAAAAAGGGCTGACTGTATGAAAAAAAGTAAAACCTATTTTGAAAATTTCGATAAGGGTATATTTTGACTGCTTTAATCGGGAATAATAAAATGGCTGGACGATTACTTTAAAACTTTTCCTCACCCTTCATGCTTTCCCCACCTGATTACCCTCCCTCCAAGTTCATACCTTCCCCTTACACCTTTTAAAATTTAAAACCTTTCATCCCTCATTCCTTCCCCCTTTTCATAATTTGGCAAATATTCATTTAACAAAACATACAGATTCACATATTATAATACTGCAAAATCAATAGTAAAAGAAAAATCAAATACAAACTTTAAAGATTACTACAAAATCATATTGGCACATTCATTTGACAAAAAATTTAAATTTGCGCTTTCCTTGCTTTCCTTTTTTGGCAAAATTATAAAGCCAACAAAAAATAAAGAGATCTGTAAGTTGAGACTAAATACTGAATCTACCAAGCCACAAATCGTGCTTGGGTCATTTTGCTCAAAGACTTTTTTTTTTAACAGCTTGATTTTGCGAATGAGCGTCTGAAGAACGACAGTGGCGGGTTTTTTTAGCAAAAAATGCGCGGCTACAATGTTTTTGGAAAAGAGCCCTTCTTTTCGCCCCCCCCCGTCAAGCAAAAAAAAACTGAAATAGGTTTTGTTGGGTTCGCCAAAATTTTTGGCGTGAACTGTTTTTTGTAGGTTCCTTTCCCAATTTTTTTCCCAATTTTTTTTTTTTTTCCCCCCAAATTTTTAGTATTCCGAGGAAATTTTTTTCCGGGAAATTTTTGGATTTAAGTAAAGCTCCCCTTTTTTTTTAAAATTTTTTTTTTAAAAAGAATAAAAAAATTTTTAAAGTTTAAAATATTTTTTAAATTTTATTTTTTTTTTAATAAATATAAATTTAAATTTTATTTATAATTAATATTTTATAATAATATAATATAATATATATATAATATATATATACATAAATATTTTAAAAATTTTCGTTTTTTAAATTTTTTTAATAATTTTTTATTATATATTTTATTTATATATTTTAACGCCATACTTTCCCCTAAAAATTCCCTTGGGGAACTATCTGCTTCATTTTTGTTTTTATAAATTTAAAATCTGTCCATTTACCATCTCATAAATTTTTTATGGAATAAACCCTATTTTCACAAAAACCCCAAAAACCCCCCGATGCCCCCGGGAAATCCCCTTCTTCCCCTGTTTTTTATTTTTACGGGATTCCCCGCTTCTAAAAGCGCCTCTTTTTTTGAGGGCCTTGGCCCATAAAAAGCCTCCGGGGGTTTTGACCCCCCCCAGGGCCCCCCCCGGGAAAAATTGCCCCCGGCCCCCCCTTTGTCCCCCCACAAACCGGGAACCCCCCTCTCCTTCGCGGCCCCCCCTTTTTTCCCCGGGCCCGGGGTTTTTTTTTTGGGGGACCCTTCCGGGTTACCTCTCCTCCCCACGGCTCCGGGCCCCCCCGGGGCCCCTTTTTTTTTTAAAAAAAAAACACAGGCCAACCTTGGGCCCCCGGGGGGGGGGGGGGGGGGGGTTTTGGGAAGGGGGGGGAAAAAAAGGGGGGGGGGGGGGGGGGGGGGGGGGGCCACGGGCCCAACTTGTTTTGCCGACCCGCGACGTCTTACTCCCTGAACGCCCTTCACGCGAAAAAGGAGTTTGACATTACGCGGGGGGAAAAAAATCGACCTTCCGACAGCTGTGGGGTTTTTTCCCCTTTCCTATGGTACCGAAGGCCCAGAGGGGAATGGCGCGCGTGCGGCGACTACGGGCTCTCAACCCCATGACTGGGCCCGGGATCCCGCTACCCTATTCCCAGGTATTGGATTTTCACAGCAGCTACAGGGGCGGTCAGTCTTTCCAAGTTTTGATTTTTCAACGGGGCCCTTCCACCAAAAATCCCGGCTGACGAGGACGTGCCAAAAACTGCATGACGACCCCCTTTCGGCTTGTTTAAATCCCCCCTACATGTTTTTTTCCGGACTATGCAATTTTGCGGCTCAGACCTTCCACCGCTTTTAGGGTAAAGATCAGGGGGACTCGACTTCGTCGGGGTGTACATCGCGACATCCTTTCCCCCCCTCACCCGGGTCGCCCAACAATACAGCCCCACCCCCCAGCTCCCCTCCTCGCCTTCAATTTTTGGGTTTTTTTTTTAAGGGAAATCCACCCACGATGTGGGGTGTTGGTTTTTGCTCCGGCGTTGGCCCCTTCTTGGGGCCCCCACAGAGTCACGTCAGCGGCCTTTTCCCCTCCCCAGAGATGTAGCGATCGCGGACTTCCCAGGGCCCCTCGACGGTCAAAAAAACCCTCAGGGAATTTTCCGGGGATGTTTAATTATTACCACCCCCCTTTATTCCCCAAAAGCTGCCGTCGGCTGGGCCCCCCTAACATGATCCCCCTGAAGGGGGGTAAAGAAACACTCACCGAAGCCCCTGCATGGTGATGAAGCCGTGAAAAAGCGTTCAACAGATCAGCAACAACTCGCTTCCCACGCGCTCCTCGCCTCCCCAACCCCCAATGCCCCCACCGTCCTCACTACTGACCCCCTCAGCGAAGCGGTGGGCCGTCCCCCACAGTAGGTGGAGGACGAGCTTCCCCCTATCGCCTTTTTTCAGCAAGCATTTTGGAGCCTTCCCAACGCCCTCTACAGCGCCTTCGATGTTTTTAGGCTTTTTAAAAATCTCTTTCTTTTTTCGGGAAAAACCCCCCAAATTTGGAAACATTAGAAAATGGGCCTATACAATTGTTTTCCCTGAGGGGCCCCAAAAAAAATGCAGCCCCCCTGGTGGCCCCATATTTTGAAAATTTCCCAACATGGCCCCCCCTCTATACCTTTTATCCTCAATTTTTTTCTTTACTATGGACGATAACCTACAGTTTTTCAGTGTCTTACCCATGTTTTCATGTCTCTGAACCCAATGGGATCAATTGCATAACGTTTTTGCGCCCCCGCCATCTTTTTGTTTTTAAAAATGGCCCCCCGGGGTTTTTCAATTTCCTAAATCTTCATATTTTTTTTTTTTAGGAAAAAATTTAAATTCCAATGATTACAGTGTTGAAATTGGTCCTGTTTTAACAATAAAATTATTTTTAATTAATCAAATTTTTAAACATTTTTGCAGTTTTTACCTTAAAAAATTGTGGGCACTTAAAAGGGTGGGGCCCTCTCGCACAGACCCCGTAATTTAAAATACAAACCACTGCCCCCCTATCGCAGTCACACATTATGGCAGGCAGATTTGCCCTGTACATTTTACAGTTGCCTTACCGTCCGACTTACTGGTAGCTTGTGCTCTGAACGCCCCCTTGATCAGAAATATTGTTTTCCCAAAAATTTTGGGTCCAAGAAGCCCCTGTTTTCATCCGCCCCAATCACTGGTAAAAGGAAAATTTTCTGGGGGCCAAGTCCCCCTGACTCCCATACTATCCAGCCTGAAAACATGCCTTTTTTAGGGTTTGTTGAAGGCCCCCTGCTGTTGGGGGAATGGGGGGTCAATTATTTTTTGCCATCTTCGTGAACAAGTTTTTTTGGGCGCATGTCTTTCAGTCTTTATCTCGAGCCAGTATAGGGGATGGAAACACTCTTCTATGTTCTGTATTTTTACATAGTAAAGCGTTCACAGATGGCCTAAAGTGAGAGCATAAAAAGGTCCCTGCGTATTTGCTGGGGCAATTTTCCCAAATAAAATGTGGTCCCTTTTTTTTTCAATCATTGGGGAGATGGGAAACCCGTTCGAAGATGACGCTTTGCTTTTTATATCACTTGAATCAAGGGAAAAAATTGCCCCATAAACGTTGAGAGACTGTCATGCACGTTAAAAAAAAATTGGAAAAAATACAGTCCAAACTTTTAAGAAAGGCGTCGGGAAAAGGAAAAGCCTATAAGAAATTTTTTCTCGGAATAAGCTTCCCTTTTTTTTTAGCCAAGCAAATTGAAATTAAAAAAAAGGGAAAAAAAGAACCCCAAAAAACCCCCCTTTTTTTCACGATTGTAAAAACCCCCCCGGGAAAAGATTTTGGTTTTTTTTTTCCCTTTCCTCCCGCCCCCCTTGCAAGGGCGAAATCCCCTAAAATCGGGGGGAAAAAACCCCTCTTCCCCGTTTGGGGGGGGTTTTTGGGGGGTTTTTAAAAGGGGGTTCCCCCCCCAGGGGGAAGAAAAAAAATTTTTGTTTGGGAAATTTTTCCCACTTTTAAAAACGCAAACCCCCCGGGGGAAAAAAAAACCTTTAAAACCAAAAAAAACCCCCCCCGGGGGGGTTTTTGTATTTTTCCCCCCAAAACCAGGCAAAATTCGGGGGAAAAAAAAGGAGGGGGGGTTTGGATTTTTAGGGGAAAATTTAGGGAAAAGGGAAAAAAATTTAAAAAATTTTAAAAAAAAGGATTTTTCCCCCCCCCAAAAAAGGGTGAATTTTGAAGGGAAAAATTTTTAAAAACCTTTGGCCGGAAAAAGGGGAAAAAAAGGGGCCGAAGGGGGCCCCCCCGGAAAATTTTCCCCCCCCAAAATTTTTAAACCTGGAGCCAAAAAGGTAAAAGTTTCCCCCTTTTTTAAAATTGGGGCCCCCCAGAACCCCTTTTTTGTTCATTTTTTTCTGGAACTTTAAAAATTTCCCCCCCTTTAAAAAAGAGGGATTTAAACCCCCCCCCCGGGAAATCTTTTCCCTTTTTGGGCCTCTTGGGGTTTTCTTTGGCTCGGGCCCCGGAAAAATTTTTATCCCATTTGGGGGGAAAGCAGGGAAGGGGAAATTTCCCAAAAGGCAAGAAAAATGGCCCTCCCTTTTAGACTTTTTTTAACGGTGCATTTGGATAAGGCGGTGGGGGGGAAGGGGAAAACTAAACCCCCCTAAAATTTTGAAAATTTTTGGCCAAATTTTTCCCCCCTTTTCCCTTTCCTCCCCCCCAAAAAAAAAAAAAAACCTAAAAAAGGTTTTTCCCAAAAAAAATTTATAACGCCTTAAAAAAAAACAACTTTACAAGTTTCCCCCTTTAAAAAACCCCTTTTTTTTCCTTAAAATTCGCCCCCCCTTTACCTAAAAAAATTTTAGCGGAAAAGGAAATTAAACCCCCCGGAAAAATTTCCCCCAAAAATTTTTAAAAAAATTTTTTTTTTTCCCCCCCCTTTTTCCCCCTCTTTTGGCCCCACATATTTTTAGAAGTTTAAAAAACCCTTTTTTTTTCCTTTTTTTCCCTTTTTATTTTTGGGGGGGGGGGGGAAAAAAAAAATGGTTTAAATTTTTAAAATTTTAAAAAAAAAACCCCCAAAAAAAAAATCCCCAACAAAAAACCCCCCCCCCCAAAAAAAATTTTTTTATTTTGGGGGGGCCTTTACCGTTTTTTTTTCCCCCCCAAATGGGAAAAAAAGGGAAAAATTTTGGTTGGGGGGCCAAATTTTTCCCCCCCTAATTCGCCCCCCCAAAAAAACCCCCCCCTTTTTTTTCCCCCCAAAAACATTTTAAAAAAATTTTAAAAGGGGGGTGGGGGGTTGGTTTTAGGTTTTGTTTTTGAAACCCCCCAACCCCCCCAAATTTTTCCCGGTTAGTTTTTTTTGGCTTTTTTTTTAGGAGTTTTGGTTTTTAGGGGGGCTAAGAGATTTTAAAGCTTTTTTTTGGGAAGAGCTACGGGGGCAAAAACCCCTGCCCAAGGGGGGTTTTTTTGGGGGGTTAGGTTTAAAATTTTTTTAAATTTTTTTTTTTTCCCCCAAAAAATTTTTCCCAAAAACCCCTAACCCCCGGGGGGTTTTCCCCCCCCCAAAAAAAACCCCGGCTTAAATTTAAATTTCCCAAAAAAAAACCCCTAAACCTTGGCCCAAAAAAAAATTTTTTTTGGGGGAAAAAAAAAAAAAAAAAAGGGGGAAAAAAAAAATTTTGGGGGGGGCAAATTTTTTCGGCCTTTAAAAGGAAAAAAGGAGGGGTTTTTTTAAAAAAACCTGGGAACCCTTTAATTGGAAAAAACCTAACCCAAAAAAATCAAAAAAATACCCCCAAAAGGGGGCCCCCGGTACCCAAAAAATTTTTTAACCGCCCAACCCCCCCCCAAAAACCCCTTTTTCCCAAAAAAAATTTTCCCCAAAGGGGAGAAATTTCTTGGGGTTTGGGGAAAAATTTTTTTGGGGGCGGGCCCCGCCCCGCTAAATTTTTTTAGTTGGTTTTTTTTTTGGGAATTTTTTTTAAAATAAAAAGGGAAATTCCCCCAACTAAATTTACCCCCCCCCCCCCCTTTTTTTTCCCCCCCCAAAATTTTTCCCCCCCACCCGGGAAACCCGTTACCCTCCCCTTTTTTGGGGGAAAAAGCAAAACCCCAAAAACCCCCCTTTGCCCCCAAATTTCTGGGGTTTTTACCACCCCCCGGGAAAAATTGTTCAAACCCCCCGGGGGAAAACCTGGGGAAATTTTTTTAACAATGGGAAGGGGGGTTTCCTTTTGTGGGCGAATTCAAAAGGGAAAAAACCCCCCTTTTTTTTTTTTTTTTTTTTTTCCCCCCCCCCCCCCCCTACAAAAAAGCCCCCCCCAAAAAAAATTCCCCCCCCCTTAAAAAAATTTTGGGGGGTTGCCCCCGTTCCCCGCCCAATCCCCCCTAACTAAAACCCAAATTTAAAAAAACCCCCTCTAATTCCCCCCTTAACCCCTCCCCCCAAAACCCCCCCCCAAAAACCAACTCCAATTTTTTGGGGGGGTTTTGGGGGTTCCCCGCCCTCAAAAAACCCAAATTTTTTTAAATCCAAAAAGGGGAAAACCCCAAAGGGGGGGGGTTTAAATTAAAAAATTTTTTCCCCCCCAAAAAACCCCGTTGGGGGGGAAAACCCCTTTTTTGGGGGGAAAGAAAATTTTTTGGGGGGGAGGGGGTGAGGTTTAAAAAAACCCCCTTCGTCCCCGGGGTTTTTTTTATTTTGGGGGGCCCCAAAAAATTTTTCCCCCCCCCCTTTTTGGGCCCAAACCCAAACCCCCCCCGGTTTTAAAAAGGGGAAAAAAAAAACCCGGTTGGAAAGGGGGTTAAAAAAATTTTTAAAAGGCCCCGGGGGCCCCAAAAAAACCAAAACCCTTTACCCTTTAAAAAAAGGGGCCGGAAAAAAAAATATTTCCCCCCCTCCATGTTTTTTTTTCCCGGAAATTAGGGAAAAAAAATTTTTTTTCTTTTCCATCTTTTTCCCCCCCCTAACCCTTGAAAAATTTTTTTTCTAACCCCCACCCCCCAAACCCCCTTTTTTTTTTTTGGGGGGGGGGGGGGGAAAAAAAATTAGTTTTTTGCACCTTTTGCGACCCCCTTTTCTCGTTTTTTTTTTAAAACCCTGCCCCCCAGCCCCAAAAATTTTTCCCAATTTTCCCCCAAACCCAAAAAAAAAATTGCCCCCCAATCCAACCCAAAAAACCAAATTCCCTTTATCGCCATTTCCCTTGGGCCCCCCGGGCCCCCCCCCCTTTTTCCCCCCCCCCCCCCCCCCCTTTTTTGTTTTTTTTTTCCCCCCCCCCCGCCCCCAAAAAAACCCCCTTTTTCTTGTTTTCAACTAAAGGGGGGGCCCCTTTGGTCCCCCGAACCCCCCGTGGGGGGTTTTGGGGATTTTTAAAAAAAACCACGGGGAAAAACCCCCCATTTTCCCCCTTTAAGCTTTTTTGGGGAATTTAAAAAAAAAGGGGGGGGGTTTTGGTTTTTGGTGGGGTTTTGGGGGCCGTTTAACCCCCTTTTTAAAACCCCCCCCCCCCCCCCTTTTTTTTAAAAAGGACCCCCAATTTGAAAAACTTTCCGTTTACAAGCCCCCCCAACCCTGGACCTTGGGTTTTTCCAAAAAAAAAATTTTTGGGCCTGGGGGGGGGTTTGCCCTGGGGACGCCCCCTTTTCCCCTTTCCCCTTGATTGGCCAAAACTGGGGAAAAAGGGTTTGTTTTTCCCCCAAAAAATTTAAAAAAATTTCAAAAACCCAATTTTAAAAAAATAAAGGGGCCACCGGGGGTTTTTGGGCCCCCAAAAAAATGAAAGGAAAACTGGGGGGGGGGGGGGGTTGACCAAAACTTTTGGAGTGTGGGAATCATTTTGGGGTTTTTTTTGGGGGAAACTTTTTAAAGTTTTTTAAAATTTTTTTTTATCAAAATATAAAACCATTTAAAAAAAAATTTTTTAAAAAAAAAAACCTTTGGATTGGTTGATAATCGGGGCCCCCCTTTCCCTTAAAATAAATTTTTTCCCCAGTGGGGAAATAAAAGGGTTTTCTAAAAAAATCCCCCCCCCAACCCCCCCAATAAAACAAATTTATTTTTCCCCCTTATAAACTAAAAAAAAAAATTTTTTTGGGTTTGGTACTTTTTTTTGGGGGGGGGGGTTTTTTTGGGGAAAAAAAAAAGGGGGGGGGAGAAGGGAGAAGAGAAGGGGGGGAGAAAAAGGAAAAAAAAAAAAAGGGGAGGAAAAGAAGAAAAAAAAAAAGGGGAAAAAAGGGGGGAAAAAAGGGGAAAAAAGGGGGAGGAAAAAAAGGGGGGGAAAAAGGAGAAAGGGGGGGAGAGGGAGAGAAAGGGGGGGGGAAAAGGGGGGAAGAGGAAAAAGAAGGGTCCCAGCGCCCCCCTTTCCTCAGCCCCCCCCCCCCCCCAAAAAGGGTTATCCCTTTGGGGGGCCCCCCCCCCTTATCCCCTTTCCCCCAAAAAGGGCTTTAAAAATTTTTTCCCCCCCCCCCCCCCCACCGAATCCTCCCCAAAAAAAGGGGAGGCCCCGGGGGAAACGTCTTTTGGGGGGGGGTTTTTTTTCCGTTCGAAAAAAAAACCCCAGAAAATTCCCCCCCCCCGTGATTCCACCGCCTGGGAAAAAAAAGGGGGTTTTGGGTTTGGGGCCCCTTACCTGGAGGTGGAAGGGGTGGGGGCCTTGGGGCCCGGGTAAAACCCCCAAAAAAAAAACCGGGAAAAGAAAATTTTCAATTTCCTTTACCGAAGGGGGTACATGAATTTCGGACTATGCAATGCGGCTCAGACTTCCCAGCGCTTTATGGATAAGTAGTCAGGGGGAATCGACTTCGTCGTGGTGTACATCGACGACATCCTGTCGCCTCATCGTCGCACCAACAATACGAGCTTCCACCTTGCGCCAGCTGCCACCGCCTTCGGAGTTTGGTTAAGGCTCCACCCCAGCGTTGTGTGTGTTGGTTGCTCCAGGCGTTGGGACTTCCTTGGGCCACAGAGTCACGTCAGCGGCTTATTCCCCCTCCCGCAGAAGATGTCAGCGATCGCGGATTCCCCGGCCTGTACGGTCAAGAAGCTCAGGGAATTTCTGGGAGTTATTAATATTACCACGCTTTATTCCCCAAGCTGCCGCTCGGGCCTCGGCCCCTACATGATCTCCTGAAGGGGGTAAAAGAAACACTCACCGAAGCCCCTGCAGTGGGACTGATGAAGCCTGAAACGCGTTCAACAGCCTTCAAGCACAACATCGCTTCACGACGCTCCTCTCCTACCAATCCCAATGCCCCCACCGTCCTCACTACTGACGCCTCAGCAGAAGCGGATCGGGCACTGTCCTCCAGCAGTAGGTGGAGGAACGAGCTTCGCCCTATCGCCTTTTTCGCAAGCATTTGGAGGCCCTTCCCAACGCCATCTCTACAGCGACTTCGATAGTAGTTAGGTGCGTAAGAGGAATCATCTTTCATTTTTCAGGAAAAGCACCAAATTTGGCACAATGTAGTATGGACCTATACAAATTGTTTTCCTGAGGGGGCCCAAAAATTGCAGGGCCCCCCTGGTGGCCTCCATATTGAATTTCAACATGGCCGCCCTCTATGACCTATTATCCTCAATTACTTCTTTACTTATGGGGGGAACGGGGGGGGGGATAACACTACAGTTCAAGGTCTACCCCATGTTGTCATGGTCGCTGAATCAATGGGATCAATTGGCATAACGAATTGGGACGTCCGCCACTTGATTTCAAGATGGCCGCCACGTGTTTCAAATTTCCATGAATCTCTCATAGTTTTTTTAGGTAAAATTTAAAATTCCAAGTGATTCACAGTGTTGTATTGGTCTCTGAACAATGAAATATTATATTAATTAATCAAAGTTTAAACACAGTTGCAGTTTTACCTTAAAATATTGTGGGCACTTGCAAAGGTAGGGCTCTCGCACAGGACGCGTAGTACTACAAACACTGCTATCAGTCACACAGGGATGTGCAGGGCAGATTTGCCTGTAGCATTTACATTTGGCCTTTACAGTCCGGACTTCACAATGGAGCTGTAAGCTCTGAACATGCCTCCTGTATTCAGTAGTATTGTTTCCAAATTTGGGGTCCAAGGAAGTCCCTGTTTTCATCAGCCCCAATCAGCGGGTGATGGAAGTTCGGGGCCAAGTGCCTGAATCCATACGTATCCAGCCTGAAAAACATGCACGTTTAGGTGTTGTTTGAAGGCGTCTGCTGTCGGGGGAATGTGAAGCAATTATTCTTGCCATCTTCGTGAACAAGTGTTGGCGCATGTCATTCACTGTCTTATCTCGGTAGTCCAGTCATAGAGGATGGCAAACACATTTACTATGTTCTGTAGTTACATAGAAAGCGTTCAACAGATGGCCATAAGTGAGAGCAGAAAGGTCTGCGGATATGGGGCATTTCCACATGATGTTGCGCTCCCCTGTTTCCAATCATTGAGGAGATGGAAAAACCCGTTCGAATATGTCAGCATGGCCTTATACACTTGAATGAAGGAAAATATTGCCATCCAACGTTTAGAGAGATGTCATGCACGTTAAAAAGATTGGTAAAATACAGTACCAAACATTCATAGAGAGCGTCTTCTGGAGAAGCAGGAGAAAGCTATAGCTGATGTAATCTTCGGAATAAGCTTCACTTTTTCAATAGTCCAAGCAAGTTGATAATTCAAAGGTAAAGGGAATGATAAGCAGAACTCAAGAATGGACTGCCATCTGTTTTCACGATTGCTACATGCGATGTCAGATGGCGAGAAAGAGACTTTTGGGCTGACTCTTCTGTCTAAGAACCAGGCGTTTCCTCCAGCCCCCGATCACCAACAAATAGCAAAATGCGGAAAGGGCGCTAAATCGGACCTCATTACAAATCGTTGGAAAAAGTTTCCCTGCGGTCCATGTAGGTCCTACAGTGGATGCAAAGGTTATGGCTGTGGGCGGCCAGTATCCACCTTTGCCAGGGACACAGTCAAAAAAAACCTCTATGAATATGGCAGAAACATTTTAATCCCATACTTTGAAGGGCCCAAACAGCGAGACACCAGCCGTGTAGACATTGTATGGGACACCTATATCCAGACAGCCTTAAAGATATACCACACACCAATGAGAGGGGGTCCGGATCGCGCCATCGTATTCTACCTGCGGGACGAAGTTACAGGGGAACTGAAAAGTTCTTGTGGAATGATGAAAACACAGGAGGGTTGTCAGATTCTTATCGCATATGGGGTGGATGGTTTGGAAAGGAAAGAAGATCTATGCAAATATTGGTGACAAAGTGCTAATATCGCAACAGATGCCAACATCAAGAAGCTGAGCCCATGTACATAAGAAGAAGCGATACAAAAGTCCTTTTTAAAATATCCTTGATGCCGTGAAAGAGGGGAGGAAAAACGGGTATTGTTCGAACTGTAGATACTGATATTGTGGTATTAGCAATAGACACTGTTTTGCCTACCAGTCAACGATCTGGAGAAACTCTGGATTGTCATTGGCACTGGTAAAAGTTATCCGCTACCCTTGCCATCCATAAACATGCCACGGCCTTTGCTGCAGGAAGTCCGAGTCTTTGCCATTTTGCTTCATGCCTTGACTAGGCTGCGACACACTGTCATATTATGCCAATTGGGGAAAAAGGACCGCATGGAAGGCTTGGGAGGCATACCCCAGCATCACGCCATACCTGTTCATGCCTCTCGCTTATAGGCCATCTGTGGACGCTATTACTATGGAACTACAGAGCATAGAAAGATATTTTGCTATCCTCTATGACTGGACTACCGAGATAAAGACAGTGAATGACATGCGCCAACACTTGTTCACGAAGATGGCAAGAACAATTGATCACATTCCCCCAACAGCAGACGCCTTCAAACAACACCTAAAACGTGCATGTTTTCAAGCTGGATACGTATGGAGTGCACTTGTGCCCTACCCAGAACTTCCATCACCAACTGATTGGGGCTGGATGAAAACAGGGACTTTTTGGACCCCAAATTTGGAATACAATACTACTGATACAGGAGGCATGTTCAGAGCTTACAAGCTACCATTGTAAGTCGACCTGTAAAGGTAACTGTAAATGCTACAGGGCAAATCTGCCCTGCACATCTCTGTGTGACTGCGATGGACAGTGCTTGTAGTACTACCGTCTGTGCGAGAGCCTCTACCTTTCAAGTGCCCACAATATTTTAAGGTAAAGCTGCAACTGTCTGTAACTTTGATTATTAATAACATTTCATTGTTATCAGAGACCAATACAACACTGTGTATCACTTGGAATTTAAATTTAACCTAAATAACTATGAGAGATTCATGGAATTTGAAACACCGTGGCGGCCATCTTGAAATCAAAGATGGCGGACGCCAATCATTATGCAATTGATCCCATTGGATTCAGAGACCATACAAACATGGGGAAAGACACTGGGACTGTGGTGTTATCGCCCATAGTATAGAAGTAATTGAGAAAAATAGGTCATAGAGGGCGGCCATGTTGAAATTCAATATGGCGGCCACCAGGGGACCTGAATTTTTGGGCGCCCTTCAGGAAAACAATTGTATAGGTCCATACTGGGGGAGGGAGGGGCGGTGGCCGAGTGGTTAGCGTCTTGGAGTGCTGAACTCAATGTCCCGAGTTCGAATCCTGCCGGGGGCAACTCTTTCAAGAGCCTGGTAGGGGAGCAGAAGGTCCCGAGTTCAAGTCTCATCAAGGAGCAACTATCAAAGCCATTGTCGAGTGGCCGAAGCAACCTACATGCAGCATATACCTGTCTGCCGATTGCGAGTGTGACGGTGGACTCTAGGGGCTGCATGCGCCTTAACTGAAGATCTGAACATCACAGAAAATGGAATCTTCACCTGAGACCACAGGTGTCACTATAAAAAAATCCAGCCTGCGCCACCATCGGGCGAGATCGACCAACATCAAGACTCTCCATATGCCTACAGGCACTATAGGCTACAACGTAAAAAAAAAAAAAAATACTACATGTGTGCCAAATTTGGTACTTTCCTAGAAAAAATGAACGAGATGCCTTAATTTTCGGCCTTAACTGCTCTACTATAGGGAGTTGTTGGCGGTGTATGAAGCCGTGAGACACTTCTGCCACTTTCCTGAGGGCAGGGAGTTTCAAGTATTGACAGATCACAAGCCATTAACACACGCTATGGTCCAATCTGAGGAAAGTTTCACCCCCCGGGTCTCCAGACAGCTGGCTTATATATCCGCGTTTACCCCAGAAATCCGCCATATCCCGGGGCAGGACAATACCGTGGCCCTCTCCCGCTGCGCTACAACCCCCCGGATGATGTCCGCGGTCACGATGCCTGCGCCACTCGATTACGTGGCCCTGGCGGCGATACAGGAGGGAGACCCTGAGTTGCAGATCCTGATTGAGGGGTCCACAGCGCTCCACCTGGTCCTGCACGACATCCCCGACTCCGTGGCCAAACTCTGGTGTTACGTCTCTTGTGGCCCAGCACGCCCATTCATCACCCGTCAACACCGCAGGTCAGTGTTCAATCACTACCACTCCCTGACCCACCCCGGCATCCTCGGTACCCATCGCGTCATCAGCAAGCGAGCGGTATGGCCTAGGATGAAACGTGACATTATGGAATGGACGCGTGCCTGTCTTGCCTGTCAAACTGCAAAGATTCACCGACACACACAAGTCCAGTCCACACCTTCCCCACGCCCACCCAGTGATTTCACACCGTCCATGTAGACCTAGTGGGTCCTTTGCTGACCTCCCGCGGTCACCGTTACCTGCTGACGTGTGTGGATAGGGTGACCCGTTGGGGCGCCGCTATTCCCATGCCTGACAGTACCGCAGAATGTACGGCTGCTCATTTCCTGTCTGGTTGGGTAGCGCTGTACGGGCGCGCCTGTCACTCTCATCACGGACCAAGGCGTGCAGTTTGACTGCCGTATTTGGGCTAACCTGCTTGCTTTCCTGGGCACCCGCCGTCAGCGTAGTACAGCGTATCACCCACAAGCCAACAGCATGGGCGAGCGTTTCCACAGACGCCTGAAGGAAGTCATACGGGCCCAGCCACACCCAACAAGCTGGGTGGACGCCCTTCCCATCATCCTCCTCACACTCCGAGCTACGGAGAAGGAAGATATACATCATACGCCGGCAGAGCTGGTGTATGGTGAAGACCTGCGACTGCCGTGCCAGTTCACCCCAGTGACGGATGCCAGCAACGCCCTCTCCTTCCTCCCGGCGCTTCGGCAGGCGATGTATGCACTACGGCCCACGCCACCACGTACGCCCCCGCCGCGTCCCACTCACCTCCCGCTGGAGCTGCAAACGGCTACATACCTGTTCCTGCGGACGGATGCCCACACGAGGCCCCTGGACCCACCCTATAAGGGTCCCTATCGTGTCATGGCGCGCTCGGAGAAGCACGTCACCCTCGAAGTTCGTGGGCACCCGTATGTGACTTCATGGGACCGTGTGAAGGTAGCTCATCTCCTTCCTTCACCTCCACCTTCCCCCCTCCCTCAAAATGTGCAACCCCTTCCTTCCATTCCTTCTTCAGATCATCCACCACTCCCTCACCCCCGTTTTGTCAACCTCCCCCCTGCCCCCTTACGGGGTGTTTCCCCCTCCCTTCCACATCAACCCCTCATGAGCGCTGAGGTTTTGGCGGCCTCGTCGCCACCCCTTCCCCCTCAGGCCCATCCTACACCAAACCCTATTCCCTATCCTCAGCCTACACCTGCCCCACTCACAACACCTCCCTCCATCCCCATTCCTCATCCTACACCTGCCCCACTCACAACCCCCCCCCCCATACCCATTCCTCATCCAGACCCAGATTCCTATTCCAGACCCAGCACCGTCTGCCCAACACCTTATCCTCGCCTCCCCCTCCCTTTCCCCCCCTCCACCAGTTGTTTCTCCACCTGCAGATCTGGCGGTTTCCGACTCCTCGCCTCCTGCCCTTCCCGGCAGCCTTACAGCCGCAGCCGTGGAATCGCCTTCGGAGGACAGCGATGCTGGGGCGTCTATGGACGGCTTCGTTCCTGAGAGCTACACAACGCGCTCGGGGCGGGTCATTCATCGCCCACAGTTCTTCCGAATGCAGTAGTACAGCGGCTTTGTTCATTCACGTACTACTTTTGTTAAAATTTTGTGTGTGTTGTGTGTATGTGTGTGTGTGTGTGTGTGATAAGGGGAGTACTGTAGCGACCCCAATGTTGGGCTCCTCGCCAGCTGCTTTATTACCCCTAAAGGTCACACCACACCAGGTGTGGATGACCTGACTGGGGTGACCCAAATTCCCAGCAGCTGCGGCCCTGGCGTCCACTCTCCCGCCAGTAACTTGTCGGCCGTACAGAGAGCACACCACGCCTCCTCTTTGTGATTATCGTGGCCTTCCTCCGCTTTAACATATACGTATTCTCGCCTTAATAAACTTGTGTGCGAACTTAGTGTTTGGTTTATCCAGTGTCTAGCTAAAGAACATACAACAACATTATACCAAGCTGAAAGTCTCACTGAGTGACAAGCTCTGGGACAGGTTCAGTACGTCATATCTGAATAGCAAGGAAGAAGTACTGATAATCTCCAGTGTTGTGACTTTTTTTATGTCTAAGTGTTTAGGTAATGGTGATAGGTACTACGTATTAGGTAGTAGCTATGCATATTATTATTATTATTATTACTATTATTATTATTATTATTATTATTATATTGTATTAATATATTATTATTATTATATCATTTAATATATTATTATAGTATCATTATTATACTATATTATTATATTATCAAAATTATCAAAATCCTATTGTATTTAAAATGTAAAAGTTGATTTTAATCAGTGATTTCTTTCTGTGATCATAATCGATTATACTCACGTGATTAAAATAATTTGATTTTAATCACGCCAACCCTGCCTCCTATACCATAATTATAGTAATGCAACAATAAAAATGTATTATTGCAAGGTTCATTAATAAACATGCGTGCATGTGTTTGTGTGTGTGTGTGTGACTGTGTGTGGTGTGTGTGTGTGTGTGTGTGTTGAGAGAGAGAGAGAGAGAGAGAGAGAGAGAGAGAGAGAGAGAGAGAGAAAGAGAGCGAGAGAGAGATGAAAAGAGAGAGAGGAGAGAGAGAGAGAGAGGGGAAAAGAGAGAGAGAGAGAGAGAGAGAGAGAGAGAGAGAGAGAGAGAGAGAGAGAGAGGAGAGAGAGGGAGAGGGGAGGAAAAGAGAGGAGACGAGAGAGAGAGAGAGGGAGAGAGAGAGAGAGAGAGGGGGAGAGGAGGGGAGAGAGAGGAGGAGAGAGAGAGAGAGAGAGGAGAAGGGGAGAGAGGAGAGAGAGAGAGAGGAGAGAGAGGAGAGAGAGAGGAAGAGAGAGAGAGAGGAGAGAGGAGAGAGAGAGAGAGAAGAGAGAGAGGAGAAGAGAGAGAGAGGGGAGAGAGAGAGGAGAGATAGCCAGAGAGATGTCAGGGTCGAGGAGGGCCGATAACAGAGTAAGTCGGAGAAGTGTGTATCGCCTTCACAATTAAAGACGTTGCCACACGTAAGTGTTTCCTGTGTCTCAGCCAGTCAGAAAGAATCAAACATGGCGCAGTAAGTAGGATCTGGTCATCGTCTTCCTTCACCCTGACTGGTGTTCGCGGGATAGCTGTTCTGTGGCGACGACAGTACCAACATGGGAGACATGGAGCAACAGGCGAATCTAATAGTGCAGCAGACAGCGCTCTCGGCCCAGCGTGAGGAGCGTATGGTGGCTATGATGGAGCGCTTACTGAGACCCGGTGGCGGCGTCGCGGCCAGCATAGGCCAGGAAATAAGCACCAAAAAAGTGCCGAAGTTGGACAAAAATGTTAACAAAGCAATTTCACCTGAAATGGGTTCTTTGGAGGTATCTCTAACCACACAAAAAAGTTCACTCGAATCCACCCATGGCAAATACTCGTTTCACTGAAAATCCTAGATGCCCGCCGCCGCGGAAGGTAAAATATTGAAATAGGCATAACTTTGCTGAAAATCAACATAGAAACACAAATAAAGTGTCTAATCCTACTAATTTTGAGGTGCTCTTTCACTTGGAAATATTTTCAAGGTCATATAAGGTGGCATTCATGCTCAAACGTCAAAATCAACGTAATTTTTGGTATAATATTGAAGGAAAATGTGCATATCTGAATATATCTGTGCGACTATTACACTAGTACGATTGAGAAATGTATATACGTGTATGCAACGCATTTAGTAATACTTTTTTCTTTTATTTCCAGATCTGAGATTGTGATGGCATCCCCCAAGACAGATGCGGCGTGTTTAATTTGTAGACACTATTTCATTTAAGAACGATGAATATTCCAGCGTTGGACGCAAAGGCCTCACTTCCATTAATAAATTCACCCATAGACACAATGAACTATATCCAACGAACCCCATCTCAATATATAAATTTGATGAAAATGGAAAGCAATATGTCCACACATCATGTCGCAAAAGTCACACAAACAGCAGACGATATGAGCAGATCGGTAAACGCCAACATGTCGATGAAACTGGCCCTATACCTCACACAAACTGCGATGTGATACTAAAAAATTCTCATTTCACACTGACTGCTATCTCTGTGGGATGCATGTTGATCAGGAGAAGGCCAGAAAGTATCCCACCAATGTTGAATATGAATTCAGCCATGTTATGCTCCTCACTGTGTCAGAGACAATCTTGCATAGATGTAATGAACGTCGCGAAACTCATCCAGACTCATGGGCTGATGCAGTTGCACATCGACTTGCATGTATTAATGATTTACCAGCAGAGGAGGCCATTTACCACCGCAGATGTTTCCAATATTACATGTCTCCACGAAATCTTACACTTGACATGTTACCTACAAAACAAGGATGGAGCACCACCTCGGAACCGAGGACGTCCTTCTGGTACCATCGATGAAATGAAGAGATCGTCTTTCATGCACGGTATTGAATATCTGGAAAACAATGATGATGAAACTGTCACTCTAGGTGAACTCTAGGAAATCATGGAAAGCCATGCAACCAGTGGAGAGGTTTATTCCAAAAAGTCTTTGCAAAGGCAACTCTATGCACATTATGGGAACAGAGTATCGATAACTTCAACGAAAAGCAACCACTGATTGTCACACTCACATCTAATGTGAAGCAGTTGATTCAGGATGCGCACTCAAAAATGAAGGACAACTCCGATGACATGGATTCGTTGATCAAAGTTGTTGGCACCTATATCAGGAATGAAATAAAGAATGCCGAAAAACACAACGATGTATATCCAGACGCCTCTGATATAAAATCGCTCGAACACAATCTCTCCACTTTGACCCCTGCCCTGTCTCTACTGTTACAGACAATCATCAAGAGCAAAAGAGCAGACCTTCGATGTGCATCTATTGGCCAAGCCATAATGAGCTCCACTTGTCCAAGAGCATTCCTCTGTCCTCTGCAAGTTGGTCTGTGTGTAACTTTGGACCAGAAATATGGACATCGTGACTTGAAAGACTTACTCTTCAGCTTTGGTTTCTTCTCTTCATATTCAGAATCATCCCTCTACAAGAAAAACGCTGCTCTCACCCAAGGAATAGACATTAAAGATCTCACTGCTGATGCTTTGCTGCACTTCATTGCCGACAATGTTGATCACAATGCAAAGACATTGGATGGTGAAAATGTCATTCACATGATGGGTCAGATGGGAGCAATCACACCAACTCGTTCAACTTCCAGACCAATTCCCAGGAACCAGGTGCCATTCGATGACATAAAAAATGTTGGCAAACATTCAATCGTATTTCAAAGAGACCCAAAGTAAGCATTGAAGAGTATCAAGTATGAAACTATTCGCCCATATACCCAGGACATGCAGAGCCTCAAGTTAGACATAATGTGGCAGGTATCGATGCATCTCTCTCAACCTCGGCCTTTGTGGTCTGGATACATGCAATCCCTGCATACGCAAATGGCTAACCCAGGGAAGAGTACACAACTCTTCTTACCAATGATTGACATGTCACCAAGTAGCCCAACATGTGTTCGGTCAACGCTGGAGTACATGAGCGACTTAGCTGAAAAGCAGAATTGTACTCCCATCATCACCTTCGATCAGCAATTATACTGGATAGCTCTGATGGTTATCGAGGATCAACCCACATCAAGTCGTTTGCGAAAGATTGTCCTGTTACTTGGCGGATTCCACACGGAGATGAGCATGCTTGGAGCCATTGGAGTTATCATGGCAGGTTCTGGTTTGAAGGAAATGCTGGCACAGGTCTATGCCGAGGGTTCAGTTGACAAGATGTTGAGTGGAAAGGCAGTGGCCCGTGCAGTGCGAGGTCATCTTCTCATTGACAGTGCTCTGAATATAATAACTACATCAGAAGTCCTTCACCTGCCTCTTCCGGATTTGATAGGTCTCCTCTACGTCGACACCCATGCTCGAGACAAGCAGCGAAAACCAGCCTTCAACCTCCAAACACCCCAGCAGCCCCAACGAACCGAGAAAGTCCCATGAATCTGACCACCCTGGAACCTCTCAAACATCAGATAGCTCGGTACAAACTGGAAACTTGCCCAATTCTAGCACCTCCAACCAAACCCCAAGAACCACAGAGTCAAAGGACTCTACTCAGGCAGGATCTTCTCAAACGTTTGATTCAACCAATCAGTCTGGCATTTCCCATCAGGCTGGTGACGATGTCCTGCCTGGAATCTCGCCACAGTCACGGGTTGGAGACCATCCTCAAGCTGATATGCTTTCTGATATCTCTCAGCTTGTCAAAGACGTTCAAGACGGAAGCATGACTCTGGATGATGCACTACAGAGCGATGAATTGAGCAACATCCACACTGCTCTTGAAGATTGGCGTGCATCACTGCAAAGCTATGGCACTGCAAGATTGTGGATACAATACCAAAATATGGTATCCATTCTTAGGTCCTTCATTCGTTCTGCTCGTATAGGTTGCTGGCCTCTGTATTTGCAGTCTCTGCGTGAAATGCACCCTTTTCTTGCTGCTGCCGGTCACAACAACTATACGAAGTCTTTGGCTTTGTTCATCCCAAGAATGATTTACCTGGGACAAACCCATCCAGATGTAATTAGAGCATTTATGAATGGCCTCTTTCCAGTCAGAAGAAGTGACGGTGCGTGGTCAGGAATTTTCACAGACCTCTTCATAGAGCAATTTCTGATGGCCAGCATCAAATCAACTGGCGGCTTAACCCAAGGGCGTGGATTGACAGCACTCGTGACAGCACTCGACTTCTCTTCCTGCTCTCAAGACCTGTGTGTGCCAATATAAGCCAGTCCATTTTCGCAACAGCTGGCTTATCTATGGATACACCTGATGGACATCGTGAATTAGCAGTAGCCAGGATACGTCGTGACATGAGTGATATACAGAAGATTCTCCAAGTGTTCCTTGAGAGTGGCGTATTCAACAAACCATCAAAGAAGATTGTAAGTCTATCAACTGGCTTGGTGGCAAATGATTCTGTGAATGATATGAGGCTAAAAAGTGTTGGAAAGAAGATCCTTGATTCCATGGTCGGACAATCTGTCGCAGAATACAAGTTTTCTCAGAAGAATCAAGTTAAGACCCTGGCATCAGCTACTCATGTGAAAACATCTTCTGGTGCCCAAATTGAGATGGATTCACAGCGTCTCTATCAGCGTCTTCTTCTTACAGGTTTCAATGGTGACATACCACTTCCAGATCTCTTCCGATATGAGATGTGCTCTTTCCCACCATCTCTCTTTGACAACCATGTGTGCATGAGGATGGGGGATAAATCGGAAAATCATTCACCATCTCCTCAAGCTTGTTCCAGAGAGCAGTAGTGCAACGTCCTGTGACATGAGTATGCAGTACATCATTGATGGTGGTAGCCTGCTTCATAAATTCTCATGGCCTAAAAATGCCAGCTACTCGGAGATCTGTGAAATGTACGTCCGACACATCAAGCAATCATACTGTTCATGCTTTGGTTGTGTTTGATGGGTATCATGGATTCTAGCACAAAGGATGAAGCACATCGTCGCAGGATGGGGAATGATATAGGTGCTACAGTGTTGGTTTCACCAGAAGTGCATGTAACCATGACCAAGAAGAGCTTTCTTGCCAATCCTTCCAACAAGCAAGCATTCATCAATCTACTTGCAGAGCAAATGACCAAAGCGGATAAGGCCGTTGAACATGCAAAAGGTGATGCTGACTACAAGATATGTATGTCAGCATGTCTTCACGCCAAAGAGAAGCCAACAGCTGTTGTCGCAGAGGATTCTGATGTGTTCCAGCTGCTAACGCATCATGCCAATATTGCTGACAAAGACTTTATCATGGTGACATCCAAACAAACAGTGTGTGTCACAACTCTGGCAAAGAAGCTTGACCCATTACTCTCTGGCGCCCTGCTCTTTCTGCACGCTTTCAGTGGGTGTGACACTACGTCTAGACCTTATGGGATTGGCAAAGTGTCAGTACTCAAGAAATATGCAGAACTAGAGCGGTGTAGTTCAATATTCATGTCTCCATCTTCGTCTAAAGCAGAAATAGAAAGAGCTGGAGAAGATGCCTTGTTGATCATCTATGGCTGCACAACATCTCTGAGCCTTGACTCGGCAAGAGTGGACAAGTTTCAGCAGAAAGTGGGTACTGCCACACAGTATGTGTCGCCAGAGAAGCTTCCGCCAACATCTGATGCAGCCATTTTCCATAGTCATCGCGCATACCATCAGGTTCAGGCATGGTGTGGTAATGATCTTCCTGCAGAAGAATGGGGCTGGACGACTTCTCCTTCTGGCTTATATCCCGTCAAAATGTCTCAGCCGTCGGCACCTGATCGACTACTTAAGATAATGCGATGAAATTGTGGTGGAAATTGCAACACAAGAAGTACATGCCACAAAAATGAGCTCCATTGAACTCCAGCTTGTGGTCAATGCAAGGGCATTACCTGTTTGGACGGTCCACCTGTGGATATTGAAGAAAATGAGGTGGAAAACGATGATGATGGAACGGGACTATAAATAAATTAATGTGTTTGAAAGTCACTTTGGAATATACACATATATATATTTATATACATATATACATACACAATATACACAATACAATAATACATATGTAAAAGATTATAGCCGGTTGTTCAGACAATTAATTTTGCTCATTTTAGGGTAGTTTTAGGCCAAAATTTAGATTTTTCGAGCATTTCAATATGAACACATCCTCCAATCTCTTCCAAAGTAACTTTAAATGAAAGAGCACCTCAAAATTAGTAAGATTAGACACTTTATTTGTGTTTCTATGTTGATTTTCAGCAAAGTTATGCCTATTTCAATATTTTACCTTCCGCGGCGGCGGGCATCTAGGATTTTCAGTGAAAACGAGTATTTGCCATGGGTGGATACGAGTGGACTTTTTTGTGTGGTTAGAAATACCTCCAAAGAACCCATTTCAGGTGAAATTGCTTTGTTAACATTTTTGTCCAACCTCGGCACTTTATTGCCTGGCCTAGCAGTGATCACCGCCCTCCACCAATGACGCCCCAGCAAGGCTGCCTGCCGCCGCTACACCAGCACCACTACACACAGCTTCACTACGTGACTTAGCCGCCTGGAAGATGAAATTCGACGTGTATATGGTGTTTAGTCCATGGGCCGGACCCCCCAAAATCACTTTTTGGTACCATCCGAGATGGCAAGCCCTAGTGATGTTCTTTATATTCCCCCATGTCTATAGGATATATTTTGATATGAAAGCCCTTGCTAGGTGGTAGTTTAGTGCTAGTAATTGCGACTTTTATAGCCGCACCCAACGGCACTCAACTACGGACATCCGCAACTGTAAAAATGATATTACTATAGGTTAACCTTCTGAAAATTTTCAAAATTGAAGTTCATTCAATTACAGTTTTATTTGCTAATATACACACAATAACATAATAAGCTGGCATCAGGTTAAATCAAATAAAAGTTAAAACACTAATACTAATGAACAGAAATGTGTCGCTACCATATGCAATGAAATCTGAATGTGTACTTCTATGCGACTTCTTGTGAACATACCAAGGACTAATATTCTTGAAACTATTGTATTAATAATTTGTTAAGTCATATGGAACCTTTAGACATGCATAGAAGCGCCAGAAACATATGTATCTGCTGTACCGTTTACTCATCCTCTGAATCCTCAGAATCCTGCTCAAGGTCGGATTCCTGCTGCTGCACTGCTTGGTTGGTGCAGGTCTAGAGCTTGCACATATCAGTGCATGTGAGGCCATTGACCAGGCATGCACAGTCAGGCAGCTTGCAAATCCGTGAACACTTGCAAGCCAGTAGCTCCAACACCACCTCTGGTGCTGGTGCCGAACGCATCCAGAGGATGTTCAGCTTCCCGTTTTCTTCAGTCCAGCCATGCTCACTGGGGCTTGGCACGTTGGCCTTGGGCTCTAAACAGCGTCTCCAGATAGCAGCCTGGAAGTTGGCTCTCTGTGCGTGTAAGAAGAGGCAGTCTCTGTATGGTGGCAGCTGGCTTGACTCTGCTTCCCCTCTCTTTGCACAGAAGAGCTGGTAGCGCAGTTCGTTGACACTGTTGCCCCCTGCGGCGCTGCTTCTGCTCTTGTTTCTCCTGCTGCCAGCATACATTGCACAGGTGAACTGCTCAAGTTTATCAAAGATCTCATCGCTCAATTCCACCATTGGCCCAGCTGCTTGAATGCCTGGTTAGACGGGTCCTTCTTGAGTAGCGTCAGTGCAATTAGCTTGCCTTTTTCGGCAAAGCAGCTTACAGAGTCACATCCAGTGAAAAGCATTTCAGGCCAATTAGGCTGTCACAGACACCCTGCCCTTGACTTCTCTCGATCTTGTCTACATCTGCGCATCGGGTGCGAGTCTTGGTTCCAAACTTCTGGTAGATAGTGATATCCATGGTGCTGTGCATGGCAAGGCTAATGATGAAGACATCCGTGTCCTCTGAGCAAACGACGGCTGCTTTGTAGCCATCTCTCGCTGCATGCAGCGTGTGGAGAAGCAGGCGGGTATCAGCCTCTTCTTGTGTCGACTTGAGCTCAGGTACGTCCTACCACGTGTCTTCTGTTAGCTTGAAAACAGCTTTGTTCACAGGTGACATAGAGCGCCTTGTCCGGTAACTTCTCTCTGTACTTTGAGAGTTTCCACTCCTCTGTCAAAAACCTGATCAGGTAGGTCTTGTTTGAAGATCCAGACAGGAATTTCCTCCACTGCTGAACGAACATGATGCCCGCCAGCTAGGTTCTTGTATTGGAGAGAGTTGTCGGCACCTCGGTTGACTCGTTCAGCTTGTTTGATTGAGGTGGAGCGGTAGACATCAAGGACAATATCAATTCTCTTGCTTTGTCATCCTTCATGAAGGATATTGGTGAAGGCCAGCTCTGCCACCTGTCCAAAAGTCTTGTTGCTTCCATTCAGCTTCTGGACCAAGCCCATCCCGTCAATGATGGTAGCAGATGGGGTTGGGATCTCTTCTGCTGCGTACACATTATTCTCCAGTTCTCTGGCAAGGGCCGCCTTGTTTGTTTTCCTTAGCGTCCCATCAGTATTTGCCAATGCCCATGGCAGTGGGCCTAGGGGGTAGCCAAGAACATCCTCAATGTTTACCTGCCGGCTTTCAGCAACCAAGATCATGTGGCTGAATAAGTTCCTGTCCGCCTTGAGAACAATATCCTGCGAATTCTTGGACTTACGTTTGACATTGATGTTGGCGAAAGTCTTCAGGCCCTGCTTCTTCAATTTGCCGTGGAATTTCTCCTGCTGGTATTCGTCTAGCCTTGCCTTGAATTTTTGGTATGCCGCTTCTCCTACTGTATGAGCTCTCAGCAGGCCCCTGCTGACTTCAGGAGGCGCTCTACAGTGCCAGTGGACAGGCTGGCTAGGTCTTCCTCGTCTGGAGACATAGGGTTGAGCCAACTGTTTTCCGTCAGGTCTGTCAGGGTCTCTACATCCTGCTCATCCTTCTTCTTCCTTTCAGTTTGAAGATCGGGATGAGTCAGTTTTGAGCTGTTCCCGCCTGTCATTTCTCTGAGTTGTCTGAGGTATCGGCTTCTATATTCCTGCGTTATGTAATACTTTGTGACGGCTCCTGGTTTGAGACTAAAGCCTTTTGTTCCCCAGCTGACTGCGTGTCCTTGTTTACCGTCTCTTTGATAGTTTGGTCCACAGGGATGCGACCAAACGGGTTTATCGACCCCAGCTGCACGGAGAATTTTCCTGCCATGAACTCAGCGTGAACATCTGGGTGTGTCGTGGGTAGCTGGCTCATCTGAGCAAAGTAATATGGCAAGTACCTAGCGTAGTTGACCCTGTCGTATGCAAAGCACCATGGAATCATTGCTTGGATGCACGACAGGTGGAGCTCCAGTCCCCTTCTCTGGATGCACAGATAAGGCCTAAGAGGAACTCCACCATGTCTAGGTAGGTCACCCAGAATGCTGCGAGTCCACTGCCGCGTCTGAGAACCTCAAGGTATTCCTCGAAGAGATCCAAGATACGTGTGCAAGAGGGGTTTTTGAGGATTAGGGTTTTTGGTGAAAAAAAAAAAAAATTGGAAATGGAGACGCTTTTTATTATGGTTTTGACACTCCTGAATCCAACCAAGGTGTTTGTTTTAAAAAATTAATTCGTTTAGCTGGGTGCTTAGCAATTTGAAAATTTGAGTTTTTTCTCATTTCCGCCATTGAAAGCAAAAACCCATGTAGGCGACCTGAGGGCGATAGAAATTATATTTATGGGCGAAATCTAGCGCAAGTGGTGGTTTCAATGTTCAACCTAGGCCGAGGTGGACGGATTTACTGAATAGAAAAAAAAAACTGGGGCCTGCCTAATGGCTGATCACAGCCCGGAAAGCAACAAAAGCATTTAAAATGTGAACTTACGAGTAGTTATGCCTACATACAGTGAGCTTGAAGCCTTGAAGTACATATGTACACAATACACGCTTCTAGTAATGATGACAAACACAAATGATGGCGTTAGGTGGGCCAATAATCACCACAATCAGTCACAAATCGCTCATCTAAGCCCTCATCTTCACTCGAGAGACATGTCATAATGTCACTGCCCCATGCAAACCTGCAGTATTTTGAACTGCGCCTCATAAGAAGATAAGAACATAAGAAAATAAGGAAGCTACAAGAGGCCGCGAGGCCTACACGTGGTAGTTCCTGTCACCTAACACTACCTACATCCACCTTTCATCCCCATCCATGAACCTATCCAGCTCCCCTTTAAAGCTCCCCAATGACTCAGCACTAACTACCTGTCTACTGAGACCATTCCATTCATTCACCACCCTATTTGTGAACCAGTTTTTCCCTATTTCCTTTCTAAATCTACGCTTTTCCAGCTTGAATCCGTTACTTCTTGTTCTACCCTGGTTAAAAGCCGTAAGAACTTTTCCTACCTCTCCTTTATTAAATCCCTTTATCCACTTAAAAACTTCTATCAGATCGCCCCTTACTCTGCGTCTCTCGAGTGAGTGTAATTTTAATAACTTCAATCTCCTCTCATAACTAAAGTTACGCATCCCTTGTATCATTTTGGTCATCCTTCTCTGCACTTTTTCTAACAACACTATATCCATCCTGTAATATGGAGACCAAAACTGAACTGCATAGTCTAGGTGAGGCCTGACTAGAGCCAGATAAAACTTTAGAATAACTTCCGCAATTCTACTTTTAACACTTCTGGTAATGAATCATAATACTCTATTAGCTCTATTTCTGGCCTCAATACATTGTTTCCTAGGTCGGAGGTCTGGGCTCACCCTCACTCCAAGATCTTTTTCACCTTCTGATCTTTTCAGCGATACATTGCTTATGGTGTATCTATTACCAGGGTTTTTTCTACCAACATTCATAACGCTACATTTATCAATATTAAATTCCATCTGCCATCTGACTGCCCACTTGTTAAGTTTATCTAAGTCTCCCTGCAATATGTTTACGTCAGAGTGTGATCCAATAATCCTACCTAACGTAGTATCATCAGCAAACTTGCTGATATCACTGCTAATCCCACTATCCAAGTCGTTGATGTAAATCAAAAATAGTAATGGGCCCAAAACAGACCCTTGTGGAACTCCACTTGTCACCAGTCCCCATTCAGATTTGGAACCATTAATTGTAAGCCCTTTGTTGCCTATTACTTAGCCAAGCTCTGATCCAATGAAGAACCTTCCCATCTATACCATGAGCCCTAACCTTATTTAAGAGTCGCTCGTGTGGTACTTTGTCAAATGCCTTACCTCAAAAGAAATGCCTCAGACTGCCTGCAGAAGGTTCACCTCACTTGCAGTTGTACCAAAGACTGCAAGATCCCAGCTCTTGAGCTCGAGTTTATGCTTGATCAGAGAAGGAAGTCGGGGGTTCGAGGAAAGCTTCAGATAGGATCCAAGGATTCAGCGGAAACAGCCAAGCAGAAGATGGCGCTGCAGAGAAAGCAGGAGATAAAGAAAAGGCAGGAGAAGAGGAAGGCAAAGGGGGTGGCAGATGAGGTGGCAGAGAAGGAGCTGCAGGCGAAGAGGAGGGAGATCGAGGAAATGTATCGGCTCTCGGAAGAGTGTGAAGAACTGGGCGAGATTTTCATGCCGCCTGGGGGGAGTGGGGCCACCCAGAACAGGGAACACTTTCCTCTAACGATGCTGGCGGCTATGAGGCATGGAGTCTCTCAACGGGGCCTCGCGCTCATACTCTCCTCCTACAACAACGACAGGGGCCTGGCAACCAGGGAGGATCCGCGCCTCCTCGTGCACCATAGCAAGGTGGGGAGAGAGCAGGACCGGGCGATGGAGAAAGTTAACGCTGACGCCGAGATGTGGCTGAGAACCGCCGGCATCGACGGAATACAGTTCGACGGCAAAGAGGAGGTGGCGAAGGCGCGAATCACACTGGGCAATAGAACTGAGGTGATAAGAGATGTCAAAGAAGACCATGTAACCATCACGGACAGCTCAGGGGAGTATATGACGCATTTCACGTAGGAGAAGGAGGAGGGGATGAAGCCGCTCGTGTCCTTGCCACACAGATCACCAATTTCCTGCAAGAGTTCGGCCTCCACTCCACTCTGATGATGGTGGGCGCTGATTCCACCAACACAAACACGGGGTGCAGGAACGGCGTGATCGTCAACCTGGAGCGGCTGCTGGGCAAGAGGCTAGTGTGGAGCATATGTCTTCTCCATACCAACGAGCTCCCTTTTCGTCACCTAGTTCAGCAGATTGATGGGCGACGACCTCGGGAGATTCGTTCAGTGGAACCATAGGCAAGCTGCTGCCTATCACCCAGAACCTGCCACACAACCAGCGCTTCGAGCCTCTGTCCGTCGGTGAGCCGCTGCCCGAGCTGCCCTCGGACGTGCTGGCGGACCTCAGCTACGATCAAGAGTTCGGGTTCAACATGCTCAAGGGCCTGCAGGCAGGCGTCATCCATCTGAGTCTGCAGAGGATGGCCATCAGCCACGCACGCTGGCTGACGACTGCCAACAGGTAACAGGATTCAGAAACACCTTCACATTTATGTTTGCAATCTGTTGTATCCTAGTATCTTCTTCATCAACCTTATCACCTGTTATCATCTCATGACCAATATCATTACTAGAAGCGTGTATTGTGTACATATGTACCTCAAGGCTTCAAGCTCACTGTATGTAGGCATAACTACTCGTAAGTTCACATTTTACGCTTTTGTTACTTTCCGGGCTGTGATCTGCCAAAAGGCAGGCCCCATATTTTTTTTTCTATTTAGTAAAATACGTCAGCCTCGGCCTAGGTTGAACATTGAAACCACCACTCGCGCTAGATTTCGCCCATCATTTCCATCGCCCTCAGGTCGCCTACATACTAGTACATAGGCTTGCTTTCAATGGCGGAAATGAGGAAAAACTCAAATTTTCATATTGCGAAGCACCCAGCTAAACGAATTTATTTTTTAAAACAAACACCTTGGTTGGATTCAGGAGTGTCAAAACCATAATAAAAAGCGTCTACATTTCCGATTTTTTTTGTTTTCTTTTTTTTAACCACACCCTATTGAGGATCTGCTCCAGACCATTTTGAGAGATGTCCTTGGCAAAGATGTCAATGACTCGCAGAGACTCCTCCAAATGTACCATGTCGTCGATGTTTGTCGTTTCTAGCCAGGGCAGGAATCCCTTCCACACTAAGCACAAAAGGGCTTCATAGACCAGCTTGTGCAGTCGTACTGCTCGGTTGTACTTCCTGCCATCCATGATGCCCGCGACTGAGCCTTGTGCAATGACCTCAGACTCAACACACAGATCACGGAGCCCGGCATCTTGAAAACGCTTCCCGATGGTTGTTAGAAGAGTGCAGATGGTATGAAAAGCACCCATCCTGATGATGATGTTGCTGAACTGGTCAGGGCGCTTCCAGGTGATCTCGACAGCCTTTGCATATAATGCCTGGTCACAGACGCAGACAATCTTCGTCAGGCCCAGTGACTGCTGGATGCTGAGTGACTGCTTGAGAACCTCATTGACTGTGGACATCTGTGTGGCAGGGGCATTGATTGTGGGAAGGTAGCCGACGTTGTCAGGGATGACTGCCACCTCCTCTCGGGTCATGATGTTGAAGCCGGTCCAGCTGCTCACTGACTGGTCTTTCTCTTAAAGCATGCGGCCCAGCATCCAAACAAGATTCTTCTGCCTGGCAAGCTGGGTCTCTACGTCAGCAACAACTTCAGCGGTCTTGCTCATGGGTGGGCCTGCCCGTTGCCCGCGTTGTACGTTGGCAGCATCAGCGGAGGTGCATCAATGCTCCTCTTCTTTGTTCTGGCCACAGTAGGCCTGGGTTGGGCAGGGACCAGGTCTGTCGGCTTTTCCTGCACAGCAATGCCATTCACCCTGTGCGACGTACCTTCGCTACTCAGCGTCTCTTCTAGACGGTCGATGTTGTCCCAAGCCAAGGTTGTGAAGACACCGGGAAAGATGTTGCTTGGCAGTGCGGGATAGCCTCCTGAGGCAGACAGCTTCTGCAAGTAAAGGGCTGTGTCGATCTCCTCCATCTGGGAGTACGCAACACAATGCCCAAGGCGGTTGAGGATGCTTATCAGCTCAACATTACCTGTCAAAGACTTGACACTGAAGGACAGGGCAATGTGTTTGGGCGGCTTGGCTTTGCCACATGTCACTGCATACACAATGTCCTGCCCTCACAGTGTACAGATATATATATATATATATATATATATATATATATATATATATATATATATATTTAAGTACCAGAACAATAATTACAATATATATATATATATATATATATATATATATATATATATATATATATATATTATATATATATATATATATATATATATATATATATATATATATATATATATATATATATATATATATATATATTGTAATTATTGTTCTGGTACTTAAATATTAACAAGCCTTATAAACAACCGCTCGACCACTTTTATTTAACTACCATTTGAAGTGTCTGGCTAGGACGGTGAAGATACTCCTACCCATAAAACTACACTTCAGAGGCAATCAACCCCTGCAGTGTCACCAACACTTGTAAGTATTCTTACTTGGTTTGACCCCTGTAATAACAACACAGAAAAGGGTAACACAATGGCCACCCACTCGAGTGTTCGAGTCCATGTCAGCCGACTACTTCCATGTAGCGGGCAGAACATATTTGGTATATGTGGATCGACTCTCCGGCTGGCCATATGTGATAACGTGTCCCAGAACTGCCTCTGCTGATCATCTAGTCGTGAGTTACGCCACCTCTTCGGTATGAGTTGAATGGGGTTCCGACCATACTGCGGACTGACGGGGGACCGCAGTTTACGTCATCGACTGTGCGCATGTTTTTGTATCGCTGGAAGGTTCGCCACGAGATGTCGTCGCCGACTTACGCCAGAGTTAACGGTCACGCGGAGGCAGCTATGAAGACTGTCAAAAAGTTGATTATGGCAGAAACGACCGGTAGGCAGTTAGACGACGACGTGTTCGAACGAGGTCTCCTGGAGCTAAGGAATACGCCACGCGCTAGCGGAAGATCATCCGCGCAAGTCCTCTCCGGGCATCCGTTACGGTCTGGGGTGCCAACTCATCACCGTGCGTTTGCCCCAGAGTGGCAGCGCGCAGCCGATGAGTGTGATGCCAGAGCTGACCATCTCCGGCAACAAACGTAGCAGCGTCACGTTTGCTCCGCCCGTCCACTTCATAGCTTACGCATCGGCTCCAGGGTTGATGTCCAGAACAACGTTACAGGCCTATGGGATCGCGTAGGCGAGGTGGTCGGAGTTGGCGACAAGCAAAAATACCTCGTAAAGCTGGGTAGTGGGAGACTTTATTGGAGAAATCGCCGATTTCTGCGTCCGTACCAGCCCCTGCTCACGACTACGCCTGCAACGTCTCATCATGCCATGGAGACTTCACCAATGCCGCCTACGTCGCCTGCCCAGTCTGACACAGCCACATCAGCGGTCAAGGAAGACAACCTTCCCCGTCGCAGTCATTGCCTCCGCCAGCCTCCTGAACGTCTGCAAGTCACTTGGGGGCCTGTGGCTTTATACACGTAGCTCTTTTTATAGCCATTGTATGTCAAGTATTTACGGTTAATGTATATATTTTCGTTGATTTCTGTTGTAATGTTCATTGCTTCAGTTTCCTATGTGTTTATTCATCTTGGAGGAGGTGTTGTATGTATCTTCGGGGGAGATGTTGTGTTGATATTTAGCAGTTGATTTATTAGGCTCGATTGTTTCGAGCATAGCTTCAGACGAGCTCACCTTTCAGGGTTTGGAAGCCCACCCGGATAGAGTAAGTCTGGCTGGCATTCTGTCTGTATCTGCCTTCACAAGTATAGACGTTGCCACACTAAAGTGTTTCCTGTGTCCCAGCCAGTCAGAAAGAATCAAACAATATATATATATATATATATATATATATATATATATATATATATATATATATATATATATAATATATATATATATATATATATATATATATATATATATATATATATATATATTATATATATATATATATAATTAATATATAATATATATATAAAATTTATATATATATATATTTTTTTTTTTTTTTTTTTTTTTTTTACATCACAAAGGACTGGCCACGGGCACAACAAAAATAGGTAACACAAAGCCTGCTTAGTTTCCAGTCCCTATAAAGAAGACAGTAAGAGAATAAAAAAAAAGAGGGGTGGGCCAATTTAGCTCGGGAGGTGTCTTGTTACTCTTCTCTTGAAAAAATTTAAGCCATAGCAAAATGGAAAAATAGAAACAGGAAGCGAGTTCCAGAGTTTACCAGTGAAAGGGATGAAAGAGTAAAGATACTGATTAACTCTTGCATTAGGAAGATGGACAGAATAGGGATGAAAATGAGTAGAAAGTCTTGTGCAGCGAGGCCGCGGGAAGGGGGGAGGCATGCAGTTAGAAAGTTCAGAAGAGCAGTGAGCATGAAAATAATGGTAGAAGATAGCAAGAGAAGCAACTTTCCGGAGGTGATTTAAAGATTAAAGACAGTCAGTCAGAGGAGGGGAGTTGATGAGATGAAAAAAAAAGGTCATTGAAGAAAAGGGGATAGTTATCTGGTAGGTTTTGTCGAGTAGATAGGTGAAGAAATTGGGTTTTTGAGGCATTGAACAAAACAAGATTTGCTCTGTCTCAATCAGAAATTATAGAAAGATCAGAAATTAGGCGCTCGGTGGCATCTCTCCGTGAATCACTTAGTTCCTGTTGAGTTGGACGTCTAATAAATGACGTTGAAAAATGCAGGGTAGAATCATCAGCGTAGGAGTGGATAGGGCTTTGAGTTAGACTTAGAAGATCATTAATGAATAATAGAAAGAGAGTGGGTGATAGGACAGAACCCTGGGGAACACCACTATTGATAGATTTAGGAGAAGAACAATGTCCGTCTACAGTAGCTGCAATATAACGGTTTGAAAGGAAACTTAAGATGAAGGTACAGAGAGAAGGATAGAAACCGAATGAGGGTAGTTTGGAAATTAAAGATTTGTGCCAGACTCTTATCAAAAGCTTTTGATATGTCAAGGGCAACAACAAAAGTTTCACCGAAACCCCTAAAGGAGGATGACCAAGATGCAGTTAGGAAAGCTAGAAGATCGCCAGTAGATCGCCCTTTACGGAAACCGTACTGACGATCAGATAGAGCAGGGGTTCTCAAACTTTTTCTCGTTAAGTACCCCCAGAGCTATAAGACCATCTACCCGTACCCCCATTAATCTGACACCCGAATATGGAATTGTAATATAGTAAGACTAGTTCAATATACATTGGTACTGTAATGGATATTAAAAAATTGTTCAAATTATAATGACTGTATTCAGCAGTAGCATCGACATCACAAGCAATTTAGAATGAATGATACTACAAACGCAGAAATGAAACTGTGCTGTATTATAGTTACTTTAATGCTGTCAAGTATTGAGTTTCAGTGGGAAGGATGTGCCTGTTTGGTGCAAACAAGTTTTTCAATTCGAGGAGCAGTGTTAGACAGGCACACTCGAAGGTCATACTCCACATTAAGCCGTGCTCGATATTTACCTTTCATGTTCAGCAGCGATGAAAATTCTTGCTCACACAGGTAAGTACTGGGAAACATCAGCAAAGAGTTCAGAGCAACATCAGTTACAGCAGGGTAAACTTTACTCATTTTTGACCAGAATTTGGTCAGAGAAAGTGTTTCAAATGCATCTTTTGCACCAGAGTCGTTCACCAACTCTATGCATTCTTCTTGCATGTTATCTGGAAGAAGATGCACATTAACAATGAATGAATTTCTAATCAATTTTGCTTCCAACTCACTCAATTCGGGGAAGTAAGACTGCAATTCCTTCTGTATAACCATATATACTATTCCCCACTCCACCACCTTCACACTCACTTTCTGTTTGAACGTGAACCAACATGATACGGCACACAGCTTCGTCATTCTCTCTCTGCAAATTTCTGTTCAAAAAACTTTTTCGTGAGCCATCTAAGTACCCCTGGAAAACTTCCTGTAAACCCCTGGGGGTTCGCGAATCCCAGTTTGAGAACCCCTGAGATAGAAGGTTGTGAGCAGATAGATGCTTAAGAATCTTATAATTAAGTATAGATTCAAAAACTTTAGAAAGGCAGGAAAGTCAAAGCTATAGGACGGTAGTTTGAAGGATTAAAACGGTCACCCTTCTTAGGAACAGGTTGGATGCGAGCAAACTTCCAGCAAGAAGGAAAGGTGGAAGTAGAAAGACAAAGACGGACAAGTTTGACCAAGCAGGGTGCAAGCACAGAAGCACAGTTTTTGAGAACAATAGGAGGGACTCCGTCAGGACCGTAAGACTTCCGAAGATCTAGGCCAAAAAGGGCAAAGAAAACATAATTACGAAGGATCTTAATAACAGGCATAATACGTATAGTATAGAGGGTGGAGCCTGGAGGAGAAGGAGGAACAAGCCCTTCATCAACCAGAGTGGAATTTTCAGCAAAGGTTTGAGCGAAGAGTTCAGCTTTAGAAATAGATGAGACAGCTGTGGAGCCATCTGGCTGAAGCATAGGAGGGAAAGTTGAAGAAGAAAATTGTGTTATTAAAAAAATGTTTTTTAGCGAGATGCCAGAAGTCACGAGAGGAATTTGATTCAGAAAGATTTTGACATGCTCTATGTATGAAGGAGTTTTTGGCAAGTTGAATATATATATATATATATATATATCATATATATTATATACATATATATATATATATATATATATATATATATATATATTTTTTTTTTTTTTTTTTTTTTACATTTGTGCTATAGCGCCGGTAGGCAGTGATGACCCAGGGCTCGGATGATAGGCTCTGGAGGTTCACTTGAGGGCTGTGATGGTTGGTCCTCGCCCGTGGTGGCGCAGGCAGGATTCTTATAGTGACGCCTGTGATTAGAGGCTCATGCCGCCCCCCTGTGTCCTCCGATGCACTCGCAATCGAAGGTAGAGTTGATGGGCAGGGCATGTGGGTGTTCGTTCTTAGGCCACTCGACGGTGCAGAAAGGTTTTGGTTTTCTTTGGGGATCGAACTCGGGTCACCGAGAATGCCAGTCGGAGACGCTAACCACTCCGCTACCTCCCCTCCCCATATATACATATATGTAGTATATATATAATATATATATTATATAATATATATATAAAAATATATATATATATATATATATATATATATATATAATATAATATAATATACAGTAACCGCGGAAGGTGTCTGGAGCAGGGCCCGTTGACATGTGGTCAACCATATTTTAAGGGAGTAACAAACACACTAGTACATTTTCCTTCAATTTCAATTTCCTTCAATCAAGTCTGTGGCTTTTGTAGTTTTGCATGGGCGCCTGTAACTTGAGAGGTGATTGGTATTATGCCTGCAGGTAGGCTACTCGCTTGCTTGATCAAGACAAAAAAGGCTGCTACAGTACGGCCCATCCTTATACTAATTTCCTTCATAGACACCTTTTCCTCACGTAAGGCGAGAATACGCGCCTTTTCCACTATAGTAAACCTCTTATTTCCCATCCTGAGTGGCTGTCTGAGGTTTGGGAGCAAAATAACGGCAAGAACGAAGCCAGTCAAGGAGGTGGCAGAGGTGAGCAAAGAACATACTCCTCCCCCAACCATGCCTGGAGCAGCACTACCGGGTTGAATTAATGTTGTTGAGTGTTGAATAGAAAAGTGAGTGAAATAAGATGATAAAGAAGAAGTAGTGAAGAAAAAGAAGTAAAGTAGAAGTAGAAAGTGCGTGGGATTGATCACGTTGCTAATTATAATTATTGAAACTGATATTGTTTATTGTAATTTTCCATCTTGAGCCAGGAGATAGCGGCTGGTAATTAATGCGACAAAAAATATACCCTATTAATAATAATATATTAATATAATTTTTTTTTAAATGAAGAGCAAGTTGCCAAAAATGGTGAAGAGATTACTAAAGCAGAATTTTTTTATGAAGTTATCTGAATTAGCAGGGTGACCAAATGTCTCCCTGCCTCTACTGATTATTTTTTATTTACATTTTAGAGTCTGTGAACTGGTTTATATGATTAACTGGTATATACAGGATTTGGAGGTGGGGCTTCTAGTATCTTTTCTGACTTAAGGAACCATGTATGTGAATTTGCGTTGTCATCATGTAGGATTTGGTATGTTTCTTCATGTGTAGTTTTAATGGTTTCCCAGATTTTTACTGCCTTTTCGTGGAGTGAAATATTAACAGGCTTAATGTTAGCTATTTCGTGCATATCTTTTAGTTTAAGTCTCCTGTTGTCGTTAAAAAATATAAATCTCATAGCTTTGTTCAGCACCCTTTGCATGTTCAGTTTTGTGTCTGTGTTGCACAGCAGAGTGGAACTGCAGGATATTCTAATGTGGGTATGATTAGCGTCTTTACTAATGTTGTTTTAAATTCTTGAGTGAGATGTTTAAATCTGTATATATTTGAGAGAGTACCTTTTGATTTGTTTATCCTGTCAGCTATTATGTCCTAGTATACCTGTGCGTGTAATTTTAATTCCAAACATTTTCCCTTCTTTGCTATTTTGTATAATATTCCCATTGATATTTATGTCCTTTGTTTTGTACTGTGCAATTGTAATTAGCTTGAATTTACCTTCACAGGTTTTTATTTACCACATTTTTGTTTACCTATTGATCCTATGATCCTTACAGCTTTTATTTTCAGCATGGATTTAGATTTGCTCTCTGTGATGATGATTTGAGTTATGTCATCTGCGTACAGAATATCACTACATCCTGGACCGGCTTTGGAAGGTCTTTGGGTATAAGCTGTCGGGTTTGGAGACAAGACCTTCCTTGGGGGGGACCCCCGCCTTAACAATTAATCTCTCTACTCTTTTTCGACCGATGGTGAATTCGAAATTATAAATTTCTCAAGAAAAATTAAAATATTACTAAAATTAGTGTAGAAAACATGGGAGTACAAAAATTTTATTGGAAATTGATTTGGGCTCGTATTCTTTGAAGCAAAGCGACGTCTGGGGGAATCCAGCTGATCGGGCCTCTTTTTTAGCCCGACACCCCCAAGGCGAGCAGTTCATCGCCCAAAACTCCTTTTAAACAATTTAGAACCCTTTTGGTTTTCCCCTGTAAATATTGTAAAATATTCAGGGGGCAGAGCACAAAAACCCAAAATACCCCGGCCCCTGACCCGCTTAAACATCGAGAAGGTTACGTCCGCCTGCCATATGGTCTACCAATTTTAAAACATTAAGAGTCACCAGCTAAGTAAAACTATTGCAGGAGCCCTGGCAGTTAACCACTCAGTTCTCCTAGTTTTATGAGATCTCAATAAAAAAAGGTTTTGGGCTTGGTGACTTTAAATTTGGGACGGCCATACCCCCAGGTAAATTTTTTAGTGGTTTTTAATTTCTAGTTGTCCCTTAATTCAATTATTTTTTTAGTTGTGAGTTTTTCAAGCCCCCATGTTTTCATTTATTTAGGAGTGTAACCATTAAAGTCCCCTATCTTTTAATTCCCAACAAAAAAATTGGTTTCGAACCGGATAAACAACCTTTGATAACATCATGGGGGGCGGGGCAGTTACCCCACCATCACGTAGCTTATGTTGGCCTTCCTTTGTCACTTGTGTTCACTCCGGCCAAAAGCGACCCCGTTTCCGGATGCACTGGACATATTCAGGAAGGGAGGGGGGCAAGGGCCGATAATTTTTTTTTAATATCAAAATTTCAAAAAACCCCCTTAACCCCCTACTTTACGATCGGTACACCTGATAGGAGGTAACGACATCAAGGGGGACACTAGTGTGGGGGTTTTTATTTGAGGATATGAGGCCACCCATCGGGTTTTTTCAAAAAGGGAATCACTTGGTCTTGTCACAAAATAACCAAGAATTTACCCCCATAACCTCCTCACTTTGTCGGGGGTCGAGCGCTAAAAAAAAGATCCGAGGGCCATGATGGGAAATTTTTAGCGTGAGCTCAAAGGCCCATCATTTTTGGGGGGGAAAAACCTTCCCAAAATGGATCTGCGGTCTTGGGGGGGTTTACATCCAAACCTTTGAAGGCAGACAACATATTTGGAACAAAGTGTCCAAAGCCAAGGCATATCATAGCATTTGGACCAAACCCACACCTTGCAGGAATTTCATTTTAAACTCTGGATCTACTAACTTTTTAGTTTTAGAGCAAATTTTTTTTTTTTGGTTTAAATTTTAAATTCATAACAAACAATTACTCAAAATTCAATTTCCAAATTAACTATTTAGGAAATTTGTAGTCCATCTTTTAAAATTTTTGCGTCTCCTATTTATCATTAGATTGTGCATTATGCCACAGTTAAAAGTTTGCGGGCCAAAAAGGGACGCCTAATTTTGGGGGGTAAAAATTTTAGCTTGGGGGATCTTGGGGAATTTTCACCATTTTAAATTGGAAAGTACAGTTAGAAAAAAGATAAGTATCATATCAAATCTATATGATCTCTAAAAATGAGGGGGAAAGGGTAATAAAGCAACATTAATCTATGATCAGGCTGTTTTTGAGATCGCTAACAAAAATCATTTTAAAAAGATCGATGATGTATAGAAGAAAAAAAGCCTAAGAACATGACCTTTAAAGAACAAATTACTCTTTATTAGTTTCCTGAGTTTTGTGATGATATAGCGGAGTGGGATTTTTTTGGGGGACCAGCTCAAAGTAATATCCATTTTAGTCAAGTTGACTGCTGGTAAATTGAATTCCTAAAAGGGTCGTAAAAGGGTGATGCGGCAAGCTCTTTTCAGGATTTCCCTTTTCAGAAACCGCTAGTTATAAATGTGTGGTAGTTTTTACTGAAGAAATACGAAACAGAGATAAAAGTTGAAGAACTTGCAAGAAAATGTTTTAATATAAAAGTCCCCCCCTTCATAATTTTTCAACTCTGTCAAAAATTAAGCGATTTTAAGAGTAATTGAAGAACAGAAATGCAGGTTGTAATTTGAAGAATCAAGCGGGTTGCTGTCCACTTTCTTAGTAAAAAAATTGCCAAACCCTTTAACTGTAATCAATTAAATTTAAAGTCAAAAAAGGATTACCCTTCTGTAAAGACATTAGAACTAGTCTCTTAGACATTAATAATACTTTAAAATCCAGGTTTACAAGAAAAAAAAAGGGGAAGGAGAGAAAAGGATGAAAGACCCCCCTTTCCCCTTAAAAGAGGCTAAAATTTTTTGAAATTTCAAGAAAGGTCCAGGAGCCTGTAAGATCCGGAAAATTCCACCCCAACCAATTAATCCAATCCAATTCCCAGGCAAGTTCCACACCAACCAAATTTTTTTGGGAATTTCCAAAAAATTAATTTTTAACTCAAAATTCCCAGGCAGAGTTCCACCCCAACCAATTAACCCTAACCCCAAAAATTCCCAGGAAAGGTTCCACATAAACCCCAATTAATCCTAACTCACAATTTAAATGATTCTGTGTAAAGGGGCCCCTCCACAAAGCCATAATTGAAAAAAATTTATGAGGGCCGTGGAAACGGCTAAACGTATTAGAGAGTTAGGAAATGTGAAAAATGTACTTGCCATCATGACAGAGGACTGTGATTTAAATCCCAGAGTCCTTCATGCTATAATGGTTTCCATCTTTCTTTGTTATTTGACGGGGGCCCAAATTCAACTGGGAGAGGCACAGAGTGTGGCATTTAGACCTAGGGGGTGCTCATGACAATTCAACAGCTCTACCCTAGGCTCAATACCCAAATTGGGGGTTTAAAAAATTGTCAAGGGGGTTGAAAAAACTTTTTTGATCAAGGATCACGAGAACTTTTTAGTAAAAATTTGTCTGTATTTTAAATTTAAAAATTTTGGCCAGGGGGGACTTGAGAATTTCATGATTTATAGGAAAAAATAGAAACAAGACCTATGATTTGTGAATTTTACAGTCATTCGTTTTAAATAATAAGTTTAAATGCTATATTTTTCGGAAATTTTACCTAAAATATTGGGTGGATGGATGGAAAAATTATAAAGTCATGATGGACCAAAATTAGGCTCCTAGACCCAAACAAAGGTTACAGTAGATGCTTGATCTTTAATAGAACAGACCGTACTGTAAAATAATAACTGGTTTAAATTTCAAAACTGGCTCCAAATTTTGAAAAAAAAATCTGGACTGATCCCCTTTAAAAAAAAATTTCCCTTTTCTAGGGTTTTAGCAGAGAAAAAATCTAGAGTAGCCTGGCCAAATGTCTGCCCAAAGGTCATGCCCTAATCAATTTTAGCGACAATGCACAAATTTTAATTAGGGGTTTCCAAACCGCGGCCCAAATTTTAGAAGATGCCAAGTGCAAGAAGAAATTAAAAAATTAAGGGTTAGTGGAAAAATTTATACCCCCAAGAGCCCCCTTGGTTCGGGGGGGTTTTTTATGAGAGGATGATAGGGGCGGTCAAAAACTTCAAAAAAAAGTTTTTTTTAAAAAAAGCCATAAACTTGGATACCTCCACCAATTTTAGTGGGGGATTGAATGTAGAGTTAATAATGGCCCCCCTTTATTGTCACAATAATTTAGGTAGCAAACACTGAGCCTTCCTCATTGCATGGTATTAAAACTAAATTCATTGCCAGCAGTATCAATTTCAGAGTTTATCTAGACCCTCATAAAACTGATGCGACAAATTAAATTTTAAATTAAAAAAATTATCAAAAAGTTTTTAAATAAATGGCATGACCTATGGAAAAAGGGAAAATTTAACCCTCTGTTAGATAGAACATCCCTATATCAACAAATCATTGAAAGAGCAAAATGAAAAGGGGGGGGGTGGGAAATTGAAGTGAGGGCACCTCGAGGCAGTTGGCCTTTGGGTAGAATGAGGACTGTCATAAAGATGCACAGGGGGTCACAGAAAATTTAAAAATTAAAAGACAAAATTGGGGTTCGTAATTAAAGAGTGAAAAATTTTAATCCACTGGAAGTATTGCAGATTTTCCAGGGGTTTAAAGGGGAACTAGGGGATTAATCAACTCCCGAAGAAAACCAAAACAGGCCTTCTTCTCATTCAGGAACTGGTTCCCTGGAAACCAGATCCGCTGCCCCTAAATTTAGGGAAATTTGCAAAAAGATTGAGGAAAGGGGAGCTTTAATTAATTTATTTTAATTCAAAATTTTTCCCTTTGGGCCCCAGAATTCAGATATTTAAAAAAAAAAAAATTTCTCCAGAGATAATTAAGAATATTTAAACAAAAAAAAATATAGTAAACATGGAGTAATAAAATTTTTTTGGGGGGGGAAAATTTATTTTGGGGTCGTATATTTTTAGAGCAAAGCGCGTTTTGGGGAAACACAGCTCTCGGGGGCCCTCTTTAGTCAGACACCACCAAGGGGAGCAGTTTTATCGCCCCCTTTGCTCCTTAAACACATTTAGAGACACCTCGTGTGTTCCGTGAAATATTGTAAATAGTATTTGCGGAGAGCATGGGTTACTAAACCCAAATATCCCCCGGGCCAGAATCCCCTTGAAAAATCGAGGGAAAGGTTCGTCCGCCTGCCCTATGGCTACCCAAAATAACATTAAGACGTCACCCCTAAATAAAACTTTTGCAGGACCCTGGCAGTTTTCCCTTACAGTTCTCCTACCGTAGAAAAAGTGAAGTCGCCACCGCAGTGATGTCGCCAGGCCATATATTACGAATTATAGCATTACTACTGTTTTTTTGTGGCCCCGGGAAAATAATCACCCGTATTTTTAAACTCTGTATAATCTACCCTGTTTGTTTTTTTTTAACCTTTTTTTTTTTTTTTTTTTTTTTTTCTGCAAGTATAACGGTTTTTAATTTTGGCTACGCGTTTTTTTTTGGGGGGGCACACAGCGGGAACACACTCAGTAAATAAACACTAGATGCGACTTAGTGTTGGGACCACTTTTTAGAAAATTTTTTTAATTTTTTCTTTTTTAGCCAAAAAATAGGACAAGAGAAGACAAAAAATGACACAGATTCTCCAATAACCCCTTTCTAATTTTCTTGAAAACATGGGTAAAATGTAGGTATCAAAGCCACCACACGTCTGTAACAAAAAAAAAAGTTGTCCTGGCGACTTTACTGTTATCTACGGTAGCTTATTGAGACTCAATAAAAGGGTTTAAACTTGGTGACATTAATTGGACAGCCACTACCCCCCAGGGAAATTTTTTTAGTGGTAGTTAGTTAAATTTCTAGTTGTCCTTAAAATTCAATTATCTTTTTTTATTGTGAGTTTTAAATTTAAGCACCAGTGTTTTAAATTTTTATATAAAAGTGTAACCATCAAGTACCATCAATTTAATTCCCACAGTGATTTTGCCGTGGGGATTTTCGATGAAGCCGCAGAGTATCTTCTCCAGCAAAGAAAGGGAAATTAAGGGAGTTTTTATATTAAAAATCCGTTTCCATTTTTATCAAACGCCTTAGCTACAAATCGCAGGACCAAAAGGCTTTTTTTTTTTACTCAGTGACAAGGCCTTTTTTTTATGTTTTTTGCAATTTTGAATTGGGGCCCTCATTTTTTTCTAACGCCAAAAAGTTTATCCTTGATTATGTTGTTTCATTTTGGAAAATGTGTAAAAAAATCTTTTCCAAAAAATTTTCCCTGCACTTTTAAGAATGATACGGGGCCCTTTGTTTTTTTTGGGTTATTGCCTTTGGAATAATTTTTTTTAACAGCTGTTTTTAAAAAAAATAGAAGGAAAAAGTCTGAAAAGAACAAAACCTTATAGAATTTGTTAAACTAGTAAAAATTTAGGTGTACCATTTTCTAAAAACCCTTTTTTACATTATAGAGGGCCCTGGGGGTTTTTTCCTAAATGTTCGTATGCGTCTTTTTAACGTCTTTACCTCTATTTTCTCAAAATTTGTTGTTATTGTTCAATCTGGATAAATCCACTGATTCGTGTGGCGATGTTCTATTGTAGTTAATGTTTACCTCCGCCAACGAAGTTGGAGGGGTTATGTTTTTCACCCCGATCTGTCTGTCTGTCTGTCTGTTTGTTAGTGTACAGGATTTCTCGAAAAGTTACGAATAGATTTGGACCAAACTCGGTATACCAAGTCTATTTGGTATAAGGAAAAAGTTATTTAATTTTGGATGAAATCTATTAACAACTGTTGCCATGGTAACCAATTGATGAAATATTCGGCCGGAGGTATGCGCTCATACTGAGTGCATAATGCATATATATATATATATATATATCTATATATATATATATATATATATATATATATATATATATAATATATATATATATATATATATAGTATATTATATATATATATATATATATATATATATATAATTAAATGATGAAATATTCGGGAGGAGGTATGCGCTCTACTGAGTGCCCCCCTCCCCTAGTTATGTATGTGTCAATGCGATCTGAGTGAGCTGTGTCAAAAAGTCTGTTTTCCTCCTCCGTTATCCTGAAAACATCTTTCCATATTTCTTCTAATACATTGCATTTTTCCTTGTTTGTATGGTGTTTTTGGCCGTTTTTGTCAGTTAAGTAAGCTCATTGTAATATGTTCTTTCCTCTTAATAAATGTATCTTATTCCAAAACGCCTTTGTGTCCTTACATACCATCCATATTCCTCCAACATTATCCTCCCACTCCTTATTGAAAGCATCCTTACACTTTTGTCTTAAGATTCCACGTAGTCTTACAAATTCTCTATAGTGTTCTAGAGTCCATCCACTTGTGATTGCTATTCTTCAGTGTGTTATAGTACAATTCAATTGTTTTATTTCAGGATTGGGCTTTAACTGGTGTATTTTTTTTAGCCTGTGTCTTAGGTATTGCCATCTCCATTGCCTCTCTAACTGCTTTCATCCATCTTTCTGTTTTCTACCTCTAGTTCACCTACCGTCATATTGTTAATATTACCTCTGGCAGATTTCCATCAAAATTCCCCCCAAAAAATATCCCAGTTTGTTTAATAATAAAAACCTTTTCCTCACTTTGTACGGTAAGGGGTTTGGTGGAAAGCTAAAAGAAAAATTTGGGGAAGTGGTCAGAGGAAGTAATGTCCCTACTGTTTCTGTGTAGGGTTCGGGAAAATGGGTTTTTTTGGCAAATATTTTTTTCTGGTGTCTTTGGCTGATTGGGGGACTTTTATAAAAATTGGAAAATGGGGGGTGAAAGGGTGTATTTTTGGGCCCCGATCCTTTAAAGTTTTTACAAAAACAAAAACCAACATTTAATTTTCTCTCCCCTACCAAAGATCTGTGTCTGGCTTTTGAAATCCCCGACCAGGTTGTAGGAATAATATTTTTAAAAGTAAAGGGAAAAATATTGGGGGGGAAAGAAAAAGGTCTTCTTGGGGGTTTACGTATTTGGGGAAAAACTTTTATGGCCCAAGATTGGGGTTTCCAGCTCCACGCAATAACGCCCGTTTTAAAAAGTAATTTTATAATTTTATATTCAAAATTTATATCTAATTGCGATGGCCGACCGTCTTTAATTGGGGCAGAACCTTTTATTTTTTATGTACACGGAAAGCCGGGAAATTTTTTAAATGCCCTCCCCTACGGGGTCAAGGCGTGGTTTTGCCCTGACGGGGGGACGTGGAGAAAATCTAGGGGAGTGCGTTTGCCAGGCTGGCGGGGAACCCGGGGGCCCAGCAAGGGTCTTTTCCACGCCGGATAAAAACCCCCCTTGGGGAGAGACAAGGAGAGAATTTTCAGGAGTCCCCCGCTGGGGATGTCGATCATTTGAACGCTAATGCCCTCCGCCCCAACCTACCGAGCCCGAAAAAGCTCTGTTCCAAGTCTCCTTCTCGGGCGAGTCCCTATTGGGAACAGCAGATGGGCGCCTCGGTCGGCCCAGGGATGGGTAGTGGCTCTTTGGGGCCCTGGTATTTTTGGGCAGTTGTTCACGGTGGGACCCTCCAATGAGCAGTTCACAAAAATTGGGTTACAGGCAGGGGGATGCCGATCCTCCCATTAAAGAAACCCACCTCTCTTGACGAAGTAGAGAGGCTGTAGCAAATTTGAGGGGGGGAAAAGGCAGCGGGTTTTTGTAATTTTCGTGCGGAGCTCCCCAAAGCTGGGGGTAAAGGCCCAAATTTGATCCGGGGGGTTCCCAGGCGTCCTGACTGCCGTGGGGCAATAAAGGTCCCCATTCCTCCTGACTGGAAAAGGGGGCTGGTCGTCCCTATCGGGAAAAGGGGGAAAGGGGGCCCCACCAGGACAGCAAAAAATTTAAACCGCGGGTTTTACACTGCTCAGCGTACCAGGCAAGGTGTTTGGGCCCATCTTTTCCCTGACACGGATTCCCCCATTTCTTTCTGGTGAAGCATCAGAAAATTCCTCAGCAGTCGGGTTCCCCCCTGGTAAGTAGGGTACGCCTTTATAACAAAAATTTTTTTTTTCTCAACTTTGGCATCCCAATTTTTCCTATGTAAAAGGGGATTTCCCAAAGACGTTTTACCCTTTTCCATTTTTGCATTTGAGAAATTTGTTATATGCAAATCCCCACTTTTATATTGCCCCTTTATCGAATAATGTTTAAATGATTTCCCCGAGGCCCGGGTTTGGGTTCCCCGTGTTTGCATCATGCCCCAAATTGGGAGTTCCAAATGACTAGGGGGTAAGCTCTTCCTACCCAGGGGGTTTCTTTCAGACACTACACCCACAGGGTAACAGCCTTTAGGGGGGGCCTAAAACCCGTGTCCATCATGCCCTCTTGGGAACCTGAACCCGGGCAGGTCTCCCGGTGGTAGGCCCGACCCCGGTTTGAACCTGTCTCTGGCCTGCCCCCCACCACTGTTTGCCCCCACCCTCGTAAACCTGCCCCAAGACTTCACGGTGCTTGAGGGTCCCTCCGGAACCTCGTACGGGGTTTTACCAGGATCTCCTGGATCTGATCCCCGGACAGTGAAAAAGGTGGAAAAGCCCGGGTCGGCACCTGGCCAGGTTTCCAGCTGATTTAGTGCCTGCAAGGTGGTGGTGACAAATTTAGCTTGGGTGTGATTTTCGGGGCTTACATGGTGTCCCCCATTTCTTTCCCCGCCAAACCCTCGGGTTCAAAAAACTGGGTCACGGCGAACCCGCGGGGTTTCCCCCACTCTGAAACGCCATAAACGAGGGGGACACATTCTGAGTGTGGAACCCTGCTCCGTCCGGGCCCCTAGAAGGGGCACAGCGTTTGGACCTTTTTTGGGCCCGCGAAATCATCACTCTGTGTGCGTGAGGATGTTTTCTTTGGGGGCCCTCCTCTAATCGGGGGGAACCTTTATGTCGTAGTAGGTTTTTGAAGTACACCGCAGGCAGTACTTTACTAAGATTTCCAGGGTGTTTAGTTCCTTTTCCCGGGCAGTCCATGCTTTCTGGGTCCCCATGTACACGAGCGACTGGGGTGTGGTTTAGCCCTTTGGGAAGGGGGGCACCCTTTCCCCATTGATCCCCGCAGGGGACGGGAGAAAGCCCCGCTTAAAAGCCTGGGGCCAGCTGGTAGGAGACCTGTGGTCAGGGGGGACATGTTGACCAGGATATACTCCGGTATTCCGTGAGATCTTTAACCCCCCTGGCATCCCCGGAAAATCTGGGGTTTTTTACGCATCTCATTCACGCGGGGCAACAGACTGCCCCAATGGAAACCCTGAAGCAGTTTTCAGATGAGGGGAGGCCCGCGATGCGGTGATAAGGGGGGGAGGGGCAAAAATCGTTTTTGTGCAAAACGCATATACTCCCGAAGAGCTTGGTCCCGAAACTTCTCCAAATGGGGGTGAGTACCA
>JACEEZ010024930.1:355000-382325 GCA_016584305.1 Chionoecetes opilio
AAAAAGGAAGGCAGAAGGAATATATTGTACCTTGTCTGTCGCGAAGCATGCGTGGTGGTGTATGGTGGGTGAGGTCGGGGTGAGATGCCACCGTCATCCACTGGCCCCTCACCCATAACAAAACTCATCACGAGCGCATGGCAATCGTAATATGGTCTAATTTCATTTGATACTTGCCTGCTCAGTTCTTGAGTCAGAAACATCATAATCTACTCAATTTATGAGTATTTTTATATATATACGTCCTATACCACAACCCCTTAGCAGTCTTAAGTTTAAAGGGGGACCGCTAACGTTGTTAAGTACGTACAATCTGCCCGCAGAATGCCAAAAGTTTGCCCCAAAAACAGCGGATGGATGTCGCTTAGGTCGTGAAGCCATGGTCGTTAGCCTCTCTGAATGTCCCAGCCACAGGCTCCGAAAGCAAACAGTCAAACACCCGCCGTTCCAGAGGCGTTTCTGCGGAGGATCCTGATGGCCAAACCGAAAAAATCTTTCGGTTGCTCCAAATTTCGATCCTGTTAACCATCCAGGGAAGATGATTGGCCCGACCCGAAATCATTTGTTGTTGGTGTGTGACCGTTTTGAAACCGAAAATTCTCCGATTGCAACCAAAAATCCCCAGGCAGAAAACGACTCAGGTTTGACGGGTGTGATGAAAGGACAAGACGGTTTCCCGCGTTCCGCTCGCTTCCCCTTCTCCTACCTCCTTCTCATGAGCTTCTCCTCTTCTCCCTCCTCATCCTCCACCAGCACAACCTTAATCTACTTCTCCCCTGCTCCCACCACCTCCATTACTCCTACTCCTCCACCATCAGTCCTCCACCTCCAAACACACTTCCACCTCCCCTCTTCTTATGTTGCTGCTACTACCACTACTACTACTCTTAATAATAGTCTACTTGTGTCACTATTCATAATAACATAATCTCCTCTACCACCTCCATTACTCCTACTCCCTCCACCACCACTCTCCACTCCAACTAAACTTCCACCTCCACTTCTCCTGTTCTGCAAACTAGACGGCCATTACAATACTCTAACCCGTCGGGATGCGGCAAGCCTTACGGAAGGCTCTGCTGAGCGACCTGCGGCATTCTTCCGGAAGCGCAATTTTTCAATGGCATACAAAAACGCGCAAACATTGCGAAGTACACAAACTGTCTACATGTAGGCCGCCTATGTCAGCCCTTGAACTACAAATCCACCATCTGCCCACTACGCTGTGCCGCAGGGATGCCACTCCTTGGTTTTTTTACCAAGAGCTTGGGATATAGGCCATCGGCCTGTGATATTTTTTTTTTTTGGGGGGGGGGATTTCGGGGTATATAGCAGATTAAAATAAGGATAACTCATTATATATATATATATATATATAATATATATATTATATATATTTATATATATAGAATATATATATATATATATATATATATATATATATAATAACATACCGTTTAAAAAACATGAAAACGCTGTCAAATAACCAATATAAACACAATAAAATAACCTCAAACTCTCTTATAGTTTATAGTAATGTAATGTGCATTTTCAAGCGAAAACAATTTCAAGAAAAAATATTACAATTCATCGATATCCAGCTCATATAAACTGGAAAAACTACAATTTGGTTTCTGTAGCATTAAAATAAGGAACACTCCTTGTCCATATGAAATAATAAACAGGTTACAAGAAACTATGAAAACGCATGCAATAACGTACCATCATATCACAATAAAAAACTTTTAAGTAATCGTCCAGACAATTTCATCATTCCTGATTTAAGGCAATCAAATCATAGCCATTTAACGGAGTAGTATCACATACGTGGACACTTTTGTATCCCGTCAGCCGTTTTAGATAATCCGAATCAGAAATCTGCTAATTCCCAGAGTTCAAAACCACTTTCCTCAAGGTTGCAGACGATGCGCTTCAGGCTCGGTGACGTAAGCAAAAGGGAGGCGCCTCTTCCCGCGCTGAACAGAGGGCCGAAACACAGAGATGATATAGTACTGAAGATATTTGGGTGTTTCTGATAGATTTTTTTGCGATTATGCCACATGCATGCATCCTTTCTGGGTTGCAGCAAGACAGCTGTGCCTTTCGAGAAAAGTTTGCACACGGAAGGAGTGGCTGTGTGTAGGGTGGTACACGCGATCGTGTGTTGGGGCGAGCCAGTTGTGTTGAGAAACGGTGTGTAGCGAGGGTACACAGCGGCGTGAAAGGACGGGGTGAGAGCTGTGCAGCGCGGCTAGTTGGCTACCCAGTGTGGGGGGTTTTTTGGGTTGGGACGAACGAGTGTGAGGTGAGCCTGTGTAGAGGGTGTGATGGACAAGGGCGGCGCCCCCGATAGACAGTGACTCAGTTGTGGAGTGGGCTTCGTGCCCTGTGGTGAGAGACCCTGTAATGGTGTGGCGTCACACTTTCTGCCTCCCCCCGCATATTTTCCAACTCTATGCGTAGTTAATGCTGTATGTGTTTCCGAGTAATGACGCTTGACTGTAGCTCCAAAACAACCATAGGCTTTTCTCGCAAAGTACCTTCATTGTGTAGTCCAACACACACATGGTTTACCTTATTTACCAATCCATGTTTTGAGAAGTGCCAGGTTCTCCTGCTGAACCTCAGGCTCTGCTAACACCTGTTAATCCACCTCGTACTCTGGCTCAAACATATAGGGTTGAGATCCCATGACAATCTGAGGTACTGAGATGTACACATAATATTATAGCACACGGTTGGGCCAACCAACCGCTTCACCCAACCATAACACAAACAAATATAAAGCGTTGACAGTAAGTGGGAGGCGTTTCGAGATTTGTTGTTCATGTTTTAACTTTAGGGACATACGTACTGGTGAAGAAATGGGAGGAGGTGATTGTTTGAAGAGAACAGCTGGTGTAGAAGCCCAGCTGAGGACAGCAGAGGAGGCGGTCGCTTCACTGGTGTCAGGAGTGGGATTTTGCTGGAATATTGAGGTGAAAAAAGGCAGGTATCGTTGAAATCATTTCTATGGCTTCGGGGGAAGACAAGATGACGGGCGGTGCTGAGTCGGCGGCACAGCCGTCCCTGGTAGACCTTATGGCGGTGATGCAAGCCCTGAGTGTAGAACAACAGGCGATAAGGCAGGAAATAAGTGGTACACGGCAGGAAATAAGTGTGACACGGCAGGAAATAAAGGGAGAAATGGATGCTAAGTGCACTGAAGTGAAAACTGAAGTGCACGGCGAGAAATAAAACTAAGTTGAAAGAGGACGTACAAGAAAAGTGAAAATGTGGCACGCCAGCGGCGAGGAATAGCTGTGCAGTGGGTGACAGACTGATTGCTGTGGATGCGAGAGGCGGCAGGGGAGTGCGTGGGGTGTCATGAGTCCACTGATGGCTTAAAAGCGCTTGAGGATAAAGTGAGCGCCGTGGAGTTAAGTGGTGATCGCGAGCGGCAAGCTCTGAGGGGCCTGTTGAGTGTCAAGGTTGAGCAGGAGCGGTGAGGAGGATGGAAGTGAGTGAGTGGACGGCAGAGAGTGTCTCTACGTGCCTGGGGAGGTGGTGCGGCTACAAGGTGTGGCAAGGCTACCCAGCCGCACTGAGTCAGCGAGGCGAGCAGCACACGCGCTCCATCCTCTTCACCGCTGCCGGTCCATCTCCTCGGCCGCGACGCCTCCTTTTATCCCTAGTGGCTTCGCCTTACACTCCTCCTGCTTCTCCTATGGGGTCATGGGGAGCATATGAACGACGGTCAACATCAGGAGTTTGACGGGACGAGGTCGCTGGAGGCGCTACCTCGCCCACTTCGAGGATGCTGGCCCAAGCTCAGGATGGGACCAGCAGGAGAGGGCTGTTTGCCAGGCTGAGTATCGAGCCTAAAGGGACCAGCGATGGAGGTCTTGAGCAGCTGACTCGCTCAAAACCGACTCACCTCCTACGCCAGCGTGGGTGTGCGTGCTGGAGAGGCGCTACGGGGCATCAACACCAAGCAGAGGTGTGCCGGCCAGGTCCGGGACAAAGTTAGAGACCGGGGAGAGACGTTGCAAGCAGCTGTCCCAGGACTTAGAAGACATAGTTGCGTAAGGCGTACCCAGGAGCCTCCAAGGAGCTGACAGTCAGTGCTGCTGAGGGACCAGTTCGTGGGATGCACTGGAGGGACGCTCAGCTTAAAAATTACGTAAAGCAGGCGCAACGTGGGGACCTGCAGGAGGCCCTGGCCCGGCATTGAGTTGCGTCCTTCGTCAAGACTAGTATGGAGGCCCAGAGTAGACGCGGAAAGGGAGCTTCGTGTCGGCAAGGTCAAGTTAAGGACCGGCCGAAGAGGACCAGCGCGAGCAGTTCTCGGGGAAGTGCTGGGAAGTGCCACAACCAGGACACAAGAGGGAAAAGGACTGTCACGGGTCCCCAGCCTTCACCACAGTCACGATCTGCAGAGCCAGTTTGGCAGTATGTGTACCAGCCCCTTGCTGCTGGGGATTGTGCGAGCATGCGGCCCACCTCTCCAGTCTTGTCCCGAGAAAGAGTGGGGAGGACAAGACAGTGGAAATGGGAAATCGGCAGCTGGCTGGAGAAGAAGCGGGCCGCATCCAGCCGGTCCCATCAGGCCTTTCTCCCGGTAGCATATTCTGTGATTTGGAAGAGTTTGTTGGTCGAGGGATACAACAGCCAATCACCCCCCAGTTGTCACAACTCGGACGTCACACAAAGGGGTGGAGAAAACATGAATCGCCGAGAGGCGTGCACTCCTTACCCTTACACCCTTCAAATACCTCCTTCACCCCTTCAAATACCTTCCCCCCTGAGCCCCTAAACTTCCCTTGCCTACCTCCCTTACCCCTTCAGGTAATGAGAGAGAAGAGGTAAGCGAGAGAGTGAGAGAGTAAGAGAGAAAGAGAGACGAGAGAGGGAGAGAGAGATGAAGAGAGAGAGAGCGAGAGGAGGAAGGAGAGCGAGAGAGCGAGAGAGAAAAAAAAAATAGAGAAAGAGAGAATACCTCCCTGTCACCCCTTCAATACCTCCCCCGCACCCACTTAAAACTTTCCCTCATACCTCCCTTCAGCCCTTCAGGTATGAGAGTAGAGAGAGCCGGAGTGAGAGAGAGAGAGAGGAGAGAGAGAGAGGAGAGAGAGAAGAGAGGAGAGGAGAGGAGATAGAGAGAGAGAGAGAGAGAGAGAGAGAGTGAGAGAGAGAGAGAGAAGAGAGAGACGAAACGAGAGAGAGAGAGAGAGAGAGAGAGAATACCTCCCTGCCCCTTCAATACCTCCCTCACACCCTTAAACTTTCCCCTTCATACCTCCCTATCACCCCTTCAGGATGAGAGAGAGAGAGAGAGAAAGAGAGAGAGAGATAGGAGAGGAGAGAGAGAGAGATGGAGAGAGATGAGACAGAAGGAAGAGAGTCGCACGAGGAGAGATGGGAGACGGAAAGGAGAGAGAGAGAGAGAAAAAAAAAAAGAGAACGAGAGCAAAGAAAATAAAAACATAAGAAATAAGAAAGCTCCAAGAGGCCCGAGGCCTAAACGTGGTAGTTCCTGTCACCTAAAACACTACCTACATCCACTTCATCCCATCCCTGAACATATTCCAGCTCCTTCTTTTAAAGCCTACCTAAAGACTCAGCACTAACTATCTGTCTACTGAGACCATTCAATTCATTCACCACCTATATGTGAACCAATTTTTCCCTATTTTTTTTCTACAAATATACGCTTTCCAGCTGAATCTATTATTCTTGTTCTACCACTGGTCAAAAGCAGTAAGAATTTCCTTACCTCTCCTTTATTAAATTCCTTTATCACTTGAAAAAACTTCTATCAGATCGCCCATTACGTCTTCGAATGAGTGTATTTTAATAAACTTCAAATTCTTCTCATAACTAAAAGTTTACGCATCCTTTGTTAATTTTGGTCATCCTTCTCTGCACTGTTTCTAACAAGGCTATTTCCATCCGTAATATGGAGACCAAAACTGAACCGCATAGTTCTAGGTGAGGCCTGACTAGAGACGATAAAGGCTTTAGAATAACTTCCGCAATTCTACTTTTAACATTCTGGTAATGAATCATAATACTCATTAGCTCTATTTTGGCCCTCAATACATTGTTACTAGGTCGGAGGTCTGGGCTCACCCTCCTGCACAGCTCTTTTTCACCTTTGATCTTTTCAGCGATACATTGCTTAGGTGTATCTATTACCAAGGGTTTTTTCTACCCAACATTATAACGCTGCATTTATCAATAATTAAATTCCATCTGCCATCTGACTGCACACTCGTTAAGTTTATCAAGTCTCCCTTTGCAATTATGTTTAGCATCAGGACTGTGATCCAATAATCCTACTACCTTAGTATCATCAGCAAACTTGCTGATATTCACTGCTAATCCCACTATCCAAGGTCGTTGATAAATCAAAAATAGTAAATGGACCCAAACAGACCTTGTGGAAACTCCACTTTGTCACCAGTCCCATTCGATTTAGAAACATTAATTGTAGACCCCTTGTTGCAGTAGTTAGCAACTATGATCCAATGAAGAACCTTCCCATTTTTTTCCCTTTTTTATTCCATGAGCCTTAACCTTATGTTGTAAGAGTCGCTCGTGTTGGTACTTTGTCAAATGCCTTACTAAAGGTCCCAGAGATATATATTCATAACCTTATCATTATCTGCCGTCTATAAACTTTCATATAAAACTCAATAAATTGGTGAGACATGACCTATTCCTGGTGACTCCATGTTAGTGGAATCATTGATCAAACTATGTTATCTAAGTGCTTCTCTATGTTTTTTGCAATAATAGATTCAATAATTTACCCACCACGACGTTAGACTACGGGTCGAATTTGACTGTAGGCCTTGTTTCCTCTTAAAATATGGGAGAACAACATTTCATTTCCTCACATATGGCACATCGCCCTATCTGAACCGATTTCCTAAAAATGTGCACTAAACGACTCACTAATAAACCTCCTTGCATCCTTTATACCCTGGGATACACTTCATCTAGTCCCGGCGGATTAAAATTCTTCATTTTATCTATACCCTCTTCCATATTTCCTAGTTATCACAATATCTTTGAGTTTCTCCTCATCGCTTCTTGAACATCTGTGGCACTATCAGTATCGTCTGTGTATCTCCTCCGTAAAAACAACCTCAACCCTTTCACGCAGAAAAGTTTAAAAAGTTTTTCCGTCCACTGCAACATCCGTCTTATGCTCATAAGGGGCCCCGCGAAATGCCAGGGACGTGCGGCGAATTATTTTTTATGTTATCAATTTCCACCAAACGTGTATTCTTTTTTCCCTGGCATGATTATATACATTGGTTTTGCAAGAGATTATCTGCCTTATGAAAGAAAAAAATACAAGAAATGCAAATAAATAGCGGAATTTACCGACTCCGAAAAAAATATTGAGTAAGAGAAATAAGAAATACTTACGTCATCACTTCGTAGAACTCGAAACTTCAGAGTCAACTTTTTAGGGTTTACTCTGCCAATAAAAAAGCGGATTTTTATGAGGATTCCAACGCTACCGTTATAATTTTATTATGGCCATTAAGGCCAGCTGGGACACGTTTTAAAAGGGACGACCAATTCGCAGCGCACAGGCTGCCGCTGAGTGGAAATGACACACAAAACCCTTATCATTAATATCCACTCAACGAGAGGAGTTGACAATTTAGTTGTATTTATAGTCTAGTTTGATCTTTGACGCAGGGAACATTTGACGCCAATTCTGATAAACACTTTATTTTAGCGAATTTTTAACTGTTTTTTGACCGTAATCGCGTTCAAAAGCTCAGATTGTCAGGACGGGCCCATTTTGACGCGGTCGCGTCACCGTGCGTGTAAGGTTAAGAACAATCATTAGACTCTTCCACATATCATCATCCGTCTTTTTAAGACCTCACCCTGTCCTGACCTTAACGGCCCAAATAATTCCCTTGTCTTGGTTTATATACCTGATAGAAACCCCTTTTGGTCCCTTTTCGCCGGTCCGCTATTTAATCTCATAATTGTTCTTAGCAACTCGAGTTAATTTCTTCACTGTCACTTGCCAGCACGTTTATACTCTTCTTTGTTTACAATCCCTGACTTGAACCTTAAATAAAGTTCTTTTCACTCCAATTGTTGTGTTATAAATTAGTGGTCAATCCATTTGGATCACTCTTTCTGGACCTTATTTACCTATAAGGAATATTTCTTTTCTGATCCGTCAATTATATTCCTACAAATGAGGTATAATCCTCCTCCAGCCCCGACTCACTTCCTGTCTAACCGCTCTCATGTACCTCTACTCAGCCCCGACCTCACTTCCCTGTCTCACCGCTCGTAAATTACCTCCTCAGCCCCGACCTCACTTCCATACCTAACCGCTCTAATTACCTCAGGTGCCTTCCTAATCCTTCATAATAGGTCTTTCCAGTGTCTTTGCCCTGGCCTCTTACCTAAAATTTATTCCCCTCCATCCCCACACCTCTTATTAATAACCTCCAGGTGTATTCTTAACCTGCATAATTTGGCTTTCTGAAATTGGTATTTGATGCTTATTGCCATCAATTTTCCAACTTCCATTTAAGCTAAATCTGATCTAATAAGGGTCGCTATTATATAAATTTTCCATCCGCAACCTCCACATTTGTAACTAAATCGTCTCTATTTGTCAGCAATAGATCTAGGATATTATCCCTCTAGTAGGCTCCTTGATTGCTTGACTTAGGAAGTTATCTGGATTATATTTAAACAATCATACTGCGTCGCTGTAACCTATGATTTAAAATCACCAGTCTATATTCCTAAGATTAAAATCTCCACCAGCATAGTCGAGTATATCTTGCAGGCATAGTTTATTTCTTTCCATATAGGAGGCTGAATCTCTGTACATAAGTTGGAGGCCTATTACAATACACTAAAAACCATTTTTCTCAGTTCCCTCCGTAACCTCTACCAAATATTAGACTCTTTGCGTCATCTGTATTTTTATAAACATTATCAACACAACACTGCAATGCATCTCTTGCATAGAGCGCAAACTCCTCCACCTTCGTCTGCTACTAGTCTTTGTGAAATAACTTAACACAGCCTATCTCGACTTCCGGATAAATCCTTTCATGAAATCCAAACCATGTTTCGTTAATGCTATTATATCAAAATCCTCTACACTATTTATTTCCTCCAGGAAATTCTATCCTTGTTTAAAAGACTTTTACAGTTTGCTTATAGTAAACCTTCAACAACTCCTCTTCTTTTTGTCAATTTTCCCTTTATCCTTAACTAAACCCCTCCTCTCTCTCTTCTTACGAATCACTTTAGAACTTCCCTGCTTCTGAAACTCCCTTTTTTTTTCCCCTTAGTGTCGCAAGTTTCCTTCTTTTACCCCGACCCAGTGTCATAAACCCCGGGGGATTCTATATCTTAAAAAAAGCCTGCAGTGCATCTACGTCCCGCAGGGATTCAGACAAGATCTGAAACTCCTTTCCTCGAAAAAGTGCACCCCGTCCATGCAGTAGATTTGGTATGCCCGAACAAAGACGGTCCAGCTGTCGACAAAGGCCCAACCATTGGTTTGCAATGAAGTGCAGCCGGGCAATTCAAAGCAACATAGGCCATGGAGTACCACAAGTCTGTCAACGAAGCGTCTTGAAGGACAACACACACCACAGGAACCAAACCCCTGTCCCTAATTACTACAGCTCCTTGAACCGCAGGTAGCATCTTTCCTCACTTCTACACACTCAACATCATTTCCCCAGCGCTCAGGCAGGACGATGGGCTTTTCTCTTGGTCCGCATGCCACTCAGCTATCTGTTCACTAACATAAGCTATCCCTTCCCCTGGGTAAAACTCACCGAATTATGCGCATTTTTTTCTATCTTGTGACAGAACCTGCGGTCGAGTGCCTACACAGACTGTCCCAACAACCATGATTTACCTTCGGGTAAGATTTATCGCCTCCTTCCCTTTAACCTCGTAGCTTTCCTCTTACAGCCCGCGGAGTACATGAAATGGGTTCGTGCGCACAAACATGGTTCATTGTTCCTTTATATCCTTCGGAGGGCCTCCATGATCCTTCCACACCAATACCATTGTGACTTACTAGGAAACCTTAGTAGTCGCCCGAGGTCACATCTCGCTCTGGACCCCTCCAGGTACATCCCTCGCATGTGCCCCTCCACTCACTCCAATTGGACCTTCACCTCCACACTTAGAGAACGTATCTCTATTTCCTGCTTCTTCACAACGCCTTTTTCAAATTCATTCACTTCACTTACAAAGCTCCTTTTCAGGTCTTCGATCGCCTCAGAATAGTCGTAACGCGGCTCTCCACACCCTTCACTACACTCTCCCTCGACCCTTCTCCCTCCCTCTACCACCAGCCGTCAGGGTGGCAAGGTTGTAGAGACGTGAGCCCGCAAGTGCAGCGTCCTGTGCATTCGGTGTCAGCGGTTCGAGTCCCCTAGTTTCGTGCTGACGTGGCGGCGCTTTGTATAAGTCAATACCCTTGTAGTTGGTACTTGCCAAAGTGTTAGATAGGATGAAAATCTTATCTTATCTTATCCCTGTACCACACAGTTTTAACCTCAGCCTCCTTCACTCTACACACTCCACTCTAACCACAGCAGAAGCACACAACACCACTTCTCTCTCCGCCCCACCAAACAACTGTCCATCGCAGACGTAGCCATTCTAATCCCGAGAGCTTCCACCAACACAGCCTACACTCCTCGGAGACCTCAGGCAACTGAGTACGTGTAATGTAGAGAAAGAGAATACCTCCACTTCACCCCTTAAATACCTCCCCCTTCCCCCACACCCTTTCTGAGAACAGTCGTCTTAAAAGGACACATTCGCTTGGTTAATTTTGTAGAATGTAGGAGAGTTATTTTTGTATTATTTTGTACCAAGGCAACGGACGGGACGTCCACCCTTTTCAAAGGGGGGGAGGGAAGGCAGTGTTACGAGAGCGAGAATGTTCAGAAGAGGGGAATAATTCTAGTGAAGCGGTTATGCCTCCGGGGGTGTTAGGTAAAAAAGGCCGGGGAGAGGGACGCCACGAAAAAACAACAACACAGAACAGCAGCCCCGCGCCGCCACCTTCGTGTTACTACCCTCGCCTTGTAAGGCCCCGGGACCTTTCCCATCGATAGTAGTGACTGGTAAAGAGGACTGCTGACGATATTGTGGCCGTGTGTAAAAGAGAGAGAGAACGTGAACAGTCAGTAAGCTGTGGTGTAGCGCTCCTGCCCCTGCCGGTACCTGATAGTGAGTGACTTGAAACTTGACTGTAAGTTACTTCAAATATAACACAGGAAAAGGAACACCTTGTGTTTGCTAGCCTTCCACCGTGAGTGTGTGAATAAAAACAGCCAGGACAATAGCCAAAGGACAGCACAGGTAAGTCCTCAGTTCATAGCAACGAGCCCGGACTTGCTAAGCGCCACTCTGTCTAAGCATAATTCCTGCTTCCCTGCTCTCAAGAGAGCAGCGGAGCAGGTGTAGGAGCCTAGTGGGACAGGCAGAAGGGGGTGTTCGTCTTTCAATATTATCAACAATATCAATACGCCATGGTACACCTAATTAAGGAATATGTAGTCGATGTAGTTAAACATGGATAATATCATGATTGTAGAATATAATATTATTGAAATTATTTCCCCAGCTATCAATGCACTAAAACTGCCAGAACGTTACGATACCATTACAATGGGCCGGTACAAAATTAACAAAGGCTTAAGCGTCATCCGTAACCAGTCGATAACAAAATGAGAACTTAGTTATAAACATGTTTTCGCTCCTTCACTTATAACGAAAATAGATGAACTACTATAAATAATTGCAGTACAAAACACTTTTTTAGGAATTCTTCGCAGCGCCGGGCAAGTGTGAGGAGTGTTACTGTGTAGACTGTCAGTGAGTGAAAATGAAATCAGTTATTGACTAAACGCACAGTGGGTGGGTATTGTTATGTTGTTCGCTGCATCCTATATCCTTCTTTTTTTACATGGTTGTTCAGTGATCTCGTACACCACCAGTGTAAACCCAATAAACGAAAATGTTTTTTGATATATGAAATAAACAATATCCGTAGCCAATGCTGTAGATCTCCTTTCATCGTATTACTGTGATAACGACATAGGAATATTTCTGGTTGTAAATGTTCTAAGCATATTGCATATATAGTAATGTTTTAAGTGTTTGAACAGCACATTAGTATATTAATCGGTAATGGGCTGTGCAACACCACTAAAACACTAACTATATCTGCAATATACTTAGAAGTATAACCATAAATATTCCTCAATCCAGGTAAATTTTAACAGCGGCAAACGGTCATATGATCTACGGCGGCCGCTTCGAGCGGCCCGCCGGTGAGCCTCTGAGCAAATTCCCAGCGGGCCCTACGTCGTATACACTTCCGTTGGGTGTTCCCTCCACCGGTAAGACATACGGAGGGGCCTCGTAGGCCCTATGTCTTGTGTTTGCTAGGCACTGGGCAGTGCTTACAACACCTCGGTGACTGGGAAATATGAGGCGGTGAGAAAAGGCCCTCGTTCGCGGCCCTTGGAAGGTCGTGCGAGGCTTACGTGCGGAGCTCGATCCACGCTCCAATATGCGTCCGCGCCCTCAGCATTTATTTCGATATGGCAGGAACCTTAACAGTGGCTGCGGGTTTCTACATTTGTCCGAGGGAGATGCTTCCGTTACCGCCATACCAGCCTCATGGCCTCACCCTAGTTCGCGTACAAACTAGCGGGATTACAGGACCGGTCAAACACAACCGAATATCGGGAGGCTCGTGACAAAATTCACGCGGCCTACACTCGTTCCCACCCTCATCTCGCACACCCATCCACTCCTGTGCCTGCTAACGCCTCCGACGGGGTCCGGGCGCCCGCGGTGTTTAACCACATGTGCACACCCCTGCGGTTCCACGAATTCCTCAGTGCGATAGAGAGACCCCCCCCCCTTGTGTGCGAGGGGGCCATGGCGATGCCCTGGCGCAACAGCTCTTACACGGATGCCCACTCTCCGAAATGGCTTCAGCCATTCAGCGATTAGAGGCGCCTTCTGCCTCCACTCCCTACTAGCCGCAAGTATTGTTATTACCATGGTCGCCTTCGAACGCTTCGGCGCCCCCCCCCCCCCCCCCCCCCGGGCAGCAGGACTTAAGAGAGAGAACTGCAATCCGAACTGCCACGTGGTTCGCTTGGCAGTTTAACTCCCAAGTTGAAGTTGAAATAAGTGGGGCTACTGGAAAACAAATATGGGCTATTCCATGCACGTACACACATGTATAATATTAAGAACGATTTCTGCTATATGTCTATTGTTATGAAGCCCCTGATTCTGTAAAATATGTATTAATAACCAAAATAATAACCATGAGGTTATAGTTGAGGAGGCGATGGAAATGTTTACTCCATGATATTATATAGTCAATAACGATAGTTAGAAGTTAACTATACTAGGCAGTTCATTATTTTTCTGTTATTATGTGTATCAATCAGATAGAAAGCCTGGAAGTGCAATGAGTCGACGCGTGAAGTCGAAATGTTTTGATTCAATTTTCCCGCCACAATGCGCGGCATGTCGCCTCCACAATTATAACCTACTTTGTCGCCGCTCTGTACGATTTCGGCATTCTATATTTTTCTTCTTTTCAAAGCATTGCTTATTGTATTTTGACAAGCGTTTGCCAGACGCAGCAGTACTGTCTTAGAAAACAGTGTGAAATCGCCCCCAATAAAACATGCTACAATATACATGTAAAAATTATATTAAGCTTTGATACTCGAGGCGAGTAATTTTGCATTAAATTGCTATTTTAGAACGTTTCCATCGTAATGCACGTCATCCATACAATTAGTAGAACACAGAAGAACTATATTTTTGGTATTCAGATGCGGTGCATCAATAATTATCGCGAAATTGATCTACGAAAATGCTAGTCGCGGAGGGAAAACACAGTAGACCACCTTTGTAGTAACCTTTGAGTTAAAACTGCCAGCGACCACTGGCATTTCTCGAGTATCAGTTCTAGGGAATTGTCAACTTCCTTGTTCGTTTTCGGGAAACGGCCAGCGCGGGAGTCGGTGCACGCACACCTGTCTCTCCCCCCCCCCTCCCCCCACGCCTCTCGGGCCTCCACCACGAGGCACTCTCCGGGCCGTGTCATCCTGACGAACAAACCCGCCCGATCCCCGCATATCGCCGCCCGACTCCCCTGCACAAGTCCAGCCGTGGCCCCTCCGCCCCTAGTCAACCCACACAGGGCGTATTACCCCGCGACCGCTCGCCTACCCAGTCTCCTGCAGCGCCTCCGCCTCCGTCGCCACCAGTGGCGGCTCGTGATAAAATACAATGGAGGGACTGCAAGCTTCACACAACAGTAGGATACACGAATTTTACCTATTTCAGGTATGAGTTGTAGTTGATATCAACGGATTTCAGGGCATGGTAGTAGTCGTGGTGGAGAAGGGATGGTGGGGGTGGTAGTGTTGGTAGTAGATGGGATGGCTGAGGTGGTGATGGGTAGAATTACAGTATTACTTGAAAATAAATTCGGTTACCGCTTGATTTCAGTCTTTTCATTTAATGTCAGCTGGGATAAGTTGATGTTTTGCAAATACTTCAATGGATTTTCCATCGAAATTGGGTAATTAAAGAAAGCACGATTCAACCACACCATCTACACGCAGTGTAAACACGAGAAGGACGAGACTTAGCTGCTTCGACTGCAGCTCATTACTTTCACAAGTGGCGCGGCGGCGGCGCAGACAAAATCGTACAGCAAATATGAAAGTAACTTAAATTTTGGTCTGGTTTTAATGAAAATTCACTTAGTAACGTATTACAAATATTTAAATAACATATTTTGGTACTCCGTAGTGTAGGGGAAGCACGCTCCGTTCACAACCGAGAAGTTCCGGGTTCGATCCCCGGGCGGAGCGGAAACAGTTGGGCTGTTTCCTTAAAACCCGAGCCCCTGTCCACCCAGCAGTGAATGGGTACCGGGTGTTAGCCGGGGGTTTGTAACCCGCCTCCCGGGGTGCTGGCTTCGGCCAACACTATAAGCACTAGCAGACAGCTCTCTAGGGGTAGTCTGAGAGAGAGCTGTCTGGTTACAGTGGAGATCCATCTCAGCTGCGTCGTACGGACTAATTCTTCAAACATCTTCAACGTGTATCGAATGACTTTTTTATTATGATATATTTGTTAGTAGTGTATCAATTTTTGCTGTCTCTAAAGGAATCATACACATGTAGTGAGTGTCCCGGGTGTGTGCTGGCAGCTCTGCAGCCCTATGCCACGAGCCGCACTGGTCCCACCAGCTCCTGGCCGCCGGACGCTGCTTTGGGCTGGCCCGTGACACGCTGTCGGGGATGCGTTTACCTGGTGGATTCATGGGAGGTCAGTGTTGTGCCGCCCTCGTCATATGATCGACTCGCCCAACCTCAATCCGTCAGGGTGGTCCCGGTTGGTAGAGTCATGGCACTTGTGTGCAGCGTGTCCCTGGCATTTCGTCAGCGGTTTTCGAGCCCACCTAAATCTTCCTGGCGTGGTTGGCGCTTTGTATCGGCATAACCTTGTAGTTGGTACGTTGCTTTTAGATAGGAAAGTGGTCCTAGATAGGATCGTAGTATCTTATCATATCGCCCTACCAGCACCGCTTACGACGCTTGATCTGGCCGCTAATAACCCCCACATCGCCACCTATGGTAACGCGGACTCCCCCCCCTTCCCCCCCCCGTACCCCCCCCCCCCCCCCCCCCACCCTCTCCTTCACGCCTGCCTCGCCCTGCGTCTTGTTCCTTCGAGGTAGGCTGAGGTGTATCAGCTAATCCTGGGTGTGATTTCCTCTCTTCCACGACTTCTCGTTGTTCCCGCGCGGACGTTTACTGCATCGCCCAAACCAACACGTCCTTCACCCTGCCCTGTGTGGCAGCGAAAGCACCCCTCCTGACACACCTACGCCAGCCGGTCCTGTACGACGCTCTTCTCTGAGAATTCCCTCTGCGCTCGTGTGTGTGTCTCAGCGCTCTCCATCCCGCCAAAACGGATCACAAGGTAACACACACCATCGCCACGATGGTGAAAACACGTGTTTTTGCTCGACCGCGGCGTTTTGACTCCTGAACGCCTCCAGCGCGGAAAAGGAGTTTGAGCACTTACTGCAGGATGGGCCAGAAGACCTTCCGACAGCTGCCCGGGCTTTCACCTCTCCACATGGTACCGAAGGCCCAAGGAAGGCTAATGGCTGTTCGGGTCGGCGACTACGAGGCGTGCTCACAACATGACCCGGCCGACCGATTATTCCTATTTCCACACGTGGTTTGGATTTTCACAGCAGCTGCACGGGCGGTTCAGTCCTTTAATTAAGATTAATCTTCTCGGGCCTTCCACAGATTCCCGTGCTGAGAGACGTGGCCGAAGACTGTAGTGACGACTGCTTTTTGGTCTGTTTGAGTAACCCTACATGAACTTCGGACTACGCAATGGGCGGCTCGACCTTCCAGCGCTTTATGGATAAAGTAAGTCAGGGGACTCTGACCTTCGTCGTGGTGTACATCGACGACATCCTTGTCGCCTCATCGTCGCACCAACACACGACTCACCTGCCGCCGCTGCTCCCTCAGCCTTAGGAGTTTGGTTTACGGAGCCACCCTAGCAAAGTTGTGTGTTGGGTGCTCCGGCGTTGACTTTTTGGTGCCACAGTTCACGGTCAGCGGGCTTATCTCCCCTCCGCAGAAGGTGTCAGCGATCGCGGATTTCCCGCGGCCTCGTACGGTCAGCACGGTCCAGTACGGTCGTACCGGAATCTCAGGGAATTTTCTGGGGGTGATTACTTATTTACCGTGCACCGCTTCATTACCCAAGCTGCGTCGGCTCGGCCCTTACATGACCTCCTGAAGGGGATAAAGAAAACTCACCGAAGCCCCTGCAGTGTACTGAGAAGCCGAGGTAGCGTTCAACAACATCAACAACAACTGGTCCACGACGCCTCCTCGCCTAACGTCCCCAATGCCCCCACCGTCCTCCTACTGACGCCTCTGCAGAAGTTGTTGGGCGCTGTCCTCCAGCAGAAGGTGGAGACGAGCTTCTACAGCCACCTATCCTTTTCTTCAGCAAGCGTTTGGGAGCCTTCCCAACGCCTCCTACGCGCCTCGATAGGGAGTTGTTTGGCGGTGTATAGGCCTGTGAGACACTCCGTCACTTCCTGGAGGCAGAGAGTTTCCAATATTAAACAGATCACAAGCCGATTACACACGCTATGGGTGCAATCTGCGAAAGCTTTCACGCCACCGGGTTCTCCGGAACATCTGCTATATATCGGAGTTTACTCACATGACATCCGTCCATATCCCAGGGCGAAGGGGGGGCAATACCGTGGCCGACGCTCTCTCCCGCTCGATCTACCCCCGCGGATGATCTCCGCGGTCACAATGCCCTGCCCGCCGCTGTAGATTACGTGGCCCTGGCGGCGACACAGGAGGGAGACCCTGAGTTTTGCAATTCCTAATTGAGGGGCCCACAGCGCTCCACCGGTCCTGCACGACGTCCCTCATCCGTGCGGCAGACTTTGGTGTGATGTTATCGGTTGGCACGCACGCCCATTCATCACCCGTCAACACCGCAGGTCAGTGTGTTCATCACTACCACTTCCCTGAACCACCCCGGTATTCTTGGTACCCGCGCATTCACGAGCAGGCGAGCGGTAATGGCCTGGGATGAGACTACTCAGGATGGACGCGGGCCCTGTCTTGCCTGTCAACGGCAAAGATTCACCGACACACACGAAGCCTCTCTCCACACCTTCGCCACGCCCACCCCAAGCGATTTCACACCGTCCCAGTAGACCTGGTGGGTTCCCTTTCCGGCCTCCCGGCGTCACCGTTAACTGCTGACGTGTGTGGAGAGAGTGACCCCGTTGGGTCGCCCGCTATTCCCATGCCTGATAGTAACACGAAGTGCACGGTGTTTCATTTCCTTTCGTGGTTTGTGTAGCACTGTCACTCCATCACGATCAAAGAGTGCAAGTTTAATCCCATGCTACGGACCTGCTGGCTTTCCTGGTAACCCGCCGTCAGCGTATACGGCGTATCACTCAAGCCACGGAATTGGTTAGAGCGTTTCCACAGACGCCTGAAGGAAGCCATACGGCCCCAGCACACACCCACACTAGGTAGACGCCTTCCCATCCTCCTCCTCACCTCACTACTACGGAGAAGGAAGATATTCATCACACGACGCGGAACTGTGGTGTATGGGGAGAGACCTGCGTCTCGCCGTGTGCCAGTCACCCCAGTACGGATGCAGCAACGCCCTCTCCTTCCTCCCGGCGCTTGTCGCAGGTGATGGCGCACTCGGCCCACGCCCCCACGTACGCCCCGCCGCGGTCCCTCCCACTCAACCTCCCGCCCGGAGCTGCAAGCGCTACACACATGTTCCTACCGACGGATGCCCACACGAGCGACCCCTGGACTCCACCCCTATAAGTGGGATCCCCTTCCGTGTCCTGGCGCTCTCGAGTAAAGCACGTCACCCTCGCGTTTCGTAGGCACCCGTAAGTGGACGTTCGTTCGAACGCACGTGAAGTGGCTCATCTCCTTTCCGTCACCTCCTCTTTCCCCCCTCCCCTCAATTAATGTGTAAACCTTCTTCTATTCCTTCTCCTTCAGATCAATTCCTTCGCTCCCTCACCCCCGGTTTGTCGTCCTTCTCACTGCCCCCATACGGGGGTTCCCTCCTCCTTTCTTCTTCAACCTCTCCTCAGCGCTGAGGTCGTGGCGGCCTCTCGCCACCCCTTCCCCTCGAGCCCATACGCCACCAAGCCTATTCCCTCTCTCACCCTACACCTGTCCCACTCACTAACCTTCCCCCACCCCCATTCTTCTCTACACCTAACCCACCACCTTCGCCCCAACACCTTAATCCTCAACCTCCCCCCCCTTTCCTCCTCCACAAGGTGTCTTCTTCCTCCTCCAGATTCTGGCGTAGTCCGACACAACGCATCCTCCCCTTCCCGCACCCTTACACCCGCGGCCGTGGTTTCGCCTTCCTAGGGACAGCGATGTCTGGGGAGTGTATAGACGGGCCCTCGTTTTCCGGAGAACTACACAACGCGCTCGAGGCGGGTCATTCATCCGCTCCTCGCGTTTCTTCTGAACTGCAATACTTACAGCGGCGTGTTATTCACCTATTGTGTTTATTATTATTGAACTGGGGTGGAACCTGAAAACGGTATGGTGGTGGTAAATCCCCTGACTGGATTATTGTATACGCTAATGATATAGATATATATATAATATATATGTCATAATATATAGATATATACACATATATATATTATATAAGGATATATATATGATATATTATATTATATATATATATATTTATAGTTGTATATATATATATATATATATATATGTGTTTTTTTGTTTTTTTTTTTTTTTTTTTTTGTTTTATTGGGGGGGTAAAAGGGGTGTACTGTGGTGGCCCCATTGTTGGGGCCACACACCTGGCTAATTACCCCAAAGGTCAAGCCAACAGTCGTGGCGTAAACCTGACTCGCTCTTGACCAATTCTCCTCCGGCACCTCCTTTCGTTCCTGGCTTCCTAGACCAGCTTGCTTTCAGTTCTACGCAACCACCACGTTAAGGACACGCCCTCTCCTCCTCTCGGTGTTTCTCCGTGGCACTCCTCCGCTGTACCTACATATTCCGCCGAATAATACTTGTGTGTGAGCTGTGTTTTGGTGTAAACCCGTGTCCTACTAAAGTTCTAACACAACAATATCAAATTAGCTAGTGGATAAGGATACTAAACAGGTCATATCTATAAATATTGCGTATAGTCACTCAATCGTCTAATGGTATACCCAAATTACAGATGGAAAGTTACGTTTAGTGAGGCAGCTTAGCACCGAATTTCAGAGGGATGGGGACCAAATGCCGGATAAAACACCAAAATTTGGATCAGGCATCTTCAGGGTCCCAGTTCTGATTCTATAACCGGCGCCAAGCGATACGACCACTCATAATGCTGTGTCTACGATACATTTTTGTGAATGTGAGCAATTTAACCATTACGAAATCAAGATGAAAAAAATGTACTCTTTCAGTGCCGTGCTATATTTAACCGGCGCGAGGCGGTGGTCGACAGTGTGTGGCCCTGTTTCTTGGTGTTTGAGGTATTGATTCTGTAAGTATGGTTGACTCCAGTATTTTGGCCAGTAGGGGTGCTTATTAATTAAATCACATGAAATAATCATACTGATGTACACAATTAGTAGGCGAGCAAAGTCATGAAGGTCCGTTACAAAGGTTATTATGGAGGCTCTGCTAACAACTGTTATTAAACATGGAACATGCAGTGTTATGTCTTAATCCCTTCTCTGCACAAAATTCAATTACTAAATTTCACACTAAGCGGCTACCTATATACTTCTCACATCGGCAGCTGTGCAAACATTCTGTGCACTTCCACCGCGCCGCTTCTTGCATGAGCATCGTCCTCCACACGGTGGCGCTTCTGCAGCCACCTTGACCAGTTCGCTAGGCATATGGCCTGGATGCCACAGGCAGTTAGGACACACAGGACGTAAGGTCTTTCGTGTACGCACTCTCTTGGAGTCCATCCAAAGCCTCTTGTGGTTGGAGGCTTCTCTTCACAATGATCCCTGGTTTGCGCCAGATCCAGCTTGGTACGACTGCGCGCAGATGTGTGCTGCAGCTAGGGCTTCTTGCTTGGGGGAATGTTCTCTCCATTGTCCCTGTTCTTCTGGCGAGAAGAGTTTCCCTACGTTGCCTCGTTTCACAGAGTCCAAGTTGTGCTCGTTCGTATTGTAGATGATCACGTGACGGGGGCGACCGGGGGGTGAGTAGCTGATTTCCTTGCAGTTCATTTCCACAGTCATGTAATTGATTCAATGAGTTGTTTAAGGCTCGTCACTCCACGTAGGCATTCCAAGCCTCCCATGACTGATTTCTTCCCTTTGCCCAAGGAAAGCGGGAAGCTGTGTCCGCAGCCCGTGGAATCTGTGTGAACATAGCCAGTGCCGTTGGACCTATCTTTTCCAGAGCATGGCCATATGTGCAGTGAATATCCAGTACAGAAGTTCTTTCCAGTTCCAAAGGCTACCCAGATGGCTCCATCTGATGCTGGCTGGTCAGAGAATGATCTTTCTCATCAGTATGACAACGGACGTCTGTTCCGACCAGTGCGTTACCAACAGTGGTGCATCCCTTGTCAGCGCATCTTTCAGGTGACGACAGTCTTTACCGTCCTCTTCATGGTCACATCGTGGCATGGTCGTGGTCGGAACCTCTGCTTGATCACATCTGTGCCTGATGTTATGAAGATCTCCTTTCCATCTGGCCAATCATTGAGCCGACTTTGTCTGAAGGAACTGTAAAGCTCCTCCTTGTTTTGTGGATCTCTCGGAGGAAGTCGGGCCTTAGTTGTTGGGCAACCTTGTGTTTGGCCCACCGACCTTTCTCCTTAACATCTTTTCCCGCTTTTCTCTCTAGTTGACTCTTGATACTGCTGGCAATGTATCTGTCCGCAGACCACATCGACTCTTCTGCAGGATTCAAATTAGCTTGAGTATGTGGGGCGATGAAAACGCCATTAGCATGAATGTGGTCCATTAAGTTGAGGAAGTATGTGATAACCACAGCGCACCGTCGAGATATTCTTGCATCCAGAACGCGTGTAATATGCCATGAATTAAATGAAAATATTAAAGTCTATCGTACAGGGCTATTCCCTAAAAATTCGGGAGGCAGTAGCAAGTGGGTTAAGCGGTCTCTCAGTGGCGTTCTCCGGTGACGCAGTTCGATCCGAAGAGACTGTAAAATCTTTCTGCACCGTGTGTGAGTGGCCTAAGATGTGCCCCATGCTGCCCGATTAACTCTACTTCGATTGCGAGTGCATCGATGCACATAGTGGCGCATGAGCCTCTATCCGTGCAGGCGTCCCTATAGAAATCTGCTGCGTGCTGCCACCACGGCGAGGGCCACCATACAGTCCTCAAGTGAACCTCCAGGGTCTACCTACCTAGCACTGGGGCCCCCTACTGCCTACAGACTATATGCACAAAAAAAATAAAAAAAAAAAAAAAAAAAGTGTTTTTAAAACCTAGACGCTAAAACATGGGTACGAGGAACCCGTCGGTGGTAGTGATGTCATTATATCCTTGATGTTGCGATGGGCCCATTGCGCCATATCGCTAGAGATTCAGTGTTTCCCCAACCTTGACACGGTAGGTCACGTCGCTCGCTTCGCGCCCTGGTTTTTCTCATAGAACGTCAATTAGGGTAGATGTAGCTACCCTGGTTTACATATACGGTTAAAACCAATAGTGTTCTACGTACCCTTGGTTTACGGATACTGCAATAAGTGTGGCCTATAATTGATTGAATTATTTCCCTTTCAGGAAGTATAAACATTACGCAAATTTTACAGTGTATTATAACTATAGTGTTGCATCATGGCTTCCAGACGGGAAAATGTTCCATGGAATACGATAGAAGGTATTTTGTTCACGCTAATACTGGTGAAAGTAGTGACGAGCAGTGACGAACTTGAATGTGAGTGAAAGAAATATACATAGTGACCGCGTGCTGACTTTGTCTTACGACCACAAGACATGTCCCTTGTGAAAGTGATTCAGATATGTGACCAAGGAGGCAGGCGTGAGAACAGGCCGTCGTAGGGAGGCAAGGATTATCCGTCGCGGTCGTGCCTAAGCGGGGCACGCCGCCACCAACCGCTCGCTCGCCACCTATCCGTGCGATTTTGCCTCCCTTGTTGCTGCACCTTCTACTTCTGCTGACCCTGCTGTGACCACCCCTGCTGCTGTCCCTGCTGTGACACCCTTCTAACTGCCTTCTGCTGACCACAAGGCTACTAACTCAGATGACCCCGACGACCCTCCTGACTGCTACTCCTTCTGCCACCCGGGCACTGACGAACGACGTGACTGTGCTGGTATAGATGATAGGACGACCTGCTTGTAAATTCAACCATGCCACAATGACGAGCAGCTCAGGTGGTACGTGTTGACAACAAGCTCAGGTGGTAGAAGAAATAAAAAAAAAAAAAAAAGAACAGCCGACAAGGACAGCAGCAAGAAATATCTTGGTACCATTTACTCCTGGCCACAAAGATAACTGCGCAGGCTAAACCTACAAGAAGTGCTTCTGTCTCTTTATAGGTGACGAACTTGTAGCAGCAGGTTTACAATGGACAATCCAGAAAATAGATGAGATTGCAGCAAAGTTAACTAGAAATACTGCGACTCATTCAGAGACCACGCAACAGAGAACGAAGCACTTGCTGGTGTGTTTAATCTTAAGTGGTTACAGATGAACGCAACCACAGTCCGCCAAGAAGTGTGGAGCCCTATTACAGGTGTCGGCCTTCTACAGGCTTGCCATGTCGGGTGCCGATTTACAGCTGTCCTGCTACCTACTGCGCTCTATGAACAACATATGCGTAACAGCGGGCATGAGGCGGCGACACTGATAAATTAGGCTCCCATTAGTATGTATGTGGTCCATGTTTTCTTGGCTCCTGTGAAAAACATTTTTATTCCACATGAATACATTACTGTGGATGAAATAAGAAATTGAGAAAAAAAGTAAAAAAAAAAAAAAGTAAAAAAGCAGCTGCTTGCCTCAGGTAAATGTTCCTTCAGGATGATGTTTGATGTTTGATGTGTTCATTCCGAACAAGCCAGCTAAGTTATGGATACTCATAACTTGTATTTGGCCAATGACGGCCACCACTACTGTATGCCCATTTATTTCGGGAGAGATAGTATGAGAAATTATTATCATATAATTCCCGAGTTATGTCTTGAGTAGTTTTTCGTTTTTTCAGTTCACGGGTGACTCATCGCCATTCTTCTTTTCCGCCATATTTTCTGCATCCATTTGTCCCTTCCTACGCGCCATTTTGTTTTCATCTTCTTGTCGTTTCCTTCTCCGCCATTTCCTTTCTTCCTTCCTTCCATCCCCCCCCCCCGACACATGCCGTATCGCGAGTGGCAAAATCCGTGGAGATTATTCCGCGATCAGTGATAACTAGTGATTTCAAATCTTTTCCATACTGTTCCCAGCTATCTGATCAGACCGAGTAACACTCCCAGATTCTTAATGTCTTTCAAAAATATCCCTATCGTTATCGGTCATGGTCATACATGGACGTGTTAGTAAAGATACGCGCTCAATTGAAAGTTCTACCAAATTTCTAAGAAACACTTCCATACCATCTCACTCTTGAAAAACGCGTTCGGACTGTTGAAAATTAAAAGTAAACACACCCTTCTTGAGTATTAGATTAAGCATATTAAAATTTCTTCTATATCAAAGTAAAAGGTTGTATTATAGGCAGCCTGGTTTCTTAGTACACCGAGTTTCATTATTTTTTAATTAGTTTGTGATTATAAGCTCTTCATTTGAGGTCACGTCTAGACCCTTCAGACGATTCCCCTTTGTTTCTGCCTCGGGGGGGGTAAAGCCGTGGGACCCCAGTCTCCAACCATCTTTCCCCGTAGGTAAGTCGCCCGACATTCGCCCTGTTTTCCCCCCCCTTTCCTTGTTATCATATTGTTATCTATATTTTCAAAATGGGAAATCTATGTTTAGTGTACGCTAACGTAAAGGAGGTCCACCCATCCTTATAAGTATTTTTTAACCAGTCTCCACCCATCTTTCCCGTAGGGAGAGGCTTCAACGGGGGGCGTCCCCATGCCTTCCTCTCAAGGGCCACGTGGTCATTGGGAATCAACACACAAAAAACTCCTTACTCTCACATTCTTTTTTCCTATATATATTTTTAATGTATACCTTTTAGTGCTCAGTTGATACGGATTTAGGTGGAAAAATTCTAAGAAAGATTCTGTGAGGGAGATTATGCTCTAAAGTAGCTTGCCCCCTTCCAAATTAGAGTTTATGTATGTGTCTAAGGTCTCAAACAAACAAATAATGTTTCATGGGGAATAAATAGGATGATGTTTCAAAATATAGTTCTGTGTTTTATTATAAACCCCAGGTGATTATTCTGTTTTAGGACAGTAATTCCCCACACTTCCAAAAGAGTTTAGCCTTACTCGGTATAATTTTCCACGTATCAATCACGACTACCCAGATAAATCTAATATTTTAAAATTAATCAAACGTGCCCAGGGGAGTAACCCAGTGAACTAATCGCCTGAGCTGGTGGCAGCATTCCCCCTTACCCACACCCTGTTTCCCTTAACCTAAACCCTTACCTCTTCCCCTTAAATACATCCCCCATTTCAGTACTCTCCGCAGTGAGACGGGTCAAACTATAATCACATAGTGAAGTCATAAGACTAAGTTAAAATCCTCCATTCAAGTTGTAATCTTTTGTAAAATTATAATCAAGTAATATCATTTAAGTAACGTTGACCAGTTCTAAACCCCCATACAAGTTACCCCCAAATTTCCAGCAAACACACTACCTTCTCACAGGCATTCCTTACTTGGGGAAAACAGGGAACCCATGCGCGAGTTTTGGGAAAAAACTTTGCCACACATTTACTCGTGACCTGACACGGCCCTACCACCACACCAACCGTAATGTTACTTACGTGACAAAAAATGATTCACCTCAGTGCCCCTCATCCAAGAAACTGCTCCATAACTGTGGGATGACGCAGGTGGGAAAATGTGAAGGGGAATAAGAAAGGGGATTCCAATCATGATGAAGGAAAAAGAGCAACAGGGTACCAGGAACTAGTGCATTCCTCTTCACCAATGACATAACTTTGGTCTCCTACGTTCCAGAAAACAGCTACTGCCAAGAAGAACCTTCTCCTAATGTCCTCCATGCAACACGCAGCCATCCATAACAGGGGGACTGGGAAGCCAGAGATTTCTACAACAAGACCCAAAAGGTGGTGTGGACACCTTTGACCAAATGTGTGCCCCAGTACAGCTGCAGCAGGAAAACAAAGAGGTGGCCGCTGTGCCTTTTCTACGGCATCCTGAATGCAGCTCTAATAAACTCGTGGATCATCCACCAAACCCAACATGATCCGTGATGGGAACACACCCCTGGACCCGGAAAAAATATTTTGGATCAGTTGGCCTTGACCTTATAAAGCCCTCAAACGGAGACCCGCCTCAGCGCCCCGACTTTAGCAACCCTCAGGTGAAGGCTGTAATAGCCCAAGTGTGCGGGATCAACCCACTGGAAATTTGGGGGGCCCTAGAAAAAAATCCAGCAGGTTGTCAAAAGAAACCAAAGGGGCCGGTGGTGTGCTTGTCCAAAACAAGCTTGATAAGAAGACACGATTCAGGTGTGTCACCTGTAACAAGCCTTGTCTGCCCCACCCTACTACTACCTATCGTGACGGACTGTATGTGATGCCGAGGTAAGTTTGAATTTGCGTTTTATACCAAGCACCATTATTTTGTTGTGAATAGTTTGATAAATATACTTTACAACCGAAATCATAGGCTAAAAAACGTATTATTTAAAAAAAAACTGACCCTTTTTTTCGTCACTAAAAAAGGGCCTTTTTCACCTCTCTTCCCGACAGTTTGCGCTTTGACCCAGGTTTGGAGACAAACCCGAAAAGCAGTGGCCACTTATCTGGGAGAGTTTAGGCTAAGTTTAGTTATAATCGGCCGGTGGGTTTTTTTTATGGTAAATTTTTCTTCTAAATAAAAAAAAAAAAATGGGTTTTCAAACTTTTATTTAAAAAATCTGTCCCACATAACGTTAAGTATTTACCCTAAAATAACAGTGGAAGTCGCCCAAACCCGCAGTGAAGTCGCCAGGCGCCAAATATTACGAATTATAGCATTACTACTGATTTTTATGTGCCACTGAAGATGTTTACACAGTAGTTTATATCATGACTGTATAATCTACCCTGTTTCAGCGTTGTTTTATGATTATATCTGCAAATATAACTGTTGCGCATTTTGCTTCTCACGTTTTTCTTCGCCGGACGACAAAAGTAAACAATAGCTTTTCGGGCGACAGGACACCCAAGGACTTGCCAGATACTTTCAAACTTGAATAGAATTTATTTTACACGTTGGCAGAGGAATTTTTATATATCCAAGCATCTTCCGCAGCTAATATATATAAGGACTTGTTTTTACTTTACCTCTAATTTCCCTGAATTCCCCAGAGTGGCGATCAATGTTGGGTAAAATACTACTGGCGACTTTACTGGTAGGTAAAAGTGAGGTGCCACTCGGTTTTTTTTTGGGCATTTGGTTAATTTAGCCCATATGACCAGTGAAGACCAAATGAACAGGACTCTCCAGATAGACCTTCTAACTTTCCCGAAATCATG
>JACEEZ010024931.1:0-17500 GCA_016584305.1 Chionoecetes opilio
ACGAGGATCCCTGAAAGACGCTTGAGGGACTGACTGGAACTGGGTGCGAGGAAACGACGACACTCTGATTTGGATTGGTTGGAAAGCAAATTCTTATAATGATGAAGAAGAGATGTTGAGGGAAGAGGAGCAGGAGCGAAAGGCGGCGGAGGAGAGGGAGGCCACTGTGGAGCCGCTAAGCCTAAGCAAGATATTCCGTGAACTCCATGCGCAGTACTACCGTCAAGGAATGCAAACCAAACAGAACACGGTGCAGGAGTCGTACCCCACCTGCCTGCCCTTCGAAGACAGGCCTTGGGAAACTCCCGTCCACCACGCCATCTTGGACAGATTCGTCAAGCATCTCAGCAGCGTCAAATCCCGCGGTTACAGGCGGCTGAGGATCGACTTTCAGAGGGAAATACTTCGGCTCTGGCACTACAAACCCAAGGGCTTTATCAAGACCATTCAGTGCTACGAAAAGCTGAGAAAACTCTACATCAAGAAGCAGAAGAAGGCTGAGAGAACAACGAAAACACGTACGAAGGAAACTGATATCGGAGTGGCCAAGAAAAGGAAAATCCAGGATGATGACGAAATGACACAGAGGAGCAAGAAAACAAAACTGGAAGCGTGGCAGTGTGTAGAAAAGCCCGAGGAAAAGGAATGTTCAACTAACAAAACTGCAGAAAATGGTGGCAAGAAGTGGATGAAAAGAAAATTCGAGGAAGATGAAGAAACCGAGGAAAGGCCAAAGCTAAAGTATCAAAAATAGGAAAATTTGAGAGAAGAAAAATATAAGAACAGACAGAATAAGGACGGAAGACAGAGAAGGAGAAAGTTTGGGAAGCAGATTAAAACATGCGCGTGGAAGACAGATCAGATTAACAGCAGTCAGGATGTGGAGTATTGAGGAGGAACACAGGGCAATGTTGGACATGAGATAAATGGCAACTGATAGGGGAGAGGGATGACAAAAAAATAAACTGATGGGGAAGGGATGAAGGAGAGAGAGAGAAAAAAAAAGAAAAGAAAAAAAAAGAGGATGACAAAAAAAAAGATGACAAAAAATCAAACAAAAATCTCCATCCAAAAAAAAAAAAAAAAATAAGCATGACAAAAACAAGTCTCCATCCCTTTAAAAAAAAAAGACAAAAAATAGTTTCCATCACTATAAAAAAAAAAAAAAAAAAAAAAAAAAAAAAAAAAACTGTCTCCATGTACTGTCTTACTTTCATTAAACATTATCTGTATATTTGAATATAATAACTACTACTTAGTATAATTAATAGAATAGAATATTTCTGGGCATCATCGTTATTGTTGGACATAATTTCAAACGGAGTTGAGGCTTGCTAATCCAAGGGTGTGTTGTACGAGTTTCCAGGGGGGGGGATCTCTCTCTCTCTCTCTCTCTCTCTCTCTCTCTCTCTCTCTCTCTCTCTCTCTCTCTCTCTCTCTCTCTCTCTCATTCTCCCTTTTTTCCCATCTCGTTTCTCTTACAGTCGTTTTCTTGGTAGTGTTTTGTTGTTATTTTGTCCTCCCTATTTTTCTCCAGTGTTTTTCTCGCGTTTTCTTTTCCTCGTCTTCGTCTAATTGTTTGCAGACATGAAGACGCAGGATTAGATGGGATGGTAATGTTGTTTTCTTCAAGTGTAGTGAAGACCTTCCTTGGGAGTACCTATGTTACGGGGTATTTTATTTTATGAGAGAGAGAGAGAGAGAGAGAGAGAGAGAGAGAGAGAGAGAGAGAGAGAGAGAGAGAGAGAGAGAGAGAGAGAGAGAGAGAGAGAGAGAGAGGAGAGAGGAAAGAATGTATGATAGTATTAAATAATTAGAATAAACAATAGATATAAGACGTTCAAGAAATAACTAAATGATATGCAAAAAAATATATACAAGTTCAAAAATATCATAAAAAAATATGCAAGCGAAAAAAAGGCCTCACATGAAGAAAAAAAATCGTAATATAAATGGACAAGACAACCAATCTAAAAGAAGAAAACGCACACACACACACACACACACACACACACACACACACACACACACACACACACACACACACACACACACACACACACACACACACACACACACACACACACACACACACACACACACACACACACACACACACACACACACATCTATTACTATCATGCCGTGTAATGTCACCCGGCCGGGACCTCTGACTTATTACTGTGATTTCGGCGACCAATGACAAGGGGGGGGGGGAGGTGACAGGGGGGCAGGGGGCAGGGGGGCAGGGTAAATGTCTGGTGCCCTTGATGTCCTAATAAGGCTAACTGTGTGTGTGTGTGTGTGTGTGTGTGTGTGTATATGTGTGTGTGTGTGTGTGTGTGTGTGTGTGTGTGTGTGTGTGTGTGTGTGTGTGTGTGTGTGTGTGTGTGTGTGTTCTTTCTTCTTTTAGATTGACGTCCTGTCCATTTTTTTTACGAATCTTTTTTTTTCTTTCATGTGAGACTTTTTTTTTCGCTTGTTTGTTTATTTCGAATATTTCTATACATGTGTTTTTATTTACATTTTATTTAGTTCATTTCTTGTACGACTATATATATATATATATATATATATATATATATATATATATATATATATATATATATATATTATATATATATATATATATATCTATATAATATATATATATATATATATATATATATAGTATATATATATAATATATATATATATATATATATATATATATATATATATATATATATATATATATATTTTGTTTTTGTAATTAATTAATACAATACTATCATAAATACTTTATCTCTGTATGTGTTAGGAATAATAGGCTGGTATTGTTAATGTGATGGTAATTGATGTCATCTATGTTGTCATCATTATTATCATCATTAATTCTTGTTATCATTGGCATTTATTAATTACTAGCCGCAAAGCCGCCCTCCGGGCGGACTTTTTGGCTAGCTCCTGCGGAGGGCTATTGGTGGGCCTTCGGCCCACCACCTGTGTTTGGTGGGCCTTCGGCCCACCAAACACAGACTCTCCAGATAACTTTCCTGAAATCATGGATGTAGAAATGTATGTATTAACGCCTTACCCATCACCCCCCACCCATTCACTAACCCATTACCCATCACCCCCCACCCATTCACTCACCCATTACCCATCACCACACACCCATTCACTCACCCATTACCCATCACCTCCCACCTATTCCCTCACCCATCACCCATCACCCCCCAGTCCCCCACCCATTCACTCACCCATCACCCCACACCCATTACCCATCACCCCACCCATTCACTCACCCATTACCCATCACCCTACATCAAGGTTTCCTCAATTCTCGCAACCCACCTTTTTTTTCACAATTCTCGCTAATAGGCTGCTAAAAAAAAGAAGAAAAAGTGATCGGATCATCTCATACGTGGGCTTAAAAGTTGCCCCTAGTCGAGCTGGTTCCAAAACTGTGCCATATGATGGGATTGGGGCACGGGGGGTGGCACCTATCGCGGACACACACACACACACACTTTCGCTTATATTATTATAGATTTTCTGTTGTTTTCCTTTAAATATCACCGAGGTAGTAGCAGTAGCATTTCAACATTATCATTATACGGTCGTGTCCTGGTGGAACGCCGACGTGAGTTTCGACAGGGGATGCTTGCAGCCTATGTTGATCTCAAGAAGGCGTTTGACTCAGTGCATCGTGAGTCACTCTGGGATCTTCTGCGACTTCGAGGGATTCCTGCAAGGACTATTGGTTTGATAACTGGTCTGTATTCTGGGACTGAGAGTGCTGGGAAGTGTGGGGCAGGTGTATCCAGCTTCTTTCCTGTGAATACAGGAGTGAGGCAAGGGTGCGTCCTTGCCCCATCACTTTTCAACGCTTGTATGGACTGGGTATTGGACAAGGTTGTAGATCAAAGTGATTGTGGAGCATCCGTCGGCAACACCAAGATCACTGATCTTGTTTTTGCCGATGATGCAGTAATCTTTGCTGAGTCGCTGGAGGTCCTGGTGATGGCTCTCGAGGCGCTGCACGAGGAGGCAAAGCCTTTGGGACTTGAGGTCTCCTGGCTCAAGACCAAGGTCCAGGTATTTGGAGACTTACTAGATGAAGCAGTACAGTCTGTTCATGCGTGTGGCGAGGACATTGAGATCTTGGAAAGTTTTACATACCTGGTAGCGCAGTCCATATGACGGCGGGTCACGTCAAGAAGTCTTACGGCGGATTGGCATAGCCCACGGTGTTATGGACTCGCTCAGCGGGAGTATTTGGCGTTGTCGGTACCTGTGCAGGAGGACAAAGATCCGGATCTTCAAGTCGCTTGTGATCCGTGTCTTACTCTATGGTTGTGAGAAATGGACACTAAATAGTGACTTGAAGAGACGAATCAATGCCTTTGGTAATAAGTGTCTTCGCAGAATCATGGGGTATCGCTGGGATGATTACGTGTCAAATCAGCGATTGCACCGTGAGACTGAATCGAGGCCTATTACCTGCATAGTCCGTCAGCGCCAACTTCGGCTATATGGGCATGTGGCACGCTACCCTGAAACCGATCCTTCCCATCGGGTTGTATCTGTAAGAGACAATCCGGCGTGGAGGAGGCCAAGGGGGCGCCCACAAGGCTCGTGGCTGGGGCAAGTTGATGTTTCTTGTCGAGAGCTGCTTGGTATGGGAAAGGAGCCTGCATGGGAACTCGCGCGTGGTGACCCCCGGGAGTGGCGTCGTAGGGTGGGCGAGGCGACGCGCCCCCCGGCGTATGCCCCCAATGATTGATTGATTGATTATACGGTTCCTCCCTTTCTTCCTTCCTTCCTTCCTTCCTTCCTTCCTTCCTTCCTTCCTTCCTCCCCTACCTTCCTCTCGCTTAAGGGAAATACAGGACATGGAAAAGAAAGGTAAGGAACGGGAATGTAAGGAAAGAAAAAGATTAAAAAGAGGGTAAATATATGAGACGGGGATAAGGGAGCCAAAGGAATTAAGGATAGGGAGGGAGGGAAAGGTAGGGTAGGTAGGCGGGGAGGGAGGGAATGGAAGGGTAGGAAGGGAGGTTAGGGTTCATTATATAGCTCGCATTGGACTCAGTTCAGTTGATTTAAGGTTCATTTTTTTTATCCCTCCATCTATCTTTCCCTCCGTCCACATCGCCATTATTTTGTGTCCTGGTCTGTGTGTGTGTCATTCACCAATGGTCTTGTCCACGCCAGTCAGACTCGCGATCGCCAGTTTTACCCTCCCGGTGCTAGCTTGGAGCTCCTTATCACCGATCTTAGGGTAATGCTGGGACCTCACCCCCCCCCCATCCTCTTGCTCAAGTGGGACAGTAATCGCCCGTATTTTTCAGTAGAAAAAAACTCCTAGTCATGCACACAAGTACACACACGACTCATTAGATAAAATCGTTTTCCATCTCTACATTTTATACAACCTCCACTCTCTTTCCCTCCTTCCTTCCCTGACACCTAAAACCCAATATCCCTTCATTCATTCATTCAGTCATTCCCTTCACGTCAGCCCGTCAGGGTGGCAAGGTTGGTAGAGACGTGTGCTCGCAATGTGCAGCGTCCCTGTGCATTCGGTCAGCGGTTCGAGTCCGCCTAGTTCGTGCTGACGTGGCGGCGCTTTGTATAGTCAATAACCTTGTAGTTGGTACTTGCAAAGTGTCTAGATAGGATGAAAATCTTATCTTATCTTATCCCTTCACGTCATCACGAAACGATTTCATCACCTTAACACGCTGCTTCGTTTATCATCTCACAAGGAAGTGGAAGAGAAATGTCATGTGTCTATTCAATTATTTCCCCTCTCTCTGCTCCCTTCCCCCTTTTAACACGCCTGTCGATGTTTACCTGGGCACTAGAGAGAGAGAGAGAGAGAGAGAGAGAGAGAGAGAGAGAGAGAGAGAGAGAGAGAGAGAGAGAGAGAGAGAGGTGCTTGTGTGTGTGTGTGTGTGTGTGTGTGAGGCAATAATAGTGAAAGAAAACGGGAAATGATTGGTCGTCCTCTATCGTAGGTCAATATTTATGTATTCTGAACATCATTTATTCAGCTGGTAATGATAAAAAATTTTTATCCAAAACTCCAAAATTCGATCACTGTTAAGTTATTACGTCTTCAGACCACCCTCAGCCCTCCCCCCTTCCCCCCCCCCCTTTCCCATTGCCTAACAAAAGACTCGCTCCTTGCCTCTGCCCACCAAGCCTACGACTACACAGATTCAATTGGCTGGCCAGATCATAATTGAACTGAATATTGATGATGATCCAACCGAGGCATGAAAAAGGTAGTATAAGAAGGGGGAGGGTCTGGCAACAGTGGCGGGCGAGGCCATTGTTACTACGTGGGGGAGGGCGGGAAGCAGACACGTAACGATGTACATAATAAGTTTGCAACGATTAAATTTTATAGTTATGGTTTTTATATATATAATATATTTTGCATACAGCCAAAAAATATTTACCACCTGAATTTTGATACGTTCATGATTTTTTTTAATAGAATAAATTTTGCATACAACAAAAAACATTTACCACCTAAGGTTTGATGCGTCCAACACACAACATCCATCGCTATTGGGCACTACAGATCATTATAGCCAGGACAGTAGAGCTGGTAACATTGCTGACGGCTGACACTATTACCAGTCTTTTTTTTTTTTTTTAAGTTGGAGCCTATAGCGCCTGTAGGCTATTTCCTTCCTTCCTTAGTTTTTATTTTTTTCCTTGAGGGTTCAGGTGGTTGGTCCTGCACATTCTGGAGGGCTGGGATGGTTGGCCCTCGCCCGTGGTGGCACAGGCTGGATTTTTATAGTGACACCTGTGATGATTTACTGTGATGATTTGATTTGTCTCACTTTGATGATTTTGTCTGGTCCTTCACCTACTACGTCCAATCCCCCACCCGATACCCCGGACCCTACTGACCCCCCGCCTGACGCCCAACCTCCAACAAATCCACATCCTACATCTGATCTAACCATCCTGCTGTAACATTCCATTCTTTCCCCTTCCCTCACCGTTTCACTATTTTCTTTATCTTAAAAACCTGCAATCTTTCCNGGTGTGGCCGTTTGGTCTTCCCCAGGGCTGTCTTAGAGCAGCCAGGTGCGGGACATGCTGCTTGTGTGTCTTGTAAACGACGCACAGACTGCTACGTCGCGACGCTCCCCTGGCAAGGGTTGCAGAGGAGGGAGAAGCTGGTCCTGCAGAGCCTTCACAAGTATTAACCGTTCGGCTCGGGCCTGTACCTTGTCAAAAGGCTCAGGTACGAAGGGGGGCAGGAAGACCACGTGAGATGGGCGTCCTTACCCGTAAGGGAGCGGAATTGAGCTGCATATAAGGTGGTGATCCCTTGGGAGTCAAGAAGGTGTGAGACACGCCGGACACAGCTAAGTTTCAGGCGGCTTTCCTTGCAATGGTTCGGGTGTGGTCGGTGAAGGTCAGGACGCTATTCACTTCCCCCCAAGTAAATGACGAGGGGACGTCTGCAGGGGCACCGGCCTCCCACCCAGTAAGATGGTAGGGATGGGAGTATCAGGAGGACGTTGTCGTCGGGAGATTGAGAAATCGCCTGGGTTTTCTCTGGAGCGAGATCCACTTGCCATCGAGACCCCATGAGATGACGGTTTGGAGGACCTGATTATGTAAAGCGACAGTGTCGGTGCGGTGATCACCAAATGTCGCAGGGGAAAATGTAAGAGTGCAGTCATCGGCATATGCATATGCCTCTGGGATTGAGTGGAGCAAGTCTTTGAAGAATACATTCCAGAGGAGAGGGCCGAGCAAAACTGCCCTGTGGGGCGTGGAAAAGATCGGGTGTTCCTCTGGGGTTTTGACCGTCACCACCACTCTAAGGGAAACTGTCCCGCAGGTAGTCTTTAGTAGGAGCAGCAGATGACCGCGGACACCCAAACTGTTCAGTTTGGTGATGAGGCCGTGATGCCACACCCTGTCAAATGCTACTTTCAATCAAGGGCCAATGACGTATGTGTTCCTTTCTTTGTTCAAAGGCCGTTCTGCCATGTGGTGGGAAATATGGGGCAATTTCGGCACGCCTGACCTGTTTGCTCGGAAGCCAATTGTTGATGTTAAGAAGGTGGGGGTTGATGTGAAGATGATCTCTTTTCTTTTCTCTCTCTCTCTCCTCTCTCTCTCTCTCTCTCTCTCTCTCTCTCTCCTCTCCTCGTCGCCTATCGCTCTCGCTCTCGCTCTCACTCTCTCCTCTCTCTCTCTCTCTCTCTCCTCTCTCTCTCTTCTCTCTCTCTCTCTCTCCTCTCTCTTCTCTCTCTCTCTCTCTCTCTCTCTCTCTCTCCTCTCTCTCTCTCTCTCTCTCTCTCTCTTCCCCTCTCCCCTCTCTCTCTCTCTCTCTCTCTCTCTCTCTTTTCTTCTCTCTCTCTCTCCTGTCGTCTCTCTCTCTCTCTCCCTCCGCTCCTCTCTCTCTCTCTCTCTCTCTCTCTCTCTCTCTCTCTCTCTCCTCTTCTCTCTCTCTCCTCTCTCTCTTTTCTCTCCCCTCTCTCTCCTCTCTCTCCCCTCTCTCTCTCTCTCTCTCTCTTCTCTCTCTCCTCTCTCCCCTCTCTCTCTCTCTCTTTCTCTCTCTCTCTCTCTCCTCTCCTTTTCTCTCTCTCTCTCTCTCTCTCTCTCTCTCTCTTCTCTCTCTCTCTCTCTCTCTCCGCTCCTCCCTAATCCCCGCACGCGGTCATCGTGGGGGGGCTTCGGGCCCGGGGATTAGGGTCTGACGCCTGGGGGACGACCTCCTGGTTACTCCCTTGGCTGTGCTGTGGGCCCCTGTCCTCGGTCTGACTAATTTTGCCTGGCCTTTCCTGTCTCTCTCATTTTTCCCTTCATTCCCTCTATCTTTCCTCTTGTACCTCCTCCTATCCCCCTTTCCTCATAAGGTGTGAGAGCCGTGCCGATGGGATATGAGGCTCGCTTCGGGTCAGTCATGAACGGCCTCAGGATGCCACGGGCACAGTATACCCTTATAACTTTCCTCTTTCCCTTCATGGGGATCTTGAGAGGGTAACCGGTTATTTCCCCCACTTTACTCCAGGTTCCCCATAGCCAATGATGATAATCCAACTTTTATAGAGGCTTCAGGGCCGGCCCCTCTTCCAAATAACCCTGATGATCCCCCTGGTTTACTGACACCTGCTCCTCTTTTGACTACGTCCCGGAATACTGATATGCCTGTACCCCAAGCTCGACCCTCAGAGTCACTTAGTGCTCCTAAGCCCCCTAGATCCAGAATGTGCTTGGAATCATCACGAGTAATGCTACATCACTACATTACTCGTAACACTTGTACCGGAACTGTTTCCATCTACCCGCATGCTTGCCCAGTCGATGGCAATGAATGGTCCAACTGCGTTAAACCCCTCCTTGACCTTTTGGAAGAGAATTATGATGCCACTGCAGTTTACTGCTACACCATCCCACCCCAGGGCCGCCGAAAGTACCCTACCAACATTGCCAAAGTCACCTTCAAATGGCAAAAAAGCTCCTGATAGCATTTATGTTGGCGGGGAACACTTGCCCGTTAAACCTTACCGCCCTAATCCTCGCCAATGCCAGAATGCTGGCGTTTTGGCCACCCTGCCCAAACACTGCCGATCCTCTGCCTCTGCTCTTTTTGTGCTCAACCTGGCCATGCTCGTTCTATTCCTGCTCGTCGCCCACAGTGCTAACTGTGGTGGTTTCCAAAAACGTCTTTACAGAGGTTGCCTATCTCCTTCGAATCAAAGTGACATCAATCAGATTTGAGGGGGCTTAACCCTGAGAGAAGCCCCCAAAGAAGCTCGCCGCCTATTTTTCGCCTACCCCGCTCCAGCTTTTTCCAACCCCATCTTCCGCCCCCCTATAAAACCTCTCCTACCCTTCTCTTCCCTTTTCCCTTCCTCCTGGGATGTCCTTTCGCTCACCCTGCTGCCCCCCCCTCTCCAAAATAATCCTTTGCGCCCCTCAACCTAATACTCCGAGTTTACCCCTTCCCTCCCCACACCCCTTCCTCCGCACCCCTCGGCCTACCCCTGTAAGAAAACCCTAAAGTCCCCCCCCTTTCCCCCACCCCCTTGGACCCCCCCCATCCTCTCTTCCTCCTCAGTCCTCAACCCCACTTTTCATCTCTCTTATAAAAAAACCCTGTGCCTCCCAGGTCCCCCCGTTAAGTCCCCAGCTTGGGGACCATTTGCTATGATCGAATAGTACGTCGTTCGAGACAAAAACCCCTCTCCCCTTTTCACCAACCCGCCCATTATCCCCCCCTTTGCTCAACCTACAGTCTCGTGAGATGACCCTTTTCCCTCCCATCTTCCCCCTACCCCTCTTCCTCCTGACTCCCAACATTTCCCCCCTTTTTCCCCCCCTTCTCCATCTTTTCCCCCCACTCCCCCCTTTCCCTTCCTCTGTTTACCTATGCCTTCCCCATTCACTTTCCTGCCCGCCCTACGTCCCGTCTTTTATTTTCCCTTTCCCCCACCGGGATACGCTCAATTCCCTTTTGTCCCAAAAAATCCCATCCTGACCCCTCACCCACCTTACCTCCTAAAAGTCCCTTCACCTATACGTCGATCACCCCCCCGATACCGGACCCCCTGAACCCCCCCCTGACGCCCCGAACCTCCTGACCCCCCTACTACCCCTCCCCTTCCAACCCCCTTCACCCCTTTTACTCTAACAAAGTTTGTTTCCATGGAACATTTTCGCTTCACTCCCCCAAAAGAAGACCTTCGTCTCCTGATGCCCTGTATGAAAATGCAAGTTATTGCCACCAATAAATTTCCTTTCTCAACCATGTTGGATTCCCATTTATCACTTTATTTTCCTCCCCATTTTTATTTCTTCCTCCCATCCCTTTTCCACCAGAAAACGGCTTATATGTCCCTTAATGTCAACACACTTTCCCCAGTATCTTTTAAGGGTATATATCTAACGTTTGGGTTACTATTGTTTTCCCTTTATTTCTCCTTTTAAACCTATTGACTTTGTGCCTTAACCCCTTTTCTCCCGCCTAAAACCCCTTTGCTGGAGTAGATGACTTTAACGCCGCCACCCCCTTTTGGGGTGATCCCCCATAAAAACCGTGGCCGCTTCCCCCTTTAATGCTTCTAGCCCCACCGACCTCATTTTCTCAAATTTAATCGCTCCCCTCACTTTTATGTGAGACCGGCATTTTCGTCTTGACCCCCTTTTTTTGTCTCCTTCCCTCCCCTAGCCTACATTGGCTCCCCGACCCAAAACCCTTATAGCGACCACTTTTATCCCCTTTTTCACCCATAGTCCCTTTCCTTACCCCCCATGGTGTTTTCCGCAAGCCGAGGCGCCTTTGCCTCCCTTTTTGCCCTTCCGCTCCATCCCCCCGTTTTTTTCTTCCACCTATGATATGCCCCCCTATTTTTCCCGTTTTAAAATTCTAAGTGCCGCCCTTACAGCTCCCCCCAAAACCTAACCCCCTTTTACCTCTAAATGCTTTCCCCTTTTATGGGCTTTGGATTGTACAAAGGCCCCCCCGATAAAAGCAGGGCTGCTTGGAGCTTTTTACCGCTGAAAACGCGGGTCCCCCCCGTCAAATTCCAGTTTTTATTTTTTTTAAAAAAAAGCCTCTTTTCCCCCTTTAAAGTGGACCTTTAAAAACCTCTCAGAAAATTAAATAATTACCTACGTCTCCCTCCCCACCACAGATATCATTTTTGATGCCCATCATAAATTGTAAATTTAAAAAACCCCCCCCCTGTTTCCCCCCCCCCCAGCCCTGCACGTTTATAACCAAATTATTGCAGGGGCCTTTTCTAATTACCCGGGGAAATTGGGCTCTTTTTTTCAGTTCGTTAGTAGTGGATCCCACCTCTCTCCTCAGTTCATAGAATAAAAAGCTCCCAAGGGAACGCATTTTGTTCCCCTTTCTCTCTTCCTCTTCTGAATCCCTACAATCCCCATTTCTTTTCCCTCTGAAATAGCCCCCCGCTTTCATTCTTGCCGCGACACATTTAAAGGGCCCTGACGGGATTCACTCCCAAAATGCTCAAACCCCTCCCCTCCTGTTTTTTTCCTCACCTTTTTTTACTAGCCCCCCTTTAAAAGGGTTTTTGGGTTTCCTTTGGAAAACTTTCCCCCCCCATAGCCTAAAACCCCTTGCCCCTCCCATTCCTAAAAACCCAATAAACCCGGGTTCCCTCCCCCAAATTAATGCGCCCATAGGCCCTTTTTTTTTTTTTTTTTTTTTTTTTTTTTTTTTCTTTTTTTTTTAAAATATGTCCTATAGCCCTGGCCAGTGGTGACCCCAGGGATGGTTTGGTAGTCTCTGGGGGTTCATTTTGGAGGGGTTTTGAGGGTTTTGGTCCTCGCCCGTGGTGGCGCGGCCCAAGGATTTTTATATTGCCGCCCTGTAATTAAAAGGGCTCATGCTCCCCCCCCTGTGTCCTCCGAGCACCCGCAATCAAAGGTAGATTGATGGACGGGCATGGGGGGTGTTCTTAGGAAACCTTGACGTTGCAAAAGGGTTTTGGTTTTTTTTGGGGGATCGAACTCGGGTCCCGGGAGAACCCCAGTCGGAGACGCTAACCACCCCTTCCCCCGCCTCTCCTTACTAGTTCCAATGCAATTTATGGAACGCTGATAAATCTCCGTCATATGTGTTTTTCCCGGGTCTAAAAATCTTCTCTCCCCCTTCAGTTTGGCTACCGAAAATGGGCCCCAAGCACAGCTTTATCCCTTTTCCCCACCTGGAAACATAAAATTTTCCAAAAACCTTTTTTCCCTCACGAATCATCCCTTTTCCCGTTTTCCCTTTTATTAAAAGAAAAAAGCCTTTTTAATACCACCTTTTGGGGCATCATATCCTCCACCAGGGAAACCCCTTTCGGGAAAGCAGTAACAAAGGGGGTCTTTCTTAAGTCCTTTTTATGTGATCGTCCTTCAGAGTCAAAAATCATCCTCCCCTTTTCCCTCCTTCCCCCAATAGAAGGGTCCCCCAATGAAATGTCCACGCACTTCCTTGTTCCTCATTGCAGTAAATTGACTGTCTCCCCCCTTTCCCCCTGGCGTCCGGTCCCCCCCCCTTTACGGGGCAGAAATAGCCATCTACGCTTCCCGGGCCCTTTCCCCGTCACCAATCCGCTGGGCTCCTCCAACTGCAATTAAACCCCTGTTCTTCCCGGGCTACTAATCATGGCTTTCCGGGTTTTTCCCCACAAAAAAACCCCTTTTTCCCCCCCCTTTTTTCTCGCTTCGTGTACCCCTTTCCCCCCTCCACTTTTTCCAATATGAAATACCTTCAAATAATGCTCCTCTGGAAAATTCCTTGGCCCAAATTTCGAAAACCCCGACTTACCCCAAGGGACATATCCATCTCTAAAAGGGAAATGCCCCCTTGTCGCCTCCGCCTCCTACCAAAAATATATCCCTATGTGTCGTGGGGGGTGACCGCCCCCCCCCCCCCTCCCCATCTCCCCCCCGGCCTTGTCCCTCCACTCCCTTTACTTTTTGGGTGTCATATTTTTACCCCCTGCCTCTGCCCCCTCCCCCAGCCCCCCTGGACCCTGTTCACCACCTTTTCCCCGTCCTGGCTTAGGTGCCTTTCCGGGTCCCCCCCTGTTGAGAGCTTATGCTGAGTCGGGGCCTTCCCCCTCCCCTCTGTCGCCGGGCGAGTTCCCCTATCACTTAATGCATGGGTCGCCTTCATTTAATTTCCTACTTTTAAAAATTGCAGGGCCCCTAAACTCTCCCCACTTGATCACCTCCTTCCCCCGTTTGCCCCGCCCCCCCCTGTTTGCATGGGGCCCCTTCTCCCCCCTTTCCCCCCTTTTTCCACTCTTAATCTTTTCCCTTTTCTTTTTATTCCTTCCCTCCATGGTTTATAGCTTGGTGTAGCCCCCCCTATCGTTCTTCTGCCCCCACTACCTCCCCCAAAGTCTACCATTCCTCCTATTGTCCTCCGCTCTCACTTTCTTGAGCACCTTTCCACTCATTCCTCTAGCACCCACGTCTACACTGACGGTTCAAATCCCACTCTGGTTCTGGCTTTGCTGTCCTCTTCCTTCTCTTCATTATCAAAACCCAAACTACCTACAGAGCCACTGTTCCTACAACGGAATTGTACGCCAACCTCTTCGCCTTGAAACGCAATACTTTTCTACCCATCCTGTTCCTTCACTATTTTCCCACTGATTCGCGCAATTCCCTTTCTATTATCAATCTCTTAGCTCACTTCCCCCCTTTTGTTCGGGAGATCAAGGACTGGTTATTCCGACTATCCATACGCCAAAAAACAATCTGCTTCTGCCGGGTACCGAGTCACGTGGGTATCTCGGGCAACGAACGCGTTGATTCTTTGGCGCGCTGGGCCACTATGTCCCATTGCCCCCGTTTTTTCAAACTTGCCAGCCTCCGACTACAAACCCTTCCTAAAAATCTTTCCCTATTTCGACCGCTGGCAATCCTGCTGGACCACTTTAAATCTGCCAATAAACTTCGACTGATCAAAACCCTCTATATCTCCATGGGTAAAATGCTTACCACTCTAATAAAACTTGGGAGACTGCTCCGCACGCTTACGCATAGCCATACCAACCTAAAACACTCCTATCTCATGTCACCTCCTCCCCAACCCTCTGCACACCCTGTCAAGTTTTCCTCTCTCTGTCCAACATGTCCTAATATCCTGCCCCCATCTTACTCCTGCCCATTCCATTTCTTCCCTCATTTGTCCTCCCTTTTCCCGACCTCCCTGTTCTTGCGGATGTTCTCCCGGAGTCCCCTCCTTCTCCCTGGAAAATTTTACCTCCTTCCTCCAACAATCCACTCCTAACATCTGATCTAACCATCCTTCTGTAACATTTCGTTCTTCCCCTTCCCTCTCGTTTCACTATTATTCTTTAACCCCTCCCCTTTATATGCTTTGCCTAGTGCCATATGACCTCTGATGTCTGGGCACAGTCCCCTTTTTTGGCATAAATCTCTCTCTCTCTCTCTCTCTCTCTCTCTCTCTCTCTTCTCTCTCTCTCTCTCTCCTCTCTCTCTCTCTCTCTCTCTCTCTCTCTCTCTTCTCTCTCTCCTCTCTCTCTCTCTCTCTCTCTCCTCTCTCTCTCTCTCTCTCTCTCATCTCTCTCTCTCTCTCTCTCTCTCCCCTCTCTCCCCCTCTCTCTCTCTCTCTCTCTCTCTCTTCTCTCTTCCCTCTTTCTCTCTCTCTCTCTCTCTCTTATTTCCTGTTCTCGTCTTTTCTCCCATTTCCCGTATTCGTATCTTCCTCTTATTTTATTTATTATATTTCATCCTCTCGCATTTTCCTTTATCTTAGCAATGTTGTCTTCCTTCGTTTCTTTCCTTCCTTTCTTCTTTTTCCTCCTTTCTTCCTTTGTTTTTCTTTTCTCCTTTAGTTTTTTTACTTCGTTTCTTTTTCATCTCTTTTCGCATCTTTCTACTCCTTAAGGATCCTCCCTACTTCTATCCTTTCTTCCCTTCTATGCCCTTTCTTTCTTCCTTACCCTTCTTCACCTCCCTTCTTCTTTCTTACTATCTTTTTTCCTTATTAATTCCCTCCTTTTCTAATTTCTTTTCTACCTGTTTAACTATATTTATTTCTTCTTTTCTCTTCCATCACCTTTCTATCGTTACATTTTCTCTTTTCTTTAACAGTTAAACAACTACCTATTCTTTCGTTTTCCTTCTATTCCTATTTTCTTTATATTGCATTTTTTATTCCACGTGCCTATCCATTTCTTCGTCTCTGTTATTACATCAACAACAACAACAACAACATTACATAAATGCTTCGTATGTAGAAAACAATAACAAAAGAACAATATCAGCCAAATATATAACGAGTAATTTGAAATATCATAATTTAAATAGAAGGAAGATACGAAAACGGGAACTGGGAGAAAAGACGAGAACAGGAAACAGAGAGAGAGAGAGATACAAATAAAAATAGGGAAGAATAGCCAGCCAATGGGGAAACGAGGATGAGAAAACAGGATAATAAGAATAAGGGGAGAGGAATATGATATGATAAGCAAAACAGAAAGACGGGAACAAGGAGAAATGAGAGAAAAGAGGAAGAGGAGGAGGAAGGGAGAGATGGGAGAAAAGAGGAAGAAAAGGAGGAAGAGAGAAATGGAATAGCAAAAGAATAGCAATAACAACCAAATATATTAACGAGGCATTAAAGAAAGACAGAAAAAATATGAGACAAGGTTATGCATCAAGTTGGCATTACTGACAAGCCAAGCAGAGGTACCTCGCTATTGACTTCCTCCCTGACCCAATGCACATCCTCTCCGAAACAAGCAATTTATTCCACCAATCCAAGCGAAGATGACACTTACGTAAGCTATTTAGACCAATGATGAAGGAGGTTGTATAGAGGGGGTACATAGGGGGTTTAGGGGTGTTGAGGTGGAGGTGAGGATGTGAGGATTTAAGAAATTCAGAGGCTCTTCAGACGTGAGACGGCGCGTTAGTGTTTTTTGTTTGTGTAATAATTTGTGTTTGTATAGCGAAGAAGCATACGTAAGCGTGATTTGTGAGGGTATAGAGGACGTGGTGGTGCCCTTGGAGCCGTGAAATGCTGTGCTTAAGGTAGGTGAAGGTGTAGTGTGTGTGTATAAGGAATTAAGTGTAGCCGATTGTTTAAAGAAAAATTATTTAGATTCGGCTACGCTCCTCTATTTTGCTCCTACTTCTCTATATTACAACTCACGTTTTTATGGTTTGCTTGTTTGGGGAGACTGTTCATTGTAAAAAATTTAATGCAAACGTCTTAATATATAATTATTTTATATTAAGACGTTGATATAAGTGATGAAAAGTGATGATGTAGTCTGTTGTGTTTATTGGTTTGTTAAGATATGCAATGCTGTTATTGTTTTAGTTTTTTTTATCATACAAGCTTGAATTAAATTACAAAAAGAAGGTAATGAAAATGTTATTATCTTTAAGGAAATATGAAGTACCAGAAGAATTGATAGAGAACAAAAGTGGAATTCTAGTAACAGTAACGTTTCATTAAACATTTATTTTTATAATATTACCATAGTGAAGACTTAATGACATATTCCCGAGGCGTTGTTAAGATACTTATAAGATAAAAACTTGCAGTGTAGTCCTCTCATCCGCTGATTTATATTCTCCATTAAATACTTTTCCTCCTTATACCAGGTTGAGAATTTAATAATGAAAGATTTGTGAATGTTTGTAGACTTTTTTGGGCGCGTTCTGCTTTTATTTGTTTATGTATTGGTTATTAAACATCATAGGACTGACCTGACAAAATAAAACACTAGAAAACTCCCGCATATGTTCAGTCCCCGTAAAAATGATAGAAACACGGAAAATAAAAAGGGAGATTGATATTTTTACTCTATTTAATATCGTTATTAGTTTGATTAAGCCATTGCTTGTAATAATCCTCGTCGTATATGTTTTCTAACGATGTTTTACTTATGGAAAATGAGTTAGGATGTTAGTTAGTACTCAGTCATGGGGTAGTTAGTGGAGAGTCAATAGGAGGTTTTAAAAG
>JACEEZ010024932.1:0-16268 GCA_016584305.1 Chionoecetes opilio
TTTAAAATTAAGGGTTTCGCTTAGGTAGCTTTTAATTACAGTTATATGCTGGACCACGAATGCCATAAACCAATATTTTTTACTAATTAAATGGAGTAGGATACAGTGTCAAAAGCCTTAGACAAGTCACAAAAACTGATATTTGGAACATCTTATTATTAGTGCATTGTACATATTTTGACAAAGTTGATGTATTGCTAGTTCTGTAGAACATTTTGGACGAAAGCCATATTGAGATTCTGATAATAATACAAATTTGGTGAGAATATCAGCATTTCTACTAGCTACAATTTTTTTCAACAACTTTGCTAAAACTAGGAAGGATTGCAATTGGTCTTTTAATTACTGTGGATTGATTTGTCACCTTTTTTATAAACCGGGATTACTCGAGCAGCTTGGAGATATTTGGGAAGCAGCCCCCTTTAAGAGATCTATTTATAATGTATTCAAGAAATGAAGACATTTCGTTACTGCATTGTTTGATTTTTTTTAATGTTGATATCATCAAATCCTGGTGACGTTTAATTTCAAGTTTTTGATGACATTATGAATTTTAAAACTAGATGAATACACACACACTATTGGGGAGAGAGGGAAGGAAAGTGTTGATATGAAAGTTATGGTTGTGTGTGCACAGATGCAAAACAATAATAAAGATATAGTAATAACATCAAAACTCTAAAATAATAGTTATGATGTATTAAGATAGTATTTGGTTATCTTGATATAAATGTTATCATCACTAATATCATTATGAATATATTATTATTATTATTTTGTTTTATCATCATTACTATAAACTTTCATTCGCGAAATAATAATGACATTAATAATTATAATTGTTATTGACAATGAATTTAAATTTTATATCAATAATTGAAAGATAAGGTTATAAATTTTTTTTAAATAAGAGAGCCAGAGAGGATAATTTTAGAAGTTGCTTTTTATATAGAATTAAAGAAGTAGGTGTCAAAAGGCGGGGATAAAAGGTTGGAATGTTCTTTATCGTCCTGCAAAACCCCTCGGTCACTCCCCAGAATCCTTTCCCAAAGGGGTCAACTTTTTTTTTTTCCCCTCTCTCTCTCTCTCTCTCTCCCTCTCTTCCCCCCTTTTCTCCCCCCCCTCCCTTCTCTCTCCCCTTTTTCCCCTCTCTCCCTCTCCTCTCTCCCTTTCCCTCCCCCCCCCTTTTTCTCCTCTCCTTTCTCTCTCCCTCTCTCTCTCTCTCTCTCTCCCTCCCTCTCTCTCTCCCCTCTCTCTCTCTTTTCCCCTTCCCCTCTCCTCTCTCTCCTCTCCTCTTTCTCCCCCTTTTCTCTCTTTTTTTCCCTCTCTCTCTCTCCTCTCTCCTCTCTTCTCTCTCTCTCTCTCTCTCTCCCTCTCTCTCTTCTCCTCTTTCTCTCCTCCCTCTCTCTCTCCTCTCTCTCTCTCCCTCTCCCCTCTCTCTCTCTCTCTCCTCTCCTCTTCTCTCCTCCTCTCTCCTCTCCCCTCCCCTCTCTCTCTCTCTCTCTCTCTCTCTCTCTTTTCTCTCTCTCCCTCTCTCTCTTTTCTCTTCTCCCCTTTTTCTCTCTCTTCTTTTCTCTCTCTCCCTCTCTCTCTCCTCTCTCTCCCCTCTCTCTCTCTCTCTCTCTCCTCTCTCTCTCTCTCTCTCTCTCTTTTCTTCTCTTCTCCTCTCTCTCTCTCTCCTCTCTCACAACACACAAAACACACAACACACACAAACACACACACACACATAGGGTAATCCGTAGTGTAGGGGGAGCACGCTCGGTTCACAACCAAGAAATCCCGTGTTTCGATCCCCGGGGCGGAGCGGAAACTATGGGCTGTTTTCCTTAAAACCCGAGGCCCCTGTCCCACCCCCAGCAGTGAAGGGGTACGGGTGTTAGCCGGGGGTTTGTGACCCGTCTCCCGGGTGCTGGCTTCCCCCCAACACAAAGCACTAGGATGAATGATAAAAATGTTGATATGGAGACGGGGCCATACGAAGCGTTGCTCAGGCCCTGTAAAATACAACCAGATAATCAACTAGATGAAACACACACACAACACACCACCCCACAACACCCCAACACACACACACCCCACAAAACCCCACACACAGCACACACCACCACACACACACACCCACACACACAAACACACACACACACACAACACACCACACACACACACACACACCACACACACCACACCCCCCACACCAATTGATGCCCCGTAGTGTTTTTTGGGCAAAGCACGTTTGGTTCACAACCAGGAAGCCCTCGGGTTTCATTCCCTGGTGGAGCAGAGAAAGATGGGCGGTCTCCTTCAAAACCCGAGCCCGTCCACCCAGCAAATGAATGAATATCTGGTGTTAGCCGGGTGGCACTTTTCATAAGTCCCTGCTTTTGGTGGGAACCACTGAGCTGCCTCACTTTCTCTACGCTTGGCTGTAGTTCCGAAACTAACCCACATGATTTTCTCGAAAATACCCTCATTGTGATTCCCATACTAAGTTACTGAAAAATTGATAAAAAAAAACTTAACCTTTGCTATCTGTAACCAAACGTAACCGCGAATTTTTGTGGACCAAATATCACAGTGGCTACACCAAACCCGCGAGGACTTGGGAAAAGTGTTGCCCCGGGGGGTGTCCTGTCTCCCGTAATCATGGTTTCGGCCAACAGTAAGAGTAAGCACTAAGGAAGCAAAATGAGAATGTAGATATGGAGACGGGGCCATAAAGTGTAGCTGAGGCCCTGTAAAAAACAACTAGATGAACCACACACACATTTTGTACCACTGGATGCCACCTGAGTGGCTTGGTGTTTTAGATTAAAAATTAGAATGTCCGCCCAAATTCTATGGTGGGAGTTCGATCTTGGGCCCCCCCCCTTTTTTCCGGGGTTGTTCATGTTTAAACGGGTTTTTTTCTGTCCCCCTTTGAGAAAGGGGGAGGGGGGGTGTGGTGTGGAGGTTTCCCGGGATTACCCAAAATTTCGGTCATAAATAAGATAGTTCCAAGCTCTCTCCGGGGGGGCAAAAATTGACGACGCGAGTCAAGCCGCAGGAAAAGGGACCAGGGTGAAAACCCCAAACACACCACACACAAAAACACAACACCCCACAACCCCACACGCACACAGACCCCCACACACACACACACACACAACAAACAAAACCACACTTTGGGGGGGGCCCCCGTAGTGTAGGGTTACCCAACGCTCGGCTCACAGCCCCCCCCCGAATTTCCCGTGTTCGATCCCTGGGCGGAGCAAAGGGGGGAGGGGCGGTCTTTTAAAAACCGACCCCCTGTCCCCCCAGCAGTAAAGGGGGAAACCGGGGTTACCCGGGGGTTTGTCACCCGGTTTCCCGGGGGGGTTTTTCCCTTTTTAAGACAACACAAGAAACTAAGGATGAATGATAAAATAAATGTTGATATGGAGCCCGGGGCCCAACAAGCTTTTGCCAGACTCTGAAAAATAAAAAACAGATAAAATACAACTAGAGGGAATACACACACACAACACACAGACACCCCACACACAAAAAACACAAACACACAAAACAAAACACCAACACAACACACACGACACAAAACACACACACACCACACACACACACACACACACCACACACCACACACACACACACACACAAAATTTTTCTAATATATGAAAAAAATAACAGAATCGTTGTGGCGGGGTATTGATGATGATGGGGATACAAACTAATAAAAAGAGTAATGTTAATAAAAAAATAATGGGACTGCGATAACTAGCAATTTATCTTTTAATTATATTTTTTTTTTTTATTTTACTTTATTTTGCCAAAAAGCCCCTGTGGGGAAGTGGTGACCCAGGGCCGGAGGTAGGTTTGGGGGGTTCACTTGAGGGCTGGAGGGTTTGGTCCTCGCCCGTGGTGGCGCGGGCCCGGTTTTTTTATAGTAAACCCCTGTGACTGAGGCTCAGGGCCGCCCCACGGGGGCCTCTGATGCACGAATCGAAAGGTAGAGTTGAAGGCGGGGCCTTTTGTGGGTTTTTGGGCCCATTTTGGAGGGTTTGCAGAAAGGTTTTGGGTTTCTTGGGGGGGATCAAAATTGGTCACCGAGAAGGGCCAGTCGGGGGGACGCTAACCATTTCCCTACCGCCTCGTCTAAATTTTTATATATATATTATAAAATTAATATATATATAAAATTATATATTATATATTTTTTTTTTTCATCCCCAAAGGGGAAGGCCCCAAGAGAAAACAAAAAAAGGTAAAAACAAAACCCACTAGTTGCCAGTCCCTATAAAAAAAGAAGAAAAAAGAGAGAAAAAAAAATGAGGGGGGTTTGCCAATTTATTTCGGGAGGTGTCTTCCCACTTTTCTCCTGAAAAGATTTAAGTCGTAGGAAAGGGGGAAAAAAAAGAAACCGGAAGAGGTTCCAGACATTAAAAGTGAAAGGGGGTGGGGGATAAAGATATGATTTACTCAAGCATTTTGGGAAGGGTGGGGCAGAAAAGGAATGAGAATGAGTTTGAAAAGTCTTGTGTAGTAAAGGGCCCCGGAAGGGGGGGGAACGCAAAAGCATTTTGCAAGTTCGAAAAGGCCCGTGGGGCATGAAAATAAGGTAGAAGGTAGCAAGAGAAGCCCAAAATTCCCGGGCCCTGATTTAAAGAAATTTAAGACAGTCAGTCAGAGGGTGGAGTTGATTTTAAAACGGAAAAAACTTTTACCTAAAAACCCGTTTAAAGGGGAAACCCCTTTTTGAGTGGATCCCCCCCAAAAAAATGTGAAGCATACCCATTCATGGGGGTAAAGGCCCTGTAAAGAGCAAACAACTGGTAGTGGTTTGTAGTGGTGGGGTTTGTATTTGGTATTTGTTTGTAGCAGTATAGTAGTTTGTTTGGGAGTTAAATGGTGGTTTGTGGTGGTGGTGGTTTGGGAGTAGTGGGGGGTTTGGGGGGTGGTAGTAGTAGTAGTAGTAGTAGTAGTAGTAGTAGTAGTGTAGTAGGGTATTTTTAGTAATAGTATTTGTTTGTGTAGTAGTAGTAGTGGAAAAACTATATATATATATATATATATATATTTTTTAATAATATATATATATAATATATAATATATATTATTATACATTTTAAAATATAATAAAATATATTAATTTTCAATATATATAATTTTATATATATATATATATATATAATTTATAAATATTATATATATATATATATTATATAATATATATATATAAAATATAATATATATATAAAATATATTATATTATAAATATATTATTTAAAATATATATAAAATATATATATTTATATTTTATATATTTTCTATTTTATTATTTTTATACAATGTCATATATACCCTATTTTCTATAAAATATATAATGTATTTATATATACAAAAAATAATAATTATTACATATATATTAAAATAATATATTATATATTTTATATAATATAATATATATATATATATTATATTATAATATAAAATTTATATTTATATATAATATATCTTATATATATATTTTAAATTACAAATATAATTATATATATATATATAATATATATATATATAAAATTTTATATATTTTATTAAATATAAAAATATATTTATATAATATATTTTTACATAAAAATATAAATATATATATATAAATATAATATATATAAAATTTTAAAATATATAATATATATAATATATATTATATATATTATATATATAAAATAAAATATATATATAAAAAATATAAAATATATAATATATATATTTAAAAATTTTATATTTATATAATATATATATATATATATTATATTATATTATATATATATAATATAAAATATATATATAAAATATAAAATATATATAATATATATATATATTTTAAAATATAAAATTATATAAAATATAATATATTATATATAAATTTTATATAAAATATATATTTTAAAATATTAAAATTTTTTATATATATTAATATATTATTTATTATATATATATTAAAAAATTTAAAATATAATTTTATATATATATATATATTTTAAAAATATATATATATATATATAAAATTTTTATATATATATAATAAATTATAATATATAATATATAATTTTATAAATATTAATATTATCAAATATTATATATATTAATAATTTTATATTATATAATATATTTTATATATATAAAAATATATATAAAATAAATTTATTTTTTAAAAATATTATATATAATATATATATATATATTATATATATATATATATATATTATATATATATATCTTTTTTTTTTTTTTATATATATATATATACGAAAATATCCAAGACACCCAAGGAAAAAAGCAAACACAAAGATTGTTTAAAAGGTGACTCCAGCATGACGCTAGTCCTTAAAGGGGCAGGTCAATTTTGGTTTTTCGCCATCTTTTTCCCTTTCGGGGAGCGCCCACCCACCCACCCACCCCCGCACCCACCCAACCCCCCCTACCCCCTACAGGGAGACGAGGGGGCTGGCAGGGGGAGGTGTGGTCCGTTTGCTCCCTGTAAAAACCCCTAAGGTAGACGAAAAACGGGTGGCCAGGGCGTAGGGGTGGTCCGTAGCCCCCCTGTTTAAACCCCTACAGGTTAGACGAAAAACGGCTGGCCCCGGGCGTAGGTGAAATATGTAAACTTCTTTTTAACCCATACAGGGTTTGACGAGGAGGAGGAGACAAAGGGCGTAGTCAGGGGCCGTAGCTCCCTGAGTGCTGTTTGGAAATGTGAGTTGGGGGTCGAAAGGGAACTTTGCTGTCCCGGTCCATCCTGTTTAAACCCGACGGTTTCCCCGTGGAAACCCCGTTTGGCGTGGCCGTGAAGAAGGTGGGTTTCCCCCTGGTGGGGTGAATCAATTGAAACAGCCTTCTTCGAAGGCCCTTTGGGGGCACCACCCTCACTAACTCCCTAAACGTTAAAGAAAATATTGTATTAATTTTTATTAAACCATTATTATCATTTATCCGTTTTTCAATTCATCATTAATTTTTTGCGGGTATTTAAAATTAAAATCAATTTCATAGGTTACAAAAAAAATGTATATAAGTCGTCTAAGGGGTTTTTTAACTGATTTAGGCCAAATTTTTCACCGCTGAACCGAAAATGACATTCCCCTTTTTCCCGATCGGGTTTAGATTTTGGGGCTAAGTCGATTTTAAAAAAAACAAATTTTTGACTAAATTGGTTATATTATGTGACATTTTCGGTGTTTTTTTTAATATTTCTCAACCGAAAGAGGTTTTTATGAGCTAAATAGTTTTCTAACACAATTCATTAATTAAATGTTACAAAAATTACTTAGTGTACATTGAATAGTAAACGTTGATAAAGGTAAGTACATGTAAATTGAATGTTAGGTCATCATTGTTCAAAATTCAGGGCTTGAACTTCCGTTTCTTCGAACTCCTAGAATGCTCAGCGGCAGGGATGTCTCTCTTCAGAGTCCAACAGTAATCAGCCATCATGACTGCATCCCAGCGTCCCTGATACCTGGTCTCCATCACTTTCATGTCCTGATGGAATCTCTCCCTTTGCTCGCTGCTCATTGATCCCAGATTCTCAGGAAACCGATCCATATGTGAGAATAAGTAATGCATTTTGATGCTCATGTTACATCCGAGATTTCTGAAGGCAGTCAGCATATTGGTGACAAGTTCTGCGTAGTTCCTGGCCTTGTTGTTGCCAAGAAAGTTTTTCACGACCAGAACAAAAGCCTTCCACGCTTCCAGTTCCACTTCGTTCATTGAGTTTTCAAACTCTCGATCTCTGATGAGCTGACGGAGTTGAGGACCGTCAAAGATGCAAGCTTTCAACTTCTCCATGGTTAATCCTGGAAAAGTGTGGCACAAATAAGTGAAGCAGCCACCATCCTTGTCCAGAGCTTTGTTGAACTGTTTGATCAAGCCGAGCTTGATGTGCAGCGGTGGGAAAAGTATCCTGTCTCTGTCCACCAGAGGGTTATTTATGACGTTCCTTGCTCTGCAAGGCACCAATTCCTCCCGTACAGGCCAGTCCTTCTTTGTGTAATACTGAGCTCGGTCCCTACTATCCCACATGCACAGAAAGCACGGGTACTTGGTGAGCCCGGACTGTTGTCCCAACAAAAAGTTCACCATCTTCAGGTCAACACAAATCAACCACTCATGCTGATCATAACGAATTTTCTCCTGCACGTACTTCATCGCTTCATACTTCTCCTTCAGTGTAGTCGAGTGAGCGAGGGGTACAGAGGCAAACTGGTTGCCGTTGTGCAGCAGAACACATTTCAGCGATCGCTTGCAGCTGTCAATGAACAGTCTCTAATCTTTGGGTTGGTACTGTGGCACTCCAAGCTTGTGCAGAAGCTGCGCAATATCTGTACAGTACACCAAGTCCTTCTCTTCAGAGAAAAAATGGAGGTACTCCTGATGTCTGTTGCGGTAGAAGGTGATGCAGGCACTGTCAGTGAGGAGGTTTTTTTCCTTCAATCTGGATGCCAACAGTTCGGCAGAGGACTTTGACAAGCTGAGATCGCGAACTAGATAATTTAGCTCCTTTTGGGAAAAAGGACGTGGAGCATCATCGTCAAGAACCACTTCTTATTCTTCATTTTCTTCAACACTGGAGGAATCTTCGTCACTAATGTCAGGAAGTTCTCTAAAGACAGGTACTGGAATTTCATCACAATGAGCTACAGGACGACGTGCTGATTCAATATTAGGATTCGTGAGGCTGCTCCGGTTCTTTCTGTTGATCCCAGTCAAATAAATAGTGCAGAAGTAGCAGTCAGTGCCATGGTTTGTCGGTTCCCTCCAAACCATGGGAATTCCAAACTTCAGACAACTCTTCTTACCCTTGGTCCAACGACGCAGATACTCGATGCATGTCTTGCATACCATGTGTGGCGCCCAAGCTTTATCCTGGTCACCAGGTTTCATACCAAAATAAGTATGGTAAGCTCGCTTTATGAAACTTGTGACTGGATTCCTGTTAGGAACAACGGTGTATTCGTCGCAGATGTAGAAGAATACATCGGACTTATTTTTGCAAGATCTTCTGGCCGAATCCATTTCATTCACCTGCAAAAGGAAAATATCAGTTACTCAAGAATTGGCGCATGTAAACACTTCAGAATTCGTTCATTTAAAGATATAAGAAAGAATTTTGCATCATAATTCAAGAAGTAGGAAGAAATTAATCAGTGCTTGGGTAGGGGGTATACCAAGGATCTATAGCAGCCTCTATGCTACTGCAGTATCCTAGGCACGATGAATCAAGAAAAGGGAGTCTGTCTATCGGAAAGACGATAGCAGATATCACACAACACCAAACAAGGTATCCCATAGGGGGATGCAGTACTGCAGTGGGTTTAATAAAAAGTGTTCAAGTAAAGAAAGAAAAGTTGAAGAGAAGAAGAGGAAGAACAACAGAGGACTGTAAAATCCAGGGATCGTGATTCCGAAGAATTTCTAGTTGGTGACATTGTTTAGGGCCACACCCTTAGAACTATCTGAATTGGTGGAATTATTGGATTAGTGGAATTATTTACTGCAAGTACGGGGTTGTATACGGAGGACGATTTCATATATATAGAAAATACCCGTACATGTAATCAAAAACGTAAAAAAACATCATGTGGCGATAGATAAAAAAAGTTGACCTGATTGAGCAAAATCAATGTGATTTTGGGATTCAGTACATCAACATTGTCCTAAATCAACTAAAAAAACTTAGACAATATATGTAATGTTAACCAGTGTATCATTATAATTAGTATTATTATCAATATTTTTTTAAAGTATTATTTATAATAGTATTACTATCCTAATTACCATTTTTCTCATTATTATATCATTATTATTATTTTTCCAACCAGAAGAAGGGCATTGTCTGGAAAGACATTTGGTGCATTATATTAAAATCATCAATATTTCCACACACAATACGTCCCACCAAAAAAACTGCCTACAGCAGCGATATTAAATACTTCCAACCTTCAGGAGCGCGGAAATATGAAATGATATGACCTTCTCCCATTTATCTGTCTTTCCTGTATGAGCGTGAAAAAGAAAGGTAATTAATTAAGTGGCTCACGGGGGCTGCTTTCACCTGCGAGAGTGACGAGACGAAGCGATGAGTGGGAGGGAAAAACCAGGTTAAAAGCATTTCACTATCGCGTTTCCAGGCAAGGCTTGTATCGGCCGCGGGAGGTGGAGGGTGCGGTAAAGGGCGCTCTCCTGCCTTTAAGCCCATCCCTACCTGACTGTCCTCCCACGCAAACTACGTATATAAAAGAATGTGTGTGTGAGAGAGTGACAAAAATTGAGAAATTATAGTAATTATAAATATATAAATATCTATGACTGTTATCCCTCGCCACTAAGATAAATGAGTCCTTCCTTCTTTCCTTCTTCATTGCCTTGCCTCCTCCTTCTCTCCATGCCATAGCCAATTACCTCTCTCTCTCCTTCCTTCCTTCCTCTCTTCCTTCCTAATTGTCTTACCTCCTCCTTCCCTGCATTCCTCTCTGCATTCCATAGCCAGTTACCTCCCTCCCTCCTTTTCTCTCTTCCTATCTCCTTCTCCCTCTTCCTCTACCTCCTTCCTTCCTTCCGTATCTCCCTCCTTCCAAGATAATACAGGGCAGAGCTATGCGATCTTCCCTGGATCCTGAAAGACACACACGCATGGAATTCAGCGCTTCCAGGCATGAGGGATGGGCGGACAGGGACGTGCATTGACCCTTCAGTAACATAGGCCAAGTTTGAGTCACGTGCATGCCCTGTGACGCTGTGTGACGCTGTGTGACTGCCTAGCGAGTGTGACGGTGATATGGAAATTCTGAATCAATAGCATCATCTTTATATTACCAATGCTATTTGACCACCACCACCACCACATCCTTTCTTCCTGTCTACCCCCCCCCTCCACACATTCAAACACACACACACAAAAACACACACACACACAACCGCCTGAACGGTTCAGTCGGTTAGGGCGTCCGGCACCATTCAGTGGTCCGGCGTTCGATCCCCAACCCCACTCATTCCCGAGGAATTTTCTACCGAGAAATTCGGGCGGTTACTGTCCCCCTTGAGTCCCCTCACATCCCCATGGGGGTGTGTGGTGTATGAGGTCCCATCATTACCCTCAGATCGGTAATAATGAGCTCCAAGCTCGCACCGGAAGGGTGAAACTGGTGATAGCGAGTCTGACTCGCGTGGACAAGACGATGGGTGAATGACACACGCACACACACACACACACATACACATACACACACTCACACACACACGCACATACACACACACACACACACACACACACACAAACACACACATGCACACACACATACACACACACATACAACAAACAAAAAATAAGTAAATTCATAAAGTAAATTAAAAATATATATATAAAGGTCACGTCAAGCCGTTTTATTCAATGAAAAGTTAAGAAAAGACAAAATCGCGTTACGTATCAATTATATCTTAAGATCACCTGTCAATAAGAGTGATATTTGACCACCACTACCACCACCACCACCACCACCGCCACCACCACCACCACCACCACCACCGCCACCACCACCACCACCACCACCATCATCACCACCACCAACACCACCGCCACCACCGCCACCACAGCCACCACCACGACCACCACCACCACCACCACCACCGCCGCCACCACAGTCACCACCATCATCACCATCATCACCACCACCACCACCACCACCACCACCACCACCACATTTATCACAACCACCACCACCACCACAGCCACCGCCACCACAGCCACCACCATCAATCACCACAATCCACCACCACCCCACCACCACCACCGCCACCACCACCACCACCACCACCACCACCACCACCACCACCACCACCACTACCACCACCACTACCACCTCCACCACCACCATCACGTCCACCTCCACCACCACCATCACGTCCAGCTCCACCACCACCACCACCACCACCACCACCACCACCACCACCACAACCTCCGAGGCTCTTTAAACATGACACACAACCTTGATATTCCTGAAACCACTCACACCCCTAAGTCCTGTGTGTGTGTGTGTGTGTGTGTGTGTGTGTGTGTGTGTGTTAATGTGCTATATCACTTATTAAAGGAGGAGGAAGATGAGGAGGAAGAGGAAGAAGAGGAGGAGGAGAGAGAGGAAGAAGAGGTATTGGAAAATGGCCACAAAAGGAAGCAGAGTGGCATGTGGTTGTTCCTTCTATGTAAACAAAATCATTAATGAAAACAAATTAAAGGGCTCGCTTCCTACTCCTCTTATTTTTCTTCCTTACCAAGCAAAGGGTAGACTGTCCTCCTTATCCTCCTCCTCCTCCTCCTCCTCCTCCTCCTCCTCCTCCTCCTCATTGGCTTTCAAATCGTAGGCGACGGGTAGTAATAAATGGCGAAGCATCTGATTGGTTAGATGTTACTAGTGGGATGCCTCAGGGCTGGGTCTTGTAGGTCGGGTTTTCTTCCTACTTTTTGTGTGATATATATCAAACATCGGGCCTGCGGACTTGTATCTAAATATCGAAATTTGCAGATGACACCAATCAGACGGTAAAGCATATACTAAGAAACTGCGAACTCATACAAAGTGATCTTGACAAACTATCAGACTGGAGTGATATATGGCTATTAAAATTCAACTCCGATAAATGTAAAATAATGCATATAGGCAACGATAACCTCAAAAATAGCTATCAAATGCAAAATAAATCGTTAACTGAAGTACAGCAGGAAAAGGATTTAGGTGTCATCATCAGTAAAAATCTTAAAACCAGTCGCCTGCGTAACTGCCAGTAAAAAGGCGAATATGATGTTGGGCTTTATTAACCAACTTTTAACACAAAACTCCGAAAGTAATGACACAATTATACACGTCCTTGGTTAGGCCCACTTGGAATATGCCGTTCAATTCTGAAAGCCCTGTTTCGTAAAACCCCCGCAAAATTGGAATCAATGCTAAAGAGCAGCAAACAAATTCCATCTCTGCGAAATTCCTCTTATGAAGAGAGACTGCGGAAACTTAATATGTTTTCCTTAAAGGATCGTAGAATCCGTGGGGACTTGATAGAAACCTTTAAGATCCTAAAAGGATTTGATGTCATTAATCAAGAAAACCTATTCGAGCTTTCAACTAAAGTGACAACAAGAAATAATGGTTTAAAACTAATAGTCCTTGAGCCAACCGGCCATATTTTGAAGTGAATGCTCCGGGGCGGGGGGAGTAGTTCTCATTATGATTTCCATTAGGGCAATATCTCAGGTATCAGAAAATGCATTGATGGGACATCTGAGAACGGTAGCTTAGTGCCCGGATGGACACCATCTTTGAAACCACCCAGCGCGAAAATGCCCATTTGGTGGGGTACATTGTTGCACGTGTATCTGGACTTCTATACTAGCTATCGATGTGCGGTTGACGACTAAATATACGTCCAATGTGTACCGTCTAAATAAAAAATAATATGAAGCATTTTGTTATAGATTAATTATTATAAAAATCAATTAACGAAAAAAAATCATATATTTTTCAATATTTTATTATTAGACTTGTACTTTTTTTAGTGAAACAACACTGGTATGATTTTCCAAATTATGCATTTTGCTACACCGTTTATCTGTCTATAAAAATAACTCAACAAGTACAACATATCATCCACCACGAGTTTACAACAAATATATGTAAAGGGGGCATAAAATGACTTAGGCCGCCGCTGGCATTTTATTCTGACGATAACGCAAGTTAGGAATGTCGTACGGAGAGGATTTTAACACCAAAACGATATAAAAAAGCAGGCGGAAATTGTTCCCATGGGAAAAATCTGCACTTGGGGGCCATTTTGGATTTCAAAATGGCCGCCAATTATATTAATTATTCATTACTAGAGTTTGGAAAGACGTTTTGGAGCTGTTTTTAACACCATACGATGTAATTCCTAATAAGCAAGCGGAGGTATCATTGAATTGTCATGTTTTAGTCAATAAACACCGGTATGATCTTCCAAATTATACATTTTCCCTAAACCGTTATCTGTCTATAAAGATTTCAGGCAATTTGGCTGCATTATAATAGAGAACAACATATGCTATACAATATACAGTGCACACAAAGTTAATCATCAGAGTCGCCATCAGAGTCATTGGCATCCTGAGCCACGATAGCATCATCCTGCACCATGTTGGAGCATCCCTCCCAGCTTACACACAACAGTGCACTTCAACCCATTCAGTATGCAGGAGCATCTGACGGTCGACACGTCCTTCTGCATACTGAATGGGTTGAAGTGCACTTTTGTGTGTAAGCTGCAGGGATGTTTCCAACATGGTGCAGGATGATGCTATCGTGGGCTCAGGATGCCAATGACTCTGATGGCGACTCTAATGATTAATTTTTGTGTGCACTGTATATTGTATAGCATATGTTGTTCTCTATTATAATGCAGGCCAAATTGCCTGAAAATCTTTAAAAGACAGATAAAACGTTGGGCAAAAGTATAATTGGAAGATCATACCGGTGTTTTTTGACTAAAACATGACATTTTTCAATGATACCTCCGCCTGCTTATTAGGAATATACATTTGTATGGTGTTTAAAATCAGCTCCATACGTCCATAGTTAGTATATTTCATACCCTATCTTTTGCACTACGAAATTTCCATGTTCCCTATCTTCTTTAGGGAAATGGTATCATTTTTCCACCTGTTTTCTTACAAGTAGTTGATAGTTAGTTATATGTAGTTTCAGCAGATACCTCGTCATGGACCAATAGGTCTCCTGGTGTCTGTTATTCCTATGTAATCCTATGTAATCTAATCCTCCTCCTCCTCTCCTCCTCCTCCCTCCTCTCCCCTCCTCCTCCCCTCTCCAATCAAATCCTCCTTCCTTCCTACTTCCTCCTCCTCCCCTCCGCCTCCTCCTCCTCCCCCTCCTCCTCCATTTCCTTCCTCTCCTCCTTCCTCCTCCTCCTCCCCCTCTCTCCTCTCCTCCTCCTCCCCCCCTCTCCTCCTCCTCCTCCTTCCTCCTCCCCTTTCCCCCTCCCTCCTCCTCCTCCTCCCCCCCTCCTCCTTCCTCCTCTCCTCCAGTATAACCTGGGAAAAGTAATTCTGCTGATAGAGAAGGCATGCGATTGCTTGATATGGTAAAAAGAAGTATTTTGAATCAGGTGGTCCGTGAGCCTACAAGGGATAATAGTATCCTAGATTTAGTTTTTCCCCTACGACATTGATCTGATTGATTACTGCAATATAGGTGAAAAATTTGGCAAACAGTGATCACAGGTTAACAGATGCGTCATAAATTGCAATGAACATAAAGAAAATGGGTTATTTTCCCAATAATAATAAAGCGGATTTCAGAAGACACCAGGGACTAAGCAAAGTTTTTTGGATTGACCTACTAAACGGTAAAACCCCGAAACATGTGTAATTTTTTTTTTTCCAAATAACTGCAATCGGTGGGGTTTAAAAACTGTTCCCATGGAAAAAAACGTTGAATAACATAAACAGACCCATTTATGACAAGAGATTCAAAAATCGTTGGGAGAAAAACCCAGGGGGTATAAAGTTTACAAGGATCAAATGCGGATTGCGATTCTAGAGAATAAAAAATGACGTTTAAAAACGTCGTTGCAAAGGTTAATTAGGATAAAAAGCGGAGTATGAAAAAAAAATTCAAAAGGGAAACCAAATCAAACCCGAAAAGGTTTTTTTCAAACGTTTTGAATAAGAAAAACGCAAAACATATTGGGCCACTGAAAGATAGAATAAAAACTTGGTAAATGATATAAAAACGGCATTCGTATCAATGAAAACTGAATGGGTATTTATTAAAAAAGACGAAGCTCCCCTTCCAAAACCCGAAAAATATATGTGGGACTGAGAGTGATAGATTTGGGAAAAAGGAGAGATAAAATGACGAATTTCAAATTTCTTGCAGAAACTTGACCCACAAATTCCCGGGGGGGACGGCATATGGAAAAGGCCCCGATTCTTTGCGAATGTCACAGTCAACTTTCGCTTCCTTTAAAAAAATTTCCCCAATAAATTGGTAAGGACAAAAATGTTTTTAGTTGTGGAAAGACTAAAGTTACACCCATATTCCCAAAAAGGGGGTAATAGCGTCGCAAATAGTTATTCCCCAATTAGTTAACGTCTGTGATTGTTTAAACTATTTGAAAAAAGGGGGAAAAAATGGCCCCGGGAAAAAAAATTTAAAAAAGGCTTTTTCGAAAAAAATTTAAAAAAATTT
>JACEEZ010024933.1:0-18970 GCA_016584305.1 Chionoecetes opilio
TTTTAAGCTATATTTTTTCTCATTCAGTTTTGATGCAAGGTTTTTTTTTTATGAACCCTTTTTTGAGAGTCTCAAATTCGTCCCAAAAACATTCATTCAGTGATCGAATCCTTAGAACGAGTCATTTCAATTAAAAAATGTGCATCATTGTGAAAGGATTTCTTCATCCAATAAGATCTTAAAGAGAGGGTGTTGCACGAAAACTGGCACGAGATTTCAGCTAAATTTTGAGACACGGGACGTATAGCGATGGTGACTAGGATACCGTTTTTAAATTTTGTTTTTTTTATATTTGAAGTTTTCACAAACAAAAGTAACAGTCTGTGCAATGACTTTGATGTCGCAAACCATAGGTTTTTCCCAAATGCCAATTACACGTGTTCCCCTTGGTCCGCACCGTAAACTCTCAACACACTGCTTTCATATCTTTTGAGGAGCCCAAAAACTTGTTTCTACCAAGTTTACTTTAAAATAGCAAAAATAGACGTGTGTGTGTGGTGAGAGGAAGAGAGAAGGGGTGAGAGAGAGAGAGAGAGAGGAGAGGGAGAGAGAGAGAGAGAGAGAAGAGGGGGAGGAGAGAGAGGGGAGAAGGAGAGAGAGAGGAGAGAGGGAGAGAGAGGAGAGAAGAGAGGGGAGAAAAGGAGAGAGAGATTGACACGGAACAAACAAAACCCACACACCACACACACATACACACCACCCACCACACACACACACATCAGAGTGTGAGTTGTTTGATGTGAGTGGTTTTTAGTGTAGTTTTGGGTGAGTGTGTTTTAGTGGTGTTTTAGTGTGAGGTGTTTTAGGTGTGTTTAGGTGTGAGTGAGTGGACTGTTAGTGTTGATTTGGAAGTGAGGGTTGAGTGTGAGGTGTTTGAGTGTGTGAGTGAGGGGTGGTGTTTGAGTGTGGTGTGGAGGAGTTGAGTGTTTTTAGTGTGAGGTGTTTGAGTGTGAGTGTGTTTGAGTTTTTTTGTGTTTGGAGTGGGATGTTTGAGTGTGTTTTAGGTGTGAGTGATGTGGGGTGTTGAGTGTGTTTGAGTGTGGATGAGTGTGAGTTTGAGGGAGTGTGGTCAGTGAGTGAGGGGTTTGAGTGTGGGGTTTTTGAGTGGTTTTAGTGAGTGTAGGTGTTGAGGTGTGAGGAGTGAGTGTGTTTGAGTGTGAGTTTTGTTTGAGTGTTGAGTGAGTGGAGGTGTTTGAGTGGATGTGTTTTAGTATTTTGAGTGTTTTGAGGTGTGAGTGAGTGGTGTGAGGTGTTGGTGTGGGGAGTGATGAGTGGTTGAGGTGGTGTGTTTTAGGTGAGTTGTTTGAGTGTTGAGTGAGTGAGGTTTTTTTGATGGGGTGTGTGTTGGTGTGTGGGGGTGTGTGTTTGTGGTGTGTGTTGTGTTTGGGGGTGTGGGGTTTGTTTGTGAGGATGGTTTGAGTGTTTTGGGGGAGTGTGTTTGAGTGTGTGAGTGAGTGTGAGTGTGTTGAGTGTGGAGTGAGTGAGTTTGTTTGAGTGGAGTGTGTTGAGTGTTTTAGTGTGTGGTGAGTGGTGTGTTTTAGTGGTGGAGGTGAGTTTGTTTTGAGTGTGTTGAGTGTTGAGTGAGTGGGTTTTGAGGGTTGTGAGTGGAGTGTTTTTTTGAGTGTGAGTGTGTTTTGAGGTGAGTGTGTTTAGTGGTTGAGTGTGTGAGTGGTGAGTGGTTTGAGTGGTGATGTGAGGTTTGAGTGTGGAGGAGTGAGTGAGGAGTGGTTTGAGTGGAGTTTTGTTTTTAGGGTTTGAGTGGGGGGTGAGTGAGTTTTGTTTGAGGGTGGTGAGGAGTGAGTGTGTTTGAGTGTGTTTTAGTGAGTGTGTTTTGATTTTTGTGTGGTGTGAGTGGTTTGGGGTTTTTTTGTTTTAGCCCCCCCAATGGACCCAGGGACTCTTTCTGTTCCAGGGTCTTTACAAAGGCCCAAAATTGAATGCCCAAGGGGAAACTGTACTATTTTAAAATTGTCATTGTGGGGGGAACATTTTACTTTTCCGTTTGAGCTATCGATGAACAGTCCCCTTTCTTTTGGGTTTTGAAAGATCGGAATTCCCAATTCCCCCAAAGAAAACCCAAAGACAGAAGGTAAAAAAAGATTTTTGGGTGAGGGTGAGCCCAGACCCCGACCTGGGAAAAACAAGGGTTTTTGAGGCCAAAAAAATAGAGTAATAGAGTTTTTTTTAGGATTATTACCAGAAGGTTTAAAAAGTAGAAGTGGGAAGTTTTTTAAAAGCTTTATCTGGCTCTAGTAAGGCCCCCTAGATAGATTTCGGGTTTGGGCTCCATATTACAGGATGGATATAGTGTTGTTAGAAAAAGGGGCAGAGAAGGTTTCCCAAAAAGATCAAGGGATGCGAAAACTTTAGTTATGAAAGGAGATGAATTTTATTAAAATTACACTCACTCGAGGAGACGCAGAGAAGGGGCGATCTGATAGAAGTTTTTTAAGGGGATAAAGGGATTTAAAAAAAGGAGGGGGTAGGAAAATTTCTTAGGGTTTTTAAACCCGGGTGGGTTAAAAACAAAAAAAAGTAACGGTTTTCAAGCTGGAAAAAGCGTAGTTTTTAGAAAGGAAATAGGGAAAAAAATGGTTCAAAAATAGGGTGGTGAATGAGTGGAATGGTCTCAGTAGAAAGGTATTTAGTGGGGAAAGTCATTAGGGAGTTTTAAAGGGGAGTGGATAAGTTAAATGGATGGGGATGAAAGGTGGGGTGGGGAGTGTTAGGGGCCCGGGAATACCACGTGTAGGCCTGGGGTTTTGTAGTTTCCCCTTATTTCTTATTTTTTCTTATGAAAAAACCCTGTATGTTAGGCAATACAAAAATTTTTACTTTTCACTTCAAAAATTTACTGCGGGAAATGCACTTCTCTGAATCAAAAAGAGGATCCCTTTTCGCCCCCCTTTTCAAGCTATAGTTTTTCTCATTCAGTCTTGATGCAAGGTGTTTTTTTTATGAACCCCTTTTTTGGAGAGTCTAAATCTCGTCCCAAAAATCTTTTCATCTAAATTGCTGATCGAATCCTTACGAATTTGGAGTATCTTAAATTTTAAAAAAATTTTGCTTTCATTGCTTTTTAACGGAGTTTTTCCCATCCTAAAAAAGATCTTCAAGAGAGGGTGTTGCACAAAAAACTGGCACAAAGATTTCAGCTAAATTTGAGACACGGGACTTTAGCTGATGGTTTGACTAGGATACTCGATTTTAAATTTGTTTTTGTTTATATTTGAAGTTTTCACAAACAAAATTTAAACAGTCTGTGCAAGACTTTGACTGTCCCAAAACCCATGGGTTTTTCCCAAATCCCAAATTTTAATCACGTCCCCCTTTGGGTTTCCGCATCCGTAAACTCTCAACACACTCCCTGCATATCTTGTGAGGACCCCAAAAGATTTGTTTCATACCAAGTTTATTTTTAAAAATAGGCAAAATAGAGTTGTGGGGGTTTTGGGAGAGGAGAAAAGGGGGAAGGAGGGAAAAGGAGAAAAAGGAGAAGGGGAGAGAGAGGGAGAGAGAGAGGGGAGAGAGAGGGGAGGGGGCAAAGAGGGGGAGAGAAGGAGAGAGAGGAGAGAAGAAGAAGAGGGGGGGGAAAATAAAGAAAAAAAAAACCCCAAAAATAAAAAAACACAACAAAAACCCCCAACCACAAAACAATTTAAAAAAAAACAATGGGGAGTGGGGGATTTAGTTTTGATGGGGTTTTGGTGTGGAGGGGTTGGGGGTTTGGGTGTAGGGGGGTGTTTTAAAGTGGGTTTTTTAAAGGTTGGGGAGGGGGTTTGAGGTGGGGTTTTATTTGGTTTTGAGGGGAGTGTGGGTGTGAGTGTTTTTGATTTTTGGGGGGAAAAGTGAGGGGTTTGAGTGGGTGTGTTTGAGTGTGTGAGTGGGGTGTGGTGTTTGGGGTTTTTGAGTGTGGAGTGGGGTTGAGTTTTGGGAGTGTGGGGGTTTTTTTTGGTGTAGGGGTTTTTGATTTGTGTTTTTGGGTTTTTTGAGTGTGTTTGGTGGTGAGTGAGTGTGAGTGTTTTGAGTGTTTTTGAGGGGGAGTGAGTGGGGTTTGAGTTTTGAGTGTTTTTTAGTGGTGAGTGGGGAGTGTGAGGGTTTGAGTTTTTGATGGTTTGGGGGTTGTTGAGGGGTGAGGGGTGAGTGGTGGTGAGTGTGAGTGTTTTTTGGGAGTTTTGTGAGTGATGTGATTTGTGTTTGAGTGGGAGTGGTTTGATTTTTGAGTGTTTTGAGTTTTGGGGTGAGTGAGGGGGAGTGGGGTGTTTGAACTTTTTAGGGGGTGTTTTTGGGGGGTGTTTTTGGGTGTGTGGGGGGTGGTGTTTTTTTGGTGTGTGTGTGTGTTTTTGTGGGGGGTGTGTGTGTGTGTGTGGGTGGGTGTTTTTGTTTGGGGGTTGTGGTGAGGGGGGGTTTGAGTTTTTGGGGAGTGAGTGTGGGGGGGGGGGGGGAAAATTTGTTTTTTGAGGGGGTTGGGGTAAAGTGATTTTGTTTGAGTGTAAAGTGTGTTTAAAGTGTTTGATGGTAAAGTGAGTGAGGTTTTTGATTTGGTGGAGGTGAGTTTTGTGTGAGTGTTTTTGAGTGTGGGGGTGAGTGTGAGTTTTGGGGTGTGTGAGTGAGTGGATGTGTTTTGGAGTGTGAGTGTGTTTGAGGTGGGGTGTGTTGAGGGGTTTTGAGTGGGTGAGGAGGAGTGTGTTTGAGGGGTGGGGAGTCGGGGAGTTTTTGATTTGTGTGAGTGAGTGAGTGAGGAGTGGGTTTGGGGTTGGATTTGTTTTTTGAGGGTTTTTGAGTTTTTGTGGTGAGTGAGTGTTTTTTGAGTGGTGAGTGAGTGAGTGTTTTTGAGTGTGTTTGACGTGAGTGTTTTTTGAGTGTGGGGTGTGAGTGTGAGGTGTGTTTGAGTGGTGTGTGTTTTAGTGAGTGAGGTTGTGTGAGGTTTTTTGGGGGTTTGAGTGGTGAGGGGGGTATTTGAGTGTGTGTGTTTGAGGTGTGAGTGGTGTTTTTGAGTGTGTGTGTTTGAGGTTTGAGTGTGTGTATTTAAAGTGTGTGAGTGTTTTTGGTTTTTTTTGAGTGTGGTGGTTTAAAGGTGTGAGTGTGTGTTTTTGAGGGGGTGAGTGTGGATTTAAAGGTGTGAGTGTGTGTTTTGAGTGTGTGTGTTTGAGTGTGTGAGTGTGTGTGTTTGAGTGTGTGAGTGTGTGAATTTGAGTGTGTGTGTTTGAGTGGGGTGAGTGGGGGTTTTTTTTGATTGTGTGTTTTGGTGTAAAGTGGGGGTTTTTGAGTGTGGTGTTTGATGTGGGGTGTTTGTGTGTTTGAGTTTGTGATGTGGGGTATTTAAGTGGTGTTTTTGGGGGCTTTGAGTGTGTTTTATTTGATTTTGTGTGTGTTGAGTGTGTGTGTGGTGTGGTGTGTGGGTATTTGAGTGTGTGTGTTTGAGTGGGGAGTGTTGTTTTTGAGTGTGTGATTTGTGTGTTTTTGAGTGGTTTTGTTTTTGAGTGGGGGGGTTTGTGTTTTTGAGTGTGTGGGGTTTGAGTGTGTGTGTTTTATATTTGAGTGTGTGGTGTGGGGATTTGAGGGGTGTAAGTGTGTGAAATTTGAGGGGGGTGTTTGAGTTGTGTGTGTGTTTTTTGGGTGTGGTGTTTGAGGTGGGGAGTGTGTGTATTTGGGGTGTGGTTTTTGGGAGGTGTGAGTGAAATTTTGATGTGGGAGTGTGTGTATTTGAGTGTTGGGTGTGTGTTTTTAAAGTGTGTGAGTTTTGGGGGTATTTGAGTGTGTGAGTGTGTGTTTTGGGAGGTGGGTGTTTGAGTGTGTGGGGTTATATTTGAGGGGTGTGAGTGTGTTATTTGAGTGTGTAAGTGTGTGAAATTTGAGGGGGTGAGGTGGTGTTTTTGGGAGTGTGTGAGTGTGGGTATTTGAGGGGTGGGAGTGTGTGTTTTTTGGGGTGGGGAGTGTGTTATTTAGTTTTGGAAAGTGTGTGTTTTTTGATTGTGTGAGGTGTGTATTTGCGTGGGGTGAGGTGTGTTTTTTGGTGTGTGAGTGTGTGTATTTGAGGGTGAGTGTGTGTATTTGAGGTGGTGTTTTAAAGGTGTGTGGGGGGTATTTGAGTTTTGTGAGTTGGGTGTATTTGAGTGTGTGAGTTTTGTGTATTTAAAGTGTGGAGTGTGTGTATTTGATGGGGGAGTGTGGTTTTTGGAGTGTGGGATTTGTGTGTATTTTTGGGGGTTTTTGGTGAGTGTTTTGTTTTTGAGTGTGGGAGTGGGTGTATTTAGTGTGTGTTTTTTAGTTGGTTGTGTGTGATTGCTTTTGTGAGGGGAAGGAGTGTTTGAGTGTGATTTGGGGTGTGGGGTTTGAGTGTGTGGGGTTTTGTGTATTTAGTGTGTAAAGTGTGTTTTTATTTGAGTGTGTGAGTGTTTTTATTTGAGTGTGTGAGTGTGTGTTTTTGATGTGTGATTTTGGACTGTGTGAGTGACTGAGGTTTGAGGTGAGTTTGGGTTTTTGAGTGTTGAGTGGGGTTATTTGAGTGTGTGAGTGTGTTTGAGTGTGTGAGGGGTTTATTTGAGTGTGTGAGTGTGTTTGAGTGTGTAAGTGACTGTGTGGGGGACTGAGTGTGTTTTGTATTTGAGTGAATGAGGGGTTTTTGGAGTGGGGGTATGTGTGTATTTGGTGGGGGTGTGGTGGTGTGGTGTTTTGTGTTTTGTGTGTGTGGGGTGTGTTGTGTGTGGTGTGTGTGTGTTGTGTGTGTGTTTTGGGGTGTGTTTTGGTGTGGTGGTGGAGGGGGGGGTTGGGAAAATTTAGAAATATAGAAGGCGAGAAAGAGGAGGAGGAGGAGGAGGAGGAGGAGGAGGAGGGGGAAAGGGGGGAGGAGGAGGGGAGGAGGAGGTGCCAAAAAATTGAAGGGAGGTGGGGGGAAAAAGAAGTATCCCAAATTTTTCTCTCTCTCTCTCTCTCTCTCTCTCCCCCCTCTCTCTCTCTCTCTCCCCTCCCCTCTCCCCTCTCCCCTCTCTCTCTCTCTCTCTTCTCTCTCTCTCTCTCTCAATAAATTTAAGTGAGGGGAGTCTGCATTTGTGAGTTGTCCGCTGAGAGAGAGAGAGAGAGAAAGGAGAGAGAGAGAGGAGAGAGAGAGGGAGAAGGAGGGAGATGGGGAGAGGGGAGGGAAAAACGAGAGAGAGGAGAGAGAGAGAGAGAGAGAGAAAAGGAGAGGGGGTACCCCAGGTATGTTATAGAGCGCCTGTAATTTTCTATTTTACCCTTCCTCCTCCTCCTCCTCCTTTTTTAATCTCCTCCCCCCCCCCTCCCCCTTTCCTCTTCCTCCCCCCCCCCCTTGTAAAACCTCAAAAAGCGATATTGAGAGGGGAAAAGGACTTAAATAAGGAGGGGGGGAAGAGGAGGAGGAGGAGGAAGAGGGGAAGAGGAAAAGAGAAAAAAATAAGGTTTAATCCCATTTTCTTATATGTTAAACACACTTTCCCTCCTCCCCCCTCCCCCCTTCCCCCCCTCCTCCCCCCTTTCCTCCCCCCCTTCCTTTTTAACTAACGGTAAAACGTTGCAAAACAGATCTCTGAAAAAAATTTTCAATGTTAGAGTTTTATCGAGGGAAAACCAAGTTACAGCAAAGGGGTTTTTAAAGCACAAAAAACTCCCATTTAAAAAAAGATTTGATGCGAAACTGAAAGAAAAATTGGTTTTTGATATTTCCCCTGCAAATTTCATTTTATAGCCCCCCGGATCGATTCGTTTTAGGGGTTTAGTGGTAGTTAGAATTTTTCATTCTTATCATTTTTTTCACTACAAAAATTTTCCTGTTCCAAATCTTTTTTGGGGACAGGGTATCATTTTCCAACGTTTTCTTACATGTAGTTGATAGTTAGTAATATGTAGTCCGCAGATCCCTCGAGGGGAACCAAAAGGGTCCCCTGGGGTCGGTTTTTTCCTAGTAATCCTATTTAATCCTCCCCGGACTATTTTAATTTTGAGTTTTTCAATTTTGGGGTTTTTTCCCAAATTTTTGGTTTTTTCAATTTGATTTTTTTCAATATTGGGGTTTTCCAATTTTGAGTTTTTTAATTTTTGAGTTTTTTCAATTTTGATTTTTTTCAATATTGATTTTTTTTAAATTTTGATTTTTTTCAATATTGATTTTTTTCAATATTGGGGTTTTTTAATATCAGATTTTAAAATTATTGATTTTTTTTAAATATTGGTTTTTAAAATTTTTTTGGTATTTCAATTTTCCAGTTTTTTAAATTTATTGAGTTTTTTCAATATGGGGGTTTTTCAATTTTTGGGAGTATTTCAAATTTCATTTTTTTTAAATATTGAGCTTTTTCAATTTGGTTTTTTAAAATTTTTGGGGCTCTTGAAATATTGAGCTTTTTTTAAATTGAATTTTTTTAAATATGGTTTTTTCAATTTTGATTTTTTTTAATAGTTTTTTTTAAATTTTGTTTTTTTTTAATATTGGTTTTTTTTAATATTGATTTTTTTTTAATATTGAGTTTTTTTAAAATGATTTTTTTTAATAGGGATTTTTTTTTTAATATTGAGTTTTTTAGGAATGAGTTTTTTAATATTGAGTTTTTTTAATATTGAGTTTTTTAATATTGATTTTTTTCCCAATATGATTTGGTTTTAATTTTGATTTTTTTTTTAATATTGTTTTTTTTTAATTTTGAGTTTTTTAATTTGGGGTTTTTTATTTTAATTGGTTTTGTTAATGTTGATTTTTTTTTTTTTAAAATGTTTTTTTAATATAGTTTTTTTTAATTTTGAGTTTTAATATTGAGTTTTTTTAATATTAATTTTTTTTTAAATTGAGTTTTTTAATTTTGATTTTTTTTTAATTTTGGTTTTTTTAATGTTGAGTTTTTTATAGAGTTTTTTTTTAATATTTAGTTTTTTAATATTGATTTTTTTTCGTATTGATTTTTTTTTAATTTTGATTTTTTTTAATATGAGTTTTTTAATATGGTTTTTTTTAATAATGGGGTTTTTTTTAATTTTGATTTTTTTAATTTTGTTTTTTTTTTAATATTGATTTTTTTTAATATTGATTTGTTTTAATAATGTTTTTTTTTAATATAGATTTTTTTAATTTTGGGTTTTTTTAATATTAAGTTTTTTAATATTGATTTTTTTTAATATTGATTTTTTTTTAATATTGATTTTTGGTTAATTTTAAAGTTTTTTTAATTTTAGTTTTTTTAATATTGGGGTTTTTTTAAATATTGATTTTTTGGGTAATGATTTTTTTTTTTAATTTTGATTTTTTAATTGGTTTTTAAATATTGTTTTTTTTAAATATAAATTTTTTTTAATTTTAAATTTTTTTTAAATATTGTTTTTTTAAATTGATTTTTTTTAATTTTTGATTTTTTTTAATATTGGGGTTTTTTTTAAAATTTTGATTTTTTTATATATTAAATTTTTCTAATATTGATTTTTTTTTTTATTGAGTTTTTTCCAAAATTGGGGTTTTTTTTTTTAACTTTGATTTGTTTTTTAATATTGATTTTTTTTTAATTTTTTTGGAGTTTTTTAATTTTTGATTTTTTTTTAATTTTGATTTATTTTAAATTGAGTTTTTTTAATATTGATTTTTTTTAAATTGGGGTTTTTTTTTTAATATTGGGGTTTTTGAAATGAGGATTTTTTTTAATATGATTTTTTTAATATTGATTTTTTTTTATAATGGGTTTTTTTAATATTGATTTTTTTTATAAGGGGTTTTTTTTAATATTGATTTTTTTAATATTGATTTTTTTTATAAGGGGTTTTTTTTAAAAGGTTTTTTGTTTTTTTAATTTAATTTTTTTTAATTTTGTTTTTTTTAATTTTGATTTTTTTTAAATTTTTAAGTTTTTTAAATATTGAGTTTTTTTAAATTGATTTTTTTTAATATTGATTTTTTTTTTAATATTGATTTTTTTAATTTTAAATTATTTTAATATCGAGTTTTTTTAATATTGATTTTTTTAATTTTATTTTTTTTAAAAATGAAGTTTTTTAATATTGAGTTTTTTTAATATTAATTTTTTTTAATATTGAGTTTTTTTTTAATTTTGATTTTTTTAATTTTGATTTTTTTAATTTTGATTTTTTTTTTTAATATTAATTTTTTTTAATATTGATTTTTTTTAATATTTTTTTTTTTTAATATTGGGGTTTTTTTAATATTAAGTTTTTTTTAAGTTTGAGTTTTTTAAATTGAGTTTTTTTAATATTGAGTTTTTTTAATATTGATTTTTTTTAATATTAAGTTTCAGACAGGAGAAAAAATTTAAAATATAAAGCAAATTTAAAAAAGTGACAAAGGGAAAGAATAAAAGAAAAAAAAAGAAAAAATAAAGGAATTAAGAAAAAAAGGGAAAAATATAAATAAAAAGAAAATAGAGATGGGAAAGAAGAAAAAATTTTTTTTCGGAAATAAAATAAAGGCAGAAAAAGGGGAAGAAAATACAAAAAAAAAATATGAAATGGAGGAGGAGGAGGAGGAGGAGGGGGAGGAAGAAGAGAAATCCTTCCGTCTGAAAAAAAGGGTCTATTCACTCCGCTCTTTCTCTCTCCTTCTTTTCTCTCTCTCTCTCTCTCTTCTCTCCCCTTTTCCCCTTCTCTCCCCTCTTCTCTCTTCTCATATAAAACCCGAATAATAAAAATATAAAAAAGAAGAAAAAAAGGAAAATATAAAATAAAAGAAAAAAAGGGAAAAAGAAGATAATAATTTTCGGGGAAAAAAGTAAAAAAAATTTAAAAGAAAGTGGTGTAAGAAAAAAAAGAAAAAAAAAAAAGAAAAAAAAAAGAAAAAAAAAGGAAAAAAGAAAAAGAAAGGGTAAGAAAAAAGGGAAAAAAGGAAAAAGGAAGAAAAATATTAGAATAAGGAAAAAATTTGGATAGAATGCAGAAAAGGGAAGAAAAAAGAAAGAAGAAAAGAAAGGAATTAAAAAAACCAAGCCCAAATAAAAAAAGGAAAAAGAAAATATTGGGCCCGGGGAAAATTTAAAGGAAGAAAAAAGGGCAAGAAAAATATACCATGGAAGAGGAGGAGGGGGAGGAGGAGGAGGAGGAGGAGGAGGGGAGGGAGGAGGAGGGGGGAGGAGGGGGGAGGAGGAGGGGAGAGGAGGAGGAGGGAGGAGGAGGAGGAGGGGGGAGAAGGGGAGGGGGAAAAAGAAAAAAAGAAGAGAAAAAAAGAAAGAAAGGATAAAAAATAATTTAAAAAGGGAAAAAAAAGGAAAAAAAAAAAAATAATAAAAGGGAAGGAAGGAGGGAAGGGGAAGGGAAGGAACAAAAGGGAAAGGGAAAGGGAAAGGGAAGGGAAACAAAAGGGAAAGGGAAAGGGAAAGGGAAAGGGAAGGGAAAAAGGAAGGAAGGAAGGAAGGAAAAACAACATAATACTAAAAAACCAAAAAAATTTAAATTTAAAAAAATCAAAAAACCCCCGACAAAATAACCCGGCCCCCCGGGTTCTCAAATTTTTTCCGATAAAAAATTTTAAAAACCCTCATTTAAACCAAAAACAACCTTTTTTTAAAAACCAAATATACCATACAGTATTGAGCACTGAGGTCCTATAGTCTTTAAATGAGCCCCTAAAAATTACGATACACTGATTTAAATAGACTAATAACCTCGGGGGGAAGATCCGTCTTCCCCCTTCAACGTCCCCCGGGGGTCACGATTTTTGGTTCCGATTTTCCTACCCGATGGTTCTTTTTCGGCTTTTTTTTTCCCAAATTTAAAAAAGGGTATTTAAGCCCCCAAATCGGGTTTTTTTATATTTTAATGTGGAAATTTACATGCTCTATTTGTTGTATACTTGCCTGTATTAATTAGGTATATTTTGCTAATTTTTCTTTCTCTCTCTCTCTCTCTCTTCTCTTCTCTCTCCCCTCTTTTTCCCTATCTCCTTCTTTCTCTCTTCCTCTCTCTCTCTCCCCTCTCCTCTTCTCTCTCCTCTATCTCCTCCCCTTCTCTTTCTCTCTCTTTTGTAAGTTTTTTTAGGTTAGTCATAAATCATTAATCCTTATATTATTCTCCCCTTTTTTTTCCCTTTCCCTTTTATAAAAGGGTTATATCTCATTTATAAATATTTTATGCATTTACCTTTCCCAAATTTATTCTTTTTTTCCCCCACTTCTTTGGCAGCCTAGCGTCAAATTTGTCATTTTTTTTTTTGCATTGTTCCTCCCTTCATTTCCATGGGAATTCCCATTTTGAGGCATTTTTCTGAAATTTTCGCCCCTATTATCAATTTTTCCCTCTTTCATCTTCGAATTCGTTTTTTTTCCCCCTTCTCTTGTTATTTTTTTTCGTAATTTTTAAATTTCTTTCATATTTATTGTCTTTCGGGGTTTGTTATTTCTTATTTCGGACTCTATTATTTCTTTATTCTTCTTTTTCCCCTTTATACCCAGAATGATAATATTTTCCCTCTTTTCCCTGCTTTTTATCAAGCTTTTCCCGTCTTTTTCCCATGTTTTTTATTTTGGGAAATAATTTTAATGTACTTAAGTGCGATTGCTAATTTTTATTTTTATCTCTATGAATAATTATCGTAGTTTCCCCTTTTCCCTCCTTTTTTCAAGCCTTCTCGCCTTTTTTCCCTTTTTCTGATATAGAGAAGAGTTTAAGGGAACATACTTTATTGGGGGTAAAAAATTTTTTTTCACCCATAATTATGAGTTTCCCCTATTTTTCCTTTAGCATTTGCTATTTCTGCAAATTTTCCTTGTTTCTACCATAATTAGCGAAAAGAAAAATTTTTCGTTATGGGAATAAAATTTCGGGGGTCACAAAAAAAGTAGGCAATCTGGCTACAAACATTTTTAAAGAAAAACGAATTAAAATTTAGTTTTTTTTTTATTGTTTTGTGACAAATTTTTTAAAATTCAAGAAAACCCAAAATACTTTTGGGAATTTTTTTGGGGGGGCAATGTTTTCCCTTCCCTACCCCCCCCCGTGGTAGGGGGCCCTAAGTTTGCCCCTTTTCCCCTCCGAATCACTGTTATTCTTGCCCGGGTTTCCCCCTTTTTGTCCCGGGGGCCACCGAGATTTTTAAAGGGACTGGTGGATCCCCCCGTGACGTCAAACCAAAGGATCCCAAACCCGCTCCGCTCCCGTAAAATTTTAAAATCCCTAATATAATGTTTATCAGTATAAAGATATACTGTTATCTTCGGAAATGTTTGTTCTATAATATTATCAAATAAAAAACCGTAAAACACACAAAGAAAATGCCATTATGAGACTTTCAAGAAATATGCATTAACTTAAACTCTTCGCCATTTAATATTTTGCTCGCAAACATTTTAAATGGAGAATATCAATAGAAGCGGAGTTTAATTAGCTTTCCATTGATATATTTCGTTTAGTGATAAATGAATTAGCGGCATGCATAAATTAGCGTTAACTAAATATAAAAAATCATGAAATCGGGTAATTTCCTACCTAATATAAGTTTATCAGTATAAAATATATACTGTTATCTTTGGAAATGTTTGTTCTATAATATTATCAAATAAAAAACCGTAAAACACACTAAAAAAATGACATTATGAGACTTTCAAGAAATATGCATGAACTTAAACTTTTCGCCATTTAATATTTTGTGAATTTTTTTTTACATGGAGAATATCAATAGAAGCGGAATTTAATTAGCTCTCCATTGATATACTTCCTTTTCTGATAAATGAATTAGAACCATGCATAAATTAGCGTTAACTAAATAAATAACATCATGAAATCGAGTAAATTACCCGATTTCATGATGTTATTTATTTAGTTAACGCTAATTTATGCATGGTTTTAATTCATTTATCAGAAAAGGAAATATATCAATGGAAAGCTAATTAAATTCTGCTTCTATTGATATTCTCCATGTAAAAAGTTTTTTTACAAAATATTAAATGGCGAAAAGTTTAAGTTCATGCATATTTCTTGAAAGTCTCATAATGGCATTTCGTCAGTGTGTTTTACGGTTTTTTATTTGATAATATTATAGAACAAACATTTCCGAAGATAACAGTATATATTTTATACTGATAAACATATATTAGGTAGGAAATTACCCGATTTCATGATTTTTTTATATTTAGTTAACGCTAATTTATGCATGCCGCTAATTCATTTATCACTAAACGAAATATATCAATGGAAAGCTAATTAAACTCCGCTTCTATTGATATTCTCCATTTAAAATGTTTGCGAGCAAAATATTAAATGGCGAAGAGTTTAAGTTAATGCATATTTCTTGAAAGTCTCATAATGGCATTTTCTTTGTGTGTTTTACGGTTTTTTATTTGATAATATTATAGAACAAACATTTCCGAAGATAACAGTATATCTTTTATACTGATAAACATTATATTAGGTAGGTAAACTTGTACGGGGAGAGGAACGGGTGGTATCCTTATGGTGTGACGTCACGGGCGATCCACCAGGCCTTGTCTCTCGGTGGTCTCGGTTGTGCCCCCCCAGGCCAGGGATCCGTGGCGCCCCAGACAGCCCTGGGGCGCGTGGTGAGCCTCGTGTATGCCCTGCCGGGGATGCCCTTCATGCTGCGCTACCTCGCATCCGTGGCTGAGTATTAGGCAGTAGTAAGGTAGACCTGGTCACGTGCTAGTGTGAGGGACAGTACAATCATACACTCTCTCTTCAACACTTTCATAGTGCCCCTTTAAAAAGCTTTCGTTTTCTTTGCTTCTTAATGGCGGAGATGGATGGATTTCATGCCAAAAAAAAGGTGCGTGTGCCAGACATCAGAGGTCATGTGGCACTTAATGTAGGAGAGAGAGAGAGAGAGAGAGAGAGAGAGAGAGAGAGAGAGAGAGAGAGAGAGAGAGAGAGAGAGAGAGAGAGAGAGAGAGAGAGAGAGAGAGAGAGAGAGAGAGAGAGAGAGACAGTATGGAAATATCAATCCTGCGTAAAAATAACAAAGAAAGTTAATTAATTCCAGTTTTTCCCTCCCTCCCTCCCTCCCCCTCCTTCCCTCCTTCCCTCCCTCCCTCTCACTTTTACCTCAATCTCCATCCCTCTCTCGTCTCTCTCCATCCCTCTCACTTTCTCTCCATCCCTCTCATTTTCCCTTTCTCCCTCCCTCTCTCTTTTTCCCTCCATCCCTCTTTTTCTCTCCCTCCCTCTCCCTCTCTCCCTTTCTCTTCCTCCCTCCCCCCCCCCTAGTGACCCCCTCTCCCGCGCCCTCAAGCACGGCCTTCTTATACAAGGCCTGAGCGATGGGCCGTGACGTCATCAGCCTCGGTCATCTCACCCGCTCCGTCCTCTCCCTCGCTCTGTCTGTCCCACGTATATTATACAGTCATTTATAGATGCTATTTATATATGTTATCTTCGTAAATGTTTGTGCTATAATATTATCAAATAAAAAACAGTAAAACACGCTAAAGAAATGCCATTACGAGACTCTGAAGAAATATGCATGAACTTATTATTCACTTCAACTCTTCGCCATTTAAAACTTTGCGAGTCAACATTTACCATGAAACATATCAATAGAAGCGCAATTTTATTAGCTTTAGTACATAAGAAAATAAGGAAGCTACAAGAGGCCGCGAGGCCTACACGTGGTAGTTCCTGTATTCGATTGATATATTTCGTTATCTGATAAATGAATTAGAACCATGCATAAATTAGCGTTAAATAAATAAATAAAATCATCAATCGGGTAATTTTCCCGATTGATGATGTTATTTATTTAGTTAACGCTAATTTATGCATGGTGCTAATTTATTTATCAGAAAACGAAATATATAAGTGAATAAATAACATCATCAATCGAGAAAATTACCCGATTGATGATGTTATTTATTTAGTTAACGGTAATGTATGTAATGATGTTATTTATTCACTTATATATTTCGTTTTCTGATAAATTAATTAGTACCATGCATAAATTAGCGTTAAGTAAATAAATAACATCATCAATCGGGAAAATTACCCGATTGATGATTTTATTTAGGGGATTTAGAGGAGATATTGATACGACACACATAGGACGAGGACATGGAGGAGGAAGAGGAGGAGGAGGGAGGGAATGATGGAGGAGGAGGAATACAAAGGAATACAAAGGAAACACAAACAGCAACAGACCGATAGGTCCTTACAAGACTGTTTGCTTTAACTACACTACACTAACTAGATAATAAGAGAGAAAGGATAGGAAGTAGAAGGCTCCTCCTCACCCACCCATCCCTCCAGCCGAAGCTGGCCGGAAAAGAAGTGATACCATGCAATATAGAAAAACTGCATGGAATTTGTGAGGAAAGTTGAAAGCTGTAATCTATGGCTAACTACTACTATTTTTGTGGGGTAGGTTTAGTGCTTGATAGATAGGTCATGTTATGTGTGTTTTGTAATGGTGTGAACACAGTGTGGAGGTTCAAGGGTGGTGCGGCAGCCTTGCCTGGCGCTTTCTTGGGAGGCAGCAGTCAATCAGCCCAGCTCCGTTCAATCCACTGCGGATTGTGTACTTTCCATGTAGGACGCCGTACACTTCAATGCCTCCTGCAGCAGTGACCCTGGTACCTTAATCCCGATGGTGGTCATAACTGTCAGGACCCTAACTGAACCACAGCCCGTCACAGGTCGAGAGTAGTAGTGGTAACCGTTAACTCGGGGCTATCTGTGTGTGTTATGAGGTCTAATGTAGTGTTGGTGTAGGCTCAGTGTGGAAGTTCACGGGTGGTGCGGCAGCCTTGCCTGGCGCTTTCTTGGGAGGCAGCAGTCAATCAGGCCCCAGCTCCGTTTCAATCCACTGCGGTAGTGCACTTTCCAAGTAGGACGCCGTGCACTTCAATGCCCCCTGCAGCAGTGACCCCTGGTATATAAATCCCGATGGTGGTCACTAACTGACAGGGCCCTTACCACAGCCCTTACCACAGAACCACAGCCGTCACAGGTCAAAAGTTGTAGTAGTGACCGTTTACTCGGGGCTGTCTGAGACGTGTGGGAGGGTTGTGTAGACGCGACTCGCAATCATTTTACGCAATGAGAGTAAGTTTCAGAGGCCCGCGAGATAAATTTATTATTCCGAGATAAACAGTGACAACCGGGGATTTGATATGAAATATTTATCGAGGCGACTTTTAAATGATTCTATTGTATTTGAGTTTACTACGTCTGACGGCAGCCCATTCCATACGTTTACAACACGGTTTGTGAAGAAGTACTTTGCTTCGTTCGTTACAAACCGTTTCCTGCTTATTTTAAATCCGTTGTTTCTAGTTGAGCTTGACCGGTCTAGCGTGAAAAGATTTTCTGGGACTACGTTCGTAAATCCGTTGAAGAAGGAGGAGGAGGAGGAGGAGGAGGAGGAGGAGGAGGAGGAGGAGGAGGAGGGAATGATGGAGGAGGAGGAGGAGGAGGAGGAGGAGGAGGAGGAGGACATAAGGAGGTCATTTAATGGTGGTCAATAAGGTGAGGGGATACTTAATTATTATATATTGGGTTACCATTTTCTTTTTTCCTCTCCTTTCTGTTATAATATTAGTAATAACAATAAAAATAATAGTGATAATAATGATAATAATGATAATAATAATAGTAATAACAACAACAATAATAATAATGATAATGATGATAATAATATAATATTTTGCATACAAGACTAGGGCGTGAGTTAAGCCCGGCAAGGCGTCACCGCAGAGCTTCTTACCATCAGTCACTGAAGGTCTGGCTGGCCAGCTGAGGGGCCGCCATTTCTGTCCTCATTTCAACCACACTTTCAGGAAAGGTTAAATTCATCCTTGGCTAATAATAACAATAACACTACAACAAATTAACAATAATAATAAGCCAGAGGAAATATTAATATAGTATTCATTTATTTTTTTCATTATTATTATTATTTTTTATTACGTTGGCGCCTGTATCACCTGTAGGCTTTTATCTTCCTTCCTGAAGCCTTCTACTACAATAACACCTTTAATGGTGTCCTATTGGTGTTCATATTAAAGCTGGTCAAAGTTTTCACGCAAAATATTAAATGGCGAAGAGTTTAAGTTAATGCATATTTCTTGAAAGTCTCATAATGGCATTTCTTTAGTGTGTTTTACGGTTTTTTATTTGATAACATTATAGAACAAACATTTCCAAAGATAACAGTATATCTTTTATACTGATAAACATATATTAGGTAGGAAATTACCCGATTTCATGATTTTTAATATTTAGTTAATGCTAATTTATGCATGCCGCTAATTCATTTATGACTAAACGAAAAATATCAATGGAAAGCTAATTAAATTTCGCTTCTATTGATATTCTCCATGTAAAGAGTTTTTGAGCAAAATATTAAATGGCGAAGAGTTTAAGGGCCGTACTTTTAAAATCTTTCGCCAGGGCTGGCGAAAGCGTTCGCCAGGCGCTCAGTGATTTCTTACTTTTAAACGCCACGAGCGCTCCGCCAGGCGCTGCTCCGCCAGGGCTGGCGAAGGAGAAGTATTGGAATAGCCTGGCGAACGTGAGTTCTGGTGAGACGTCCCTCTCACCGGGCGATCAACATTTTTTGCATTCAGTTTATACTTTTTACAATACTACTAAGCATTTCATGAGATAGGAAACCTATTGCGACGGTAAATATGTGTAAGGCAAGTTCTTTCATGGAAAATAAGTCATGTATATTATTTTCAAAACACCATCGAGGTTCCAACGCAGCTGACAGCACCAGACACCTCCACCCCCCCCCCCCCTCCCCGAGGTGAGTGTATTTTGCCTTTTCGTCCAATATATATTGGTTTAGGGACCATATTGCACAATATAATGTATACATTGGATGTTTTGGTGATGGCGTATTTACACTAAGCTATAGCAGAGGCCTCTCACCCTCATAAGAATTTCAGTGAGACGTGACTATGATATCATTGTGCTCCCGCCACTAAAATATTTTATTTCTGTTGTAATCAGATGATTGATGTGTTTGTACATGAGGTTATGGTGATGGCGTTCTGAGTAGTGACTTGATCACATTACGGGG
>JACEEZ010024933.1:21738-36738 GCA_016584305.1 Chionoecetes opilio
CTCCTCCTCTCTCCTTCTCTTTTTCTCTCTCTCTTTACATATGCTGGCCCCCCTTTAAAACTATTTTCTTATTGGACAAAAGACTGTAAGAATCCTGTGTCCCGTTTAACCCCTTGAGGCCCAGAACGTAATTTCCATTGTAATTTGACCAACATTAGATTATTTTAGTGAATATAAGCAATGTTTTAATAAATATGACCTGTTTAGTGTCCTTGTCCACTAACTAATATGCTTTATTTTGTTACTTTTCGTAATTTTATGGCCCGACAACAGACAATTTTTTATAGCCAAGGAAAGATCTGGGCGTGAAGGGTTAAGTATATATTTTTTTTATTTTTGACGAGGCAAACATTCCATTCTATCTTAAGGCATGCTTAAAATTATGCCTACGTTTACCTGATAATATTGTTAACTATGATAAAATACAGCTGAAATAAAGAAGAAGCGTAGTATTCTCTTCTCCTGACATCAAATATCAGTCAGTAAATAGTAAAGGGTCAGGATTTTTCATCTTGTTAAAAAAACAGACTATAATTATAAGAGTTAAAATTACTTTTATAACACACCTTACGATTTAGTATCATAAGTTCATATATATATATAATATATATATATATTTACTTATTATAGACGAACAAAAATGCACGTTATATTAAGAAGAAAATTAAAGGTCGCATCAGATAATTATACTCACGTGATAATTGAGTGAATTCTCGTATCGTCTATAATTCTTACGTTCTTTGGTGCTATAAATTAATCGCAAATATAAATAGAAAGAAAAAAATGAGGAGATTGAATAAAAGGAAGAGAAAGATAATAATAAAATGAAGAATAGAGAGAGAGATCAAAATATCGGTTTCAGTATAATTTTCCAGCCATCTTTTATCAGTAAATAGGAACTGCTTTATGTTGCGTTGTTGATAATTATGAAGACAACAATATTTTTTTCCGTCATGCTATACAATTCGTCTGCAGTGAATCGCGTCGCATTACTTCTATTCTTCTCATATGTAGTGTTCCTGGTACTCAAAAATGCATGACAGAACTCGTCTAGATTGAAAGAGAGGAGGAGGAGGAGGAGGAAGAGAAGGAGGAGGAGGAAGAGGAGGAAGAGGAGGAGGAGGAGGAGGAGGAGGAGGAGGAAAATAAGGAGGAGGAGGAGGAGGAGGAGGAATACAAAGGAATACAAAGAATACAAAGGAAACACAAACAGCAACAGACCGATAGGTCCTTACAAGACTGTTTGCTTTAACTACACTACACTAACTAGATAATAAGAGAGAAGATAGGAAGTAGAAGGCTCCTCCCACCCACACCATCCCTCCAGCCGAAGCTGGCCGGAAAAGAAGTGATACCATGCAATATAGAAAAACTGCATGGAATTTGTGAGGAAAGTTGAAAGCTGTAATCTATGGCTAACTACTACTAGTTTGTGGGGGTAGGTTTAGTGCTTGATAGATAGGTCATGTTATGTGTGTTTTGTAATGGTGTGAACACAGTGTGGAGGTTCAAGGGTGGTGCGGCAGCCTTGCCTGGCGCTTTCTTGGGAGGCAGCAGTCAATCAGGCCCCAGCTCCGTTCAATCCACTGCGGATTGTGTACTTTCCATGTAGGACGCCGTACACTTCAATGCCTCCTGCAGCAGTGACCCCTGGTACCTTAAATCCCGATGGTGGTCACTAACTGTCAGGACCCTAACTGAACCACAGCCCGTCACAGGTCGAGAGTAGTAGTGGTAACCGTTACTCGGGGCTATCTGTGTGTGTTATGAGGTCTAATGTAGTGTTGTGTGTAGGCTCAGTGTGGAAGTTCACGGGTGGTGCGGCAGCCTTGCCTGGCGCTTTCTTGGGAGGCAGCAGTCAATCAGGCCCAGCTCCGTTTTCAATCCACTGCGGTAGTGCACTTTCCAAGTAGGACGCCGTGCACTTCAATGCCCCCTGCAGCAGTGACCCCTGGTATATAAATCCCGATGGTGGTCACTAACTGACAGGGCCCTTACTGAACCACAGCCCGTCACAGGTCAAAAGTTGTAGTAGTGACCGTTTACTCGGGGCTGTCTGAGACGTGTGGGAGGGGTTGTGTAGACGCGACTCGCAATCATTTTACGCAATGAGAGTAAGTTTCAGAGGCCCGCGAGATAAATTTATTATTCCGAGATAACATGACAACCGGGGATTTGATATGAATTTTATCGAGGCGACTTTTAAATGATTCTATTGTATTTGAGTTTACTACGTCTGACGGCAGCCCATTCCATACGTTTACACACGGTTTGTGAAGAAGTACTTTGCTTCGTTCGTTACAAACCGTTTCCTGCTTATTTTAAATCCGTTGTTTCTTCTAGTTGAGCTTGACCGGTCTAGCGTGAAAAGATTTTCTGGGACTACGTTCGTAAATCCGTTGAAGATTTTAAATACTTCGATGAGGTCACCTCTTATCCTTCGTTTTGTTAGTGGGAATAAGTTAAGTTCTTTGAGCCGATTTTCGTACGATTTATTTCGCATCTAGGTATCATTTTGGTTACTCTGCGCTGTATTTTTTCTAGTTTATCTATGTCCTTTTTATAATAAGGTGACCAGAATTGCACACAGTATTCTAGATGGGGGCGAACAAGCGAGTTAAAAAGAGTGAGTATAACTTTTTCAGATTTGAAACTGAAAGTTCGTCCAATAAAGCCAACCAATTTATTTGCAGTTTTTACTACCTCTATAATTTGGTTATTCGGTTTGAGATCTTTCGAGATTATAACGCCTAAATCTTTTTCTTTATCAACACTTGTTAGTTGGAAATCGTTCATCACGTAACTTTTATGAGGGTTGTTATTACCGATATGTAGTACATGGCATTTGTCAAGGTTGAAATTCATTTGCCATGTTTTTGACCATTCCGTTAGCGTGTTTAAGTCGTTTTGTATGAGTTGGCGCTGAGATTCTGTAGAGGCTCTCAGCGCCAACTGAGGAGGAGGAGGGAGGAGGAGGAGGAGGATGAGGAGGAGGAGGAGGAAGAGGAGGAGGAGGAGGAAAATAAGGAGGAGGAGGAGGAGGAGGAGGAAAATAAGGAGGAGGAGGAAAATAAGGAGGAGGAGGAGGAGGAGGAGGAGGAGGAGAATTAAATGAGAAATTGATAGGAAACAGAGAAAAATGGTTAAAAGGAATTGAATGGTAATATGTAGAGGATCTGAAACGAATTTGAAAGGTGGGATGAAACTATGTAAGGTAAATACAGTGTTACGTAATTGTCTTTCCTCGCTCCTTCAGGTAAAAAAAAAGAGAGAGAGAGAGAAGAGAGAGAGAGAGAAGAGAGAGAGAGAGAGAGAGAGAGAGAGAGAGAGAGAGAGAGAGAGAGAGAGAGAGAGAGAATGCTGGCAAAAAGTTCCTTGTTATCTATGTGAAATAAACTTGCTGAACTACCTTCTCTCTCTCTCTCTCTCTCTCTCTCTCTCTCTCTCTCTCTCTCTCTCTCTCTCTCTCTCCTCTCGGTCTCTCTCTCCTCTCTCTCTCTCTTTCCTTTTTCTTCCCAACCTCTCCTTCTCATTACCTTGTTTAAGTCTACATATTCACCGCTCGAAGATCATGAATAAAACACACACACACACACACACACAGACACGCACACACACACACACTCATACACACACACACACACACACACACACACACCACACACATACACACACACACACATAATTACAGTTTGCTATCCTATCTTGGAGCGTATTTAAGAGAAAAACATATTGTATCCTTTTCGTTTGAGCTAAAAGGGGAAAATTACATTACCTCTTGATTAACATACGAAAAAAGGGACTAAAATAGATTGAAAAATAGACCAAAAATACAGAAATATTCAAGGCAAAAAAATCCCCCCCCCCCCTTTGCGCCCAGATCTTTCCTTTGCTAAAAAAAATTCGTATGTTGTCGAGCCACACATTTTCAAAAAGTAACTTAATATACCAAATTAGTTAGTGGAAGAGGATACTAAACAGGTCCTATCTATAAAATATTGCTTATATTAACTAAAAATTGTCTAATGGCACTCGAATTAGAATGGAAATTACGCTCTTGGTCGCAAGGGGTTGATACATTTTGATAATTTTTGTTTTTATACGTATTGTTTTCTGAATAACTTTTATATATATATTTTTTATACAAATCTACTTTCAGGGCACTGCTGTACATTTTTTGTATGAATAAAGCACTAGATTTGATTTTTATTACATTTAATTTTTAGGGCATTCGGACATCGCCACTTTAAACTAGTAGATTCCAACGCCTTTCTATTAGATTTCAATGTTTTCAGAATTTCCCTTTCCTACCCTTCTCTATTTTACACATTTTTAAAGTATATATTTTCTTTTTTTGTTCCCATTTCAGTCTTCTATCGTTTTCTCTTCCTGTAGTTCCTTAAAGTTTTATTCCTTCTCTTCCTTCTTCTTCTTTATCCTTCTCCTTCTCTTCCTCTTTCTCTAACTACTTGTCTTCCATGACCTTCTTCTCCTCTTCTTGCATCACCTTTAGTCTTCCTTCATCTACCTTCTCCTCCCCCCTCGCCTTTCCATCACAGTCTCCCTCTCTTCTTCCTTCTCCTTCTTCTCCTCTTCCTACAAACATTTCCCTCCCATCTTCTCTCCTTCACACTATCCATTTTCTCTCCGTCTCCTCCATCCACTCTTTCTCTCTCTTTCTCCATCCACTCTTTCTCCATCCACTCTTTCTCCATCCACTCTTTCTCCATCCACTCTTTCTCCATCCACTCTTTTTCCATCCACTCTTTCTCCATCCACTCTTTCTCCATCCACTCTTTCTCCATCCACTCTTTCTCCATCCACTCTTTCTCCATCCACTCTTTCTCCATCCACTCTTTCTCTTTCTTTCTCCATCCACTCTTTCTCCATCCACTCTTTCTCCATCCACTCTTTCTCCATCCACTCTTTCTCCAGCCACTCTTTCTCCAGCCACTCTTTCTCCATCCACTCTTTCTCCATCCACTCTTTCTCCATCCACTCTTTCTCCATCCACTCTTTCTCCATCCACTCTTTCTCCATCCACTCTTTCTCCAGCCACTCTTTCTCCATCCACTCTTTCTCCATCCACTCTTTCTCCAGCCACTCTTTCTCCATCCACTCTTTCTCCATCCACTCTTTCTCCATCCACTCTTTCTCCATCCACTCTTTCTCCATCCACTCTTTTTGTGTTTTCTTCCTCTTTTTTTTCCATCTATCTTCATATTTTCTTCTTTTTCCCCTTTTTTTCGTCATTCACTTCTTTACTTATTCTCACCTCATTCGGTCTTGGTAATTCCAATAAACTTAATGAATAATAAATACAGTACAAAAGAATATTTCTACATAATTCTGTAACTTAAACAACAAATATGACTAAGAAATAATAAAATAACAAAAACAATGCAACGCGAAGAACTTCCTAACACAGCGGTTCTTCACCTGGGGGGCGTGGGTGATTACCTAGGGGGGCGTGGGTGATTACCTAGGGGGGCGTGGGTGATTACCTAGGGGGGCGTGGGTGATTACCTAGGGGGGCGTGGGTGATTACCTAGGGGGGCGTGGGTGATTATCTAGGGGGGCGTGGGTGATTACCTAGGGGGCGTGGGTGATTATCTAGGGGGGCGTGAGCCAAGAGAGAAAAAGTAAGAACTGTCAAGTATTTAACTTGAAGCTCGGCCTTCGCCTTAACATGAAGCTCGCGCGCGAGGGTGAGCGGCGAAAGTCGCTACAGACAAGAAAGTGTGGCGGAAAAACTCTGCGGTGACGCCTTGCCAGGGTTCACTAACTCAGTAGACTTTTAGACAATAATATTTTATATATATATATTTTTTATATTTAGATTGTATTCCAGATTTCATTAACTCAATAGACTTTTATGGAACAGTATTTTTTGTTTTTATTGTTATTATGATTATTTGTATTAGTATTAGTATTTTCATCATTATTATTATCGTTTTTATTATCATTATTTTTGATATTATTGTAATTATTATTATTGTCATTGTTATTATTGTTATTATTATTACAGTGTCATTATTAATTAATTACAATTATTATTATCCTTTTATCAAAATTACCATTATTACTATTATAATTATATTATTATTTTTATTATTATTGCTATTATTATTAATAATATTATTAGTATCAGTATCAGTTATTATTATTATTAACATACCTATTATTATTATCATACGGGATTATTCTGATTCACGAATATTTTGAAATATCTTGGCTGAATAAGTAAAAATGGGGTCATGGAGGCCAGGACCCACTACTGAAGGGGACGTGGTGGCATAAAGGTTAAGAAACACTAACCTAACCTAACCTAACCTAGCTTAACCTAACCTAACCTAACCTCAACTACCTAACTACGACGAGGAGCAACGAATAGGTGGAAAGAGGAATACGGTGCTTTTGAAACCTTTGTCGGACGTTCTATACTGACAACTCCTGACGGGGGCATTTACTGACAACTCCTGACGGGCGTGATGGACAGGCAGGAGAGAGGTTAATGGGCGGACAGAGAGACAGACAGACGGAGAGACAGACAGAAAGACAAAGAGATGCCTTCGCTTTTGTGATTACGTTCGTCCCCCCCCTTGTTTCCCTCCTACATTCCTCTTCGACCTCCCTCCTCCTCTCTACCTCTTCCCTCTCCTTCCTTCCTCCCCTTCCTCCTCCCCTTCCTCCTCCCCTTCCTTCGTCCCTCCTTCTCCCTTCCCTTCCTCCTTGCCTCCTCCTCCCTCCCGCCTTCTTCCTCTCCTTCCTCCTCCCCTTCCTTCGCCCCTCCTTCTCCCTTCCCTTCCTCCTTGCCTCCTCCTCCCTCCTGCCTTCTTCCTCCCCTTCCTCCTCCCCTTCCTTCGTCCCTCCTTCTCCCTTCCCTTCCTCCTCAGCCTCCTTCCTCCTCCCCTTCCTCTTATATCGCCAATACTATTCACAGCTCCAGAAGTCACATCGCTAACTGGGGTTCATTATTAGAGATCAAGACGAGAGAGACGATCAAATCCCCGTCTAAAAGCGATCAGATCATATGATGGAAGGATTTGAGCAAGACTAAGGGAAATAACACTCTTGGCTTTGGATCTAACGGTGGTTCCTGACAGCGAGATGTTATATAGACGATAACACTTATTTTCTGTTGTCGTTTCGAGTTTATGTGATCTGGAGTGTTACGAGATTAAGGGGGAAAAAGTGGTTATGGGAGAATTGAGTTATGACGGGTTTAGAACGTGTATTGAGAGGAAGAAAACGAGTCAGTATTTAATATAACGAGGTTGTGATTATTGTGATACTCTGCCTTTCCCAAACTCATTACATTGTCATATGCTTCATTATGAATACAAGAAAATTTAAATTGTCATAATTCTCGGAAAACTGAGCGGCCATTATAGAAAATGCGAATGATGTAATATTTTTTTGAAGGATGCATTTTATTCTTTATAGCTCGATACATGTCAAGAAAAATGCAGGTGTGAAAAAGACCGGATTGTATTTTGTTCACTTCACAATCAAGGTAATATTTGAAGTTGCTCACAATACCATCGAAATGCACTGGAAAAATATGGTAACCATTGTTCAAATGCAGTTCAACAAAAGAAATACTGCAGCTACATTTGATTTTTTGTAACGATTTGGAATTAGAAGTCTCGCATATTAAAGAGACTGAGGACGTAGCGAGAAAAAAAAATTCTCAAACATGTAAATATAAAAAACACCCACACTTTTCACGCCTCTCCGTGCCTGAGCCTCGGCGGGAACCCATTTTAGTGCAGAATAAACAACCATTTAAACAAATCGTGTGCTAAATCTAGATAAAAGTGAAACGTATTTGCCCCTTCACGCCCAGATCTTTCCTTTGCTATATAAAATCGTCTGTTGTTAGCCATAAAATTACGAAAACTAATTAAAAATACCAAATTAGGTAGTGGGCAATGATACTAAACAGGTCATATCTATAAAACATTGGTTATATTCACAAAAAATCGTCTAATGGTACCCAAATTACAATTGAAATTACGTTCTGGGTCTCAAGGGGTGAACAACAATAATCCATGTTTATTTCAGTTTTCATACATTTATCAGTTTATTTTATACATTTTATAAATTTATCATCATTCCTGGTCGCATTTTTTGATAAGAATAATGTCACTTTCGGGTCACGTCACATTTTCATTGGTGTTTACTTTCCATCACGTGAGGAGAGAGTATCGATTCAGGGCGATGATGGGAGGCGCGAGGCAGCAGGAGGATCGGATACCCTTTCACCTTAACCCCTTCACGTCCAGATCTTTTCTTTGCTATACAAAATCATATGTTGTCGAGCCATAGCCATAAAATTACGAAAAGTAACTGCATATACCAAATTAGTTAGTCGACAAGGATACTAAACAGATCATATCTATCAACTATTGTTTATATTCACTAAAAATCGTCTAATGGTAGCCAAATTACAATGGAAATTATGCTCTGGGTCTCAAGGGGTTAAAACTCTAAGAAGACCTCATGGCAACCTTCCTTCTAATTGAATAAAAATGGAACGTCCTTCACTCTCCCCCGTCTTCTCTTATTTCTTCTCAAAGCAATCAAACCAGTTATCCTGCGATGCATATTCATGGCTGTTACGGAGGCGGCAGACCATGAAATATATAACATGTGGCTGGAGAATGAAAGCTTTATCGACCAATACTCTCGAAGCAGCGGCGTGTTGCATCGAGGGAGTGCAAGGCTGGTCTGGGCTTGAGTTTTATTTTACCGCTTGTAGCCTTTGATTTATGCTTCATGTCTTTATGTCTTATGTTCTGTCATGTCTTTGTCTTTATGTGTTATGTTCTGTCATGTCTTTGTCTTATGTTCTGTCATGTCTGTATGTCTTATGTTCGGTCATGTCTTTGTCTTTATGTGTTATGTTCTGTCATATCTTTGTCTTATGTTCTGTCATGTCTGTATGTCTTATGTTCTGTCATGTCTTTGTCTTATGTTCTGTCATATCTTTGTCTTATGTTCTGTCATGTCTGTATGTCTTATGTTTTGTCATGTCTGTATGTCTTATGTTCTGTCATGTCTGTATTTCTTATGTTCTGTCATATCTTTGTCTTATGTTCTGTCATGTCTGTATGTCTTATGTTCTGTCATGTCTTTGTCTTATGTTCTGTCATGTCTGTATGTCTTATGTTCTGTCATGTCTGTATGTCTTATGTTCTGTCATATCTTTGTCTTATGTTCTGTCATGTCTGTATGTCTTATGTTCTGTCATGTCTGTATGTCTTATGTTCTGTCATGTCTTTGTCTTATGTTCTGTCATATCTTTGTCTTATGTTCTGTCATGTCTGTATGTCTTATGTTTTGTCATGTCTGTATGTCTTATGTTCTGTCATGTCTGTATGTCTTATGTTCTGTCATGTCTGTATGTCTTATGTTCTGTCATATCTTTGTCTTATGTTCTGTCATGTCTGTATGTCTTATGTTCTGTCATGTCTTTGTCTTATGTTCTGTCATATCTTTGTCTTATGTTCTGTCATGTCTGTATGTCTTATGTTCTGTCATGTCTTTGTCTTATGTTCTGTCATGTCTGTATGTCTTATGTTCTGTCATGTCTGTATGTCTTATGTTCTGTCATATCTTTGTCTTATGTTCTGTCATGTCTGTATGTCTTATGTTCTGTCATGTCTGTATGTCTTATGTTCTGTCATATCTTTGTCTTATGTTCTGTCATGTCTGTATGTCTTATGTTCTGTCATGTCTGTATGTCTTATGTTCTGTCATGTCTGTATGTCTTATGTTCTGTCATGTCTGTATGTCTTATGTTCTGTCATGTCTGTATGTCTTATGTTCTGTCATGTCTGTATGTCTTATGTTCTGTCATGTCTGTATGTCTTATGTTCTGTTATGTCTGTATGTCTTATGTTCTGTCATGTCTGTATGTCTTATGTTCTGTCATGTCTGTATGTCTTATGTTCTGTCATATCTTTGTCTTATGTTCTGTCATGTCTGTATGTCTTATGTTCTGTCATGTCTGTATGTCTTATGTTCTGTCATGTCTGTATGTCTTATGTTCTGTCATGTCTGTATGTCTTATGTTCTGTCATGTCTGTATGTCTTATGTTCTGTCATATCTTTGTCTTATGTTTGGTCATGTCTGTATGTCTTTATGTCTTATGTCTTATTATGTCTTCTGTTGCTGTTTCGCTTCTTTGCGCAGTTATGAATACTTTTCGGTGCCTTTCTGTTCGCTAGCTATTCCAGTTATCTCCTATATAAGATCAGTGTTGTTGCTGTTTCGCTTCTTTGCTAGGTAGTTAAGAATATATTTTCAACATTTGGTGTCTTTCTGTTCGTCAGTTGTTCCAGTTATCTCCTAAAATCAGTGTGTGCTTTGCCTCTCATCAAGCTGCCGTCACTCCACTCATAATTATTGCATGACTCTTGATACAGTTCTTCATATTTCACGTCTCGCTGAGGATAAGAGAGAGGAGAGAGAGAGAGAGAGAGAGAGAGAGAGAGAGAGAGAGAGAGAGAGAGAGAGAGAGAGAGTGTGTGTGTGTGTGTGTGTGTGAAAGGATACCTGAATTCTTTGGGGAAATTCTCTGTTGCACTGGTTTATCTTCATTCCCACGATCCATTACTCTCGGCTTGAGTTATAAATCTGTATTTGCGACGACCATGGCAACCCCAGGGACTCGTCTACCCCTGCCAATACTGTGATGGCGCTCTGCCTTGCCTTTAAAGGATCTGAAGAGGTGTTACACCTTGAGGGGTATAAAAGGGTTGGTGGAGAGGGATGGTGATGACGAGAGGACGATAAGGCGAATGACTGATTTTAAAACGAACATCAAGTACACAGCACCAAGCAAAGATGAAGCAGGATCAACCCTTCACGCCCAGATCTTTCCTTTGCTATACAAAAATCGTCTGTTGTTAGCCATAAAATTACGAAAAGTAACTGAATATACCCAATTAGTTAGTCGACAAGGATACTAAACAGGTCATATCTATAAATTATTGCTTATAGTCACTACAAATCGTCTAATTGTACCCTAATTACAATGGAAATTACGTTCTGGGTCTCAAGGGGTTAAGACAAAACGTGAGGTCAGAAGTGTGTGAAAGGAAGGAGGACAAATCAGGCAGGAGGAAAATGAGGGCGGAAGAAAGCTAGAAAGAGTTGGTAAGAGTGAACCAGGAATAGAAAACGGGTGATTGGAGATGGTGAGGGGCGTGGTGGGACTAAAGAAAACATGGTGTTGAGAGGTGCAAATCAAGGTCTATATAGTATCCAGGTCTGTAGTGTATACGGTTACAGGGAGTTTCGTACACAAGTTGTTTCGTACCCAGTTTTTGTTAGTTGTTTCGTACACTGATTTTGAGTTTTTTCGTACATACCTGGTGTCTTTTCGTAACACTAGTAGTCAAGTTCAACTCTGAGCTGAGTGTACGAAACAAATATGGTTTCATATAGACTACGAAACAACTTTTTGGTGTACGAATCTACTGGTGTACGAAACATGTGTACGAACTGACTGCACCCCGTGTATACATTGTCTAATCCCTATAGACCTTGGTGTCAAAGGGGTTAGTGGAGAGGAATAGTGACGACGAAGGCACGATAAGGTTAATGACTGATTTTAAAACGAATATTGAGAACACTGCAACAGGTCACCGGCCGCCGAATGCAATCCAATTCAGGAGAAAAAAATGTAGGATATGAAATCAGTGAAATATTAACCCCTTGAGACCCAGCACGTCATTTCCATTGTAATTTGGGTATCATTAGACGATTTTTAGTGAATATAAGCAATGTTTAAAAGATATGACCTGTTTAGTATCCTTGTCTGCTAGTTAATTTGGTATATTCAGTTACTTTTCGTAATTTTATGGCTAACAACTGACGATTTTATATATAGCAAAGGAAAGATCTGGGCGTGAAGGGGTTAAAGATGCAAGATAAGATTTTCATCCTATCTAGACACTTTGCAAGTACCAACTACAAGGTTATTGACTATACAAAGCGCCGCCACGTCAGCACGAACTAGGCGGACTCGAACCGCTGACCGAATGCGCAGGGACGCTACACATTGCAAGCTCACGTCTCTACCAACCTTGCCACCCTGACGGACTAAAGATGCAAGAGAGAGGTGAATATGGGAAATGATGAAAAGGAGTTCTGAAGATGCTCGTATAGCTCAAAGGCAAGATAAGGAAATAAAGAGGATAAATAGGAAAGGTTTGCCAGTAAATGAGATTGGAAGTGACGGGGGTGTAAGGAAAAAAAAGCTGCACATACTAAAATTTAATTATATCTCAAAATCACTAGGAAAAGTCTCGCGTTGCATTTAATTGACATGTGAAAAAACTACTCCACGTAAATTCAGATCATACATACACGTGATTCCACAAAAAAGACTAATATTTGGTTTAACCTTTTTTATTTTTTTTTTTAATCATTAGAAGATAATATATTGTTTTTTTATCAACTTTTCGTCGTGTCAAAATCATCCTTCGTGTGTCCCTTCCCTACCCTTCCTTCCCTTTCTATGTCCTTCGTTGCCCAATAACTATCCATCGTGTGTCCCTTCCCTATCCTTCGCTGCCCCATAACTATCCATCGTGTGTATGTCCTTCGTTGTCCCATAACTATCCCTCGTGTGTCCCTTCCCTATCCTATCCTTCCTTCCCTATGTCCTTCGTTGCCCCATATCTATCCATCGTGTGTCCCTTCCCTATCCTATCATTCCTTCCCAATGTCCTTCGTTGCCCCATAACTATCCCTCGTGTGTCCCTTCCCTATCCTATCCTTCCTTCCCTATGTCCTTCGTTGTCCCATAACTATCCCTCGTGTGTCCCTTCCCTATCCTATCATTCCTTCCCAATGTCCTTCGTTGTCCCATATCTATCCCTCGTGTGACCCTTCCCTATCCTTCGTTGCCCCATAACTATCCCATGTGTGTCCCTTCCCTATGCACTCCGTCGCCTCATAACTATCCTTCATGTGTTCTGCGTCCCCTACATCGCCTTCGTCACCTTATAAACCTCACGCCGGCGCAGGAACCACTGTTTACGGGGCGAGGCTGTCGATACATGTCACAGCGGCGAGGAGATAGTGGGTGGTAAAGTGGGTTGTAAAGTTCATTGATGCTCGTTTTGACAATTTTCTCCTTTTTTCGCTGCCGATATGTTGCTGAGATGGTGGTGATGGTGGTGGTGATGTAGGGTTAGTGTAGACGTGAGTGGTGATGGTGGTGGCATTTGAGTAAAGGTTAAAGAGATTCAGGCTGCTGCTCCTCCTCCTCCTCCTTGCAGTATGTATGACTATTCCTCCATCTCCTACCTCCTCCTCCTCCTTTTCCTCTCTCCTCTTCCTCTTCCTCTCTCTTCCTTTCCTCTTCCTCTTCCTCCTCCTCTCCTCCTCCTCCTCTCCTCCTCCTCCTCCTCTCCTCTTCCTCTTCCTCTTCCTCTTCCTCTTCCTCTTCCTCCTCCTCTCCTCTTCCTCCTCCTCCTCCTCCTCCTCTCCTCCTCCTCCTCCTCCTCTTCCTATTCCTTCCTCCTCCTCCTCCTCCTCCCTCCTCCTCCTCCTCCTCCTCCTCCTCCTCCTCCTCCTCCTCCTGTTCTGTCATATACTACAAATATCGCTCCACTATTAATCACTTTTAACTCTTTTATGTAGAATGAAATATTGTATCGTTATAACGTTTTCCTATATTTTCTCGATACATATTTTTCTTCTATTTTGTTCTGCATTTTGGTAACCTTTTAAATATTTTTCTTCTTTTAAATACTCTTCCTTTAGTAATCTATGGTACTTCAAAATCTTCTTCCATTATCTTCTATTTCAAATTTTTCTGTATACCAACTGTTGCTCTTTACCTTCTTCTCTCTTGGATCCTTCTCTTACCACGATCTGATTCCCGTGAAAAAGTGATAATAAACAAAAATAAGCCAGTACTGTTTGGCACGATTCGATAATGTTGACAATGATTAATAGTGTCAACAATTATCCCAACATCACCATTACTACCATCAAGACCACCATTACAATTATTAAAATCCATTAAGACACTCTTACAGCCATCCATTCACCATAACATCAATCACCATCACCGCTACGCAACCCAGTGAGAATCGAGAGTACGAAGTGTTCAAAAGAATAACATAAAGCTTGATCCTAAGTCTATTTCTCGTGGCTGCGTCCAGAAAACAACAGAATCATAACTTACCCGGAATCCAGTGAAGTACGCGATGGCTGCTCGCAATCTGAAAATGAATTAAAATTAACAAAGAATTAGATAGAATAGTAAAGAAGAAATGCGACGAGATGGCGAACGCAAGAGAGACAGAGAGTAAACAATAAAGAATTAGACAAAATAGTTATTAACCCCTTGAGGCCCAGAACGTATATAACCATTGTAATTTGGGTACCACTAGACTATTTTAATGAATATAAGCAATATTTTATGGATATGACCCGTTTAGTATCCTTGTCCACTAGCTAATTTGGTATATTAAGTTACTTTATCGTGATTTTTTGGCTAACAACAGACGATTTTATATAGCAAAGGAAAGATCTGGGCGTGAAGGGGTTAAGGAAATGACACGAGATAGCGAACGGGAGAGACAGAATGAGTAAAATATTAGTGTATTTTTCTTCGTCTCTCAAGCTCTCGCCTCGGCCTGAGTCTCAACGGAGGAATGAAAGCACTTGGAATCAATCGGTATTTGTGAACTAAAGTGACATGTTTAGTCACGTTCCTCTACGTTTTTCGCAAGGTATATGAGGCAGAGGAGATCAAGGAAGTGAAAAAGGAGGAGGAGGAGGTGGTGAAAAACAAAAATTTGTGAGAAAACTAGAGCAAATGTAACGAAAGAAAATTAAGAGATGAAGAAAGACATAACAAACACGTATTAAGAGAGAGAGAAGAGAGAGAGAGAGAAGAGAGAAGCACGAAGAGAGAGAGAGAGAGAGAGAGAGAGAGAGAGAGAGAGAGAGAGAGAGAGAGAGAGAGA
>JACEEZ010024933.1:39238-59238 GCA_016584305.1 Chionoecetes opilio
AGAACGCCACTCGGAGACGCTAACCACTCTGCTACCGCCTCCCCGCCAAAATAGTCATTAATTACAGATATGGCTTAAAAGATGGATACATTAAGGCAGTAAGTGTCGGCCAATGAAAATAAGTGTGGCTTTGAAATTCTTAAGTTCTTGATATGTAAGAGCAGAACATTTGCTAGTCTTCTTTTTGTAAGGGATTGAAGTGCTTTCTGAACATAGTTACTGTCTTTATATTTACTTTAAGATCGAACTTGTTATCAGCACAGGAAAAAAGAAAAACAGGGCATATACATAACAAAAAAAACTTATAGCATAGATGTTAACAGGAACTACCACGTGTAGGTTTCGCGGCCTCTTGTAGCTTCCTTATTTTCTTATGTTCTTATGTTCAATGGTGGTGGTGGTGGTGGTGTTTGTCACGGTGCCAACTTGGATCTAGGACAGAACGAGCCCCACGTAAGCCATTGTGCTCTCTCTCTCTCTCTCTCTCTCTCTCTCTCTCTCTCTCTCTCTCTCTCTCTCTCTCTCTCTCTCTCTCTCTCTCTCTCTCTTATCTCTCACTTTCCTCTCTCTCTTATCACCCTCCCCCATTTCGATCTCTCTCTAAAAAAATTGTCACTTATCTCTCACTGACACATACACACACAATCTCTCTCTCTCTCTCTCTCTCTCTCTCTCTCTCTCTCTCTCTCTCTCTCTCTTCTCTCTCTCTCTCTCTCTCTCTCTCTCTCCTCTCTCTCTCTCTCTCTCTCTCTCTTCCTCTCTCTCTCTCTCTCTCTCTCTCTCTCTCTCTCTCTCTCTCTCTCGTACCCATTCCCTTATCCCACCTCGCTCACCTTCATCACACACACACACACACACACACACACACACACACACACACACACACACACACACACACACACACACACACACACACACACACACACACACACATTCTGCACCAGACCTTAATTTGACAGTGGATAGCAGCCTTACGCGACAAATATGCTGCCTCAAAGAGATGCGTCTGAAATATAGCGTCCGAGTTGGGTAGAATTTTAATCAAAAGTTTCTGAATAGATCACACTAATATAATTTAATTTCGGTTGCAGAGTTGCAGTCAGTTTATAATTTATTGTCTGTTGAGAGAGAGAGAGAGAGAGAGAGAGAGAGAGAGAGAGAGAGAGAGAGAGAGAGAGAGAGAGAGAGAGAGAGAGAGGAGAGAGAGAGAGAGAGGAGAGAGAGAGAGATAAGAGACTTTGATCCTATCTAGACACTTTGCAAGTACCAACTACAAGGTTATTGACTATACAAAGCGCCACCACGCCAGGACGAACTTGGTGGACTCGAACCGCTGTGAGAGAGAGAGAGAGAGAGAGAGAGAGAGAGAGAGAGAGAGAGAGAGAGAGAGAGAGAGAGAGAGAGAGAGAGAGAGAGTCAGTAACAGCGTACCGTCACCTTATGTAAATACGCATTATGATTTGCTGTTCAAGAATTTGGGATATGCTTATCATAAACGGACTCTTCTTATTCATCCCGCAAGCTCATAAGTTTCTTTCTGTACGTAATGTTGTTGTGAGTTGATGACATATTTGGTCTTACAGTCTTTGATATCCTTACAAATACTGTACCCTATATCTTATAAATATTGTCTTGATCTTCATATTTTTCTTCTTCTACCATCATTATTATATTTATTGTTATTATTATCATTGGTGTTGTTGTTGATGGTGGTCGTATAGACAGTAAGGGTATTTAGTATTTTCCAGATTTTATTTCAATACATAACCCTTTTTTTTTTTTAGTATTCTCTACATTTCGTTTCAATATATAAATAATATTATCTTTTAGAATGTTCTACGACACAAATTCGAGGTTTTTTCCCTTAACCCCTTCACGCCCAGATCTTTCCTTTGCTATATAAAAACGTCTGTTGGTAGCCATAAAATTACGAGAAGTAGCTAATAAATATGCCAAGTTAGCTAGTTGGACATGGATACTAAACCGGTCATATCTCTAAAATAAAGCTTATAGTCACTAAAATCGTCTAATGGTAGTCAAATTACAATAGAAATTACGTTCTGGGTCTCAAGGGGTGAATGAGCTTTTGATTAAGAGGAAAGATAACATTATTTCGAACTGTATAGTGCAGGTATACTGTTTAACTGACCTTCCCTGCGGCCAACATATGGACAGCCCTATGCTATGAAGATCAGGAAAAATGTGGCTAAAATCGTGAATAAATGAAGAAAAAAAGGTGAATCAAACCTAACCTAACCTAAAAAAGTGAAGAAATGAATAAGAGGTGAATAGAACAACCTAACCTAACCTAATCAAAACTAACTTTATCTTATCAAAACTAACTTACCCGATCAAAACTAACTTAACCTAATCAAAACTAACTTAACCTGATCAAAACTAACTTAATCTTATCAAAACTAACTTACCTAATCAAAACGAACTTAATCTTATCAAAACTAACTTAACCTAATCAAAACTAACTTAACCTGATCAAAACTAACTTAATCTTATCAAAACTAACTTAACCTATCAAAACTAACTTAACCTAATCAAAACCAACTTAACCTAATCAAAACTAACTTAACCTAATCAAAACTAACTTAACCTGATCAAAACTAACTTAACCTGATCAAAACTAACTTAACCTTATCAAAACTAACTTAACCTGATCAAAACTAACTTAACCTAATCAAAACTAACTTAACCTAATCAAAACTAACTTAACCTAATCAAAACTACTTAACCTAATCAAAACTACCTTAACCTAATCAAAACTAACTTAATCTTATCAAAACTAACTTAACCTAACCTAAATTAATAAAAGGTGAATAGAAGCTTACCTAACCTAATCAAAACTAACGTAACCTAACCTAACTTCACGTCCCTGAATCTAGCCTCTGGCCTCTCAGCGGGAGTGTAATCAAGACGACTCCGGGCCTAAACATGTGTGGCTTCGGATTCTATATTACCTGGCGTAGCGCGGAACACACTGTACGTTAGTGATTCGCCCTGGAAACCTAATCACACATGAACACTCTTAATCTAGCCTTACATGAAATATTTCCTCTGAACATTAAATAAATCGAAAAAATATCAGTAGGAAAACCGTATTTTTCCCCTTTGAAATAACTCTTCTATTCTATCGGGTATTTATTTTCGACTCTTAACCCCTTGAGGCCCAGAACGTAATTGCCATTGTAATTTGGGTACCATTAGACGATTTTTAGTGAATATAAGTAATATTTTATAGATTTGACCTGTTTAATATCCTTGTCCATTAGCTAATTTGGTTTATTCAGTTACTTTTTCGTAGTTTTATGGCTAATAACAGACGATTTCATATAGCAAAGGAAAGATCTGGGTGTGAAGGGGTTAAACCTAATAACACATGTACACTTTTATTCCAGCTTTACATATAATATTTCCAGTAAACATAAAATAAAAGAAAAAAGAAATTCAGAAAACCACATCTATATTTTCTTTGCATGAAATAACTCTTCCATTCAGCCGTACTTAAAATATTTCTTATAGACGCAGAAAAAAAGAAAATAAATAATTAATAAGAACCGCATTTTTTCAACATATAAAGTAACTCTTCCATTCAATCAGATATCTATTTTCGACTTTTAAACCTACTAACCCCTTCACGCCCACACTCTTAGAAAAAAAGGGTAGGAAAAGGGTAGAAAAAGGGTATTTGTAGTGATGAAATACTGCTACCCTTTTTCTACCCGTACAAATATACCCTTTTGCAACCCTAAATATACCCTTTTCCAACCCCAAATATACCCTTTCTCATCCCTCTCGTCTAAAAAGGGTAGATAAAGGGTAGATGAAGGGTATAATCTGCAGCATCTACCCTCCAGCCTGGACATAGGGTTTAAAAAGGGTAGTGATGGTGCGATGTAACAATTCTACCCTTAATATACCCCTTATTTCTGAGAGTGTTGAGACCCAGAACTTAATTTCCATTGTAATTTGGGTATACCATTAGACGATTTATAGTGATTATAAGCAATATTTTATAGATAGGACCTGTTTAGTATCCTTGTCCACTGGCTAATTTGGTGTATTCAGTTACTTTTTGTAATTTTATGGCTCCACAACAGACGTTTTTTAATAGCAAAGGAACGATCTGCACTCTCAGAAATAAGGGGTATATTAAGGGTAGAATTGTTACATCACACCATCACTACCCTTTTTAAACCCTATGTCCAGGCTGGAGGGTAGATGCTGCAGATTATACCCTTCATCTACCCTTTATCTACCCTTTTTAGACGAGAGGGTTACAAAAGGGTATATTTGCGTCAATCCGAAAGGGTAGATTTGTAAGGGTAGAAAAAGGGTAGCAGTATTTCATCACTACAAACACCCTTTTCTACCCTTTTCCTACCCTTCTTTTCTAAGAGTGAAGGGGTTAAAACATGAACACTTTCACTTCCGCCTTACGTAAAATATTTCCTATGAACGTAGACAATAAAGAAAATAATAGATTAGTAAACCTGTATTTCCTCCCCGTAAAAGTAACTCTTCCATTCAATCGAGTATTTATTTTCGGCTGAGCAACAACAGTATGTCATTATGAGGAAGAAAATAATATTGAAAAATAGATCAATAAAACATATAATAATAATTACTGAAAGAATCTCGTCTCCTGCAAACATTCTGAGTTTTTTTTTTTTTTGTAGCTTATTTTGAGCGGACTGATCTCACCTGATTCTTTAAGTACGTGACTGATATGCAATAGATTCACGACATAATCAATATCAACGAAATGCAATTAGAGTAACATTTCTGCTTTCCTTGTCACACGCTAAGTCATCCAAATAATAAATATATAATCTTTGGGTCCTACGAGTACTTTTGCATTAGGTGTATTTCCTTTTTGCATAACTTTTTGGAAATTCATAAACAAGAACTGGATTTGATCGCGTAAGTATGTGTCACTAATCATTATAACTACACTTTATCTATAGTTATACGAGTTATTTTGCCTTATATTTCCTTTCAGCATAACTTTTTTGGAAATTCATTAACGAAAACAGGATTTTGTCGGGTAATTATGTGCCACTGATGTTGTGAGGGAAAGAGCAATGCATATTTTAAAACTTTTTCGTAGCCTGAGTCTTCAATTTGTTAGACGCGTTTCTGCCACAAACTCAATTTTTTTCCCTCTTTGTTCATTACTCTTCATCAAAACGACTACATAAACGACTTTAGTGAGAGAGAGAGAGAGAGAGAGAGAGAGAGAGAGAGAGAGAGAGAGAGAGAGAGAGAGAGAGAGAGAGAGAGAGAGAGAGAGAGAGAAGCGAACAAATAAAAATAGTGATAATGATAATAATGATAAAAATAACAACAATATGTACGTACAACACCTAAAAAACAGGAAGATCTACATAAATTGCTAAGTTTTCTGCAGAGAGAGAGAGAGAGAGAGAGAGAGAGAGAGAGAGAGAGAGAGAGAGAGAGAGAGGAGCGAGAGAGAGGAGAGATGAGAGAGACAAACAGACAGACAGACAGACAGAGAGAAACACAGACACACAAGCGAGAAAAAATATAAATATAAATACCCCGGGACAACAAGGTTACAAGATGGAAATACAACCTCGGCCTCAGTTACAAGTCGAGCTTTACACATGCATTCAACATTTTCCACTTCACGAGTCGGCGGTTTCCTGGCTGTGAAGAGTTGTCAAGTCGAAGTGAAAGGCGCGCTGTCAACACGTGTTTCTGGCGGAGATTCCTTGGATGGCACGAGTGAGAGTGGGGACGTTATTCAATTGAGAGAGAGAGAGAGAGAGAGAGAGAGAGAGAGAGAGAGAGAGAGAGAGAGAAGAGAGAGAGAGAGAGAGAGAGAGAGAGAGAGAGAGAGAGAGAGCAGGGGGGGGTGTTGAGAGATAGAGAATTTTCCATCTCGTAAGCAACCCTTCCCTTTTTTCCTATCAGTGTCTGTCCTCCACCCTCTCTCCTCTTCTCTCTCTCTCTCTCTCTCTCTCTCTCTCTCTCTCTCTCTCTCTCTCTTGACAGAAATAAGCAAACATTTTCTCCCCAAGAGCTGCATCATTTTTGCTTCCTCCAGACTCTTCCATCTTCCCTCCCTCCCTCCCTCCCTCCTTCCCTCCTTCCCTCCCTCCCTCCTTCCCTCCCTCCCTCCCTCCCTCCCTCCCTCCCTCCCTCCCAACCCCCAACGCTAAATGCAAGGGAGGAAGAGCGGCGGGAGGGAATGGAGAACGGGAGGAAAGAAGATAGCAAAGAGGACTGCAGATATCTCCCCTCTCCCTTTTCCTTCACCATCAAAAACACGATCTTACTTAGGCCTACGTACTTTTATTTTCATTTTTTTCGCCAATTAAATTTTTTTTAAAACCATGGAGAGGTGAACCCGGTTGGATTTTACGGAAGAGGGGAGGAGGAGGAGGAGGTGGTGGTAGAAGGAGGTGGTGGTAGAAGGAGGTGGTGGTAGAAGGAGGTGGTGGTAGAAGGAGGTGGTGGTAGAAGGAGGTGGTAAAGGAGGTGGTGGTAGTAGAGGAGGTGGTGGTAGAGGAGGTGGTGGTGGTAGAGGAGGAGGTGGTGGTAGAGGAGGTGGTGGTAGAAGGAGGTGGTGGTAGAAGGAGGAGGTGGTGGTAGAGGAGGAGGTGGTGGTAGAGGAGGAGGTGGTGGTAGAAGGAGGTGGTGGTAGAGGAGGTGGTGGTAGAAGGAGGTGGTGGTGGTAGAAGGAGGTGGTGGTAGAGGAGGAGGTGGTAGGAGGAGGTGGTGGTTGAAGGAGGTGGTGGTAGTAGAGGAGGTGGTGGTAGAAGGAGGTGGTGGTGGTAGAGGAGGAGGTGGTAGAAGGAGGTGGTGGTAGAGGAGGTGGTGGTGGTAGAGGAGGAGGTGGTGGTAGAGGAGGAGGTGGTGGTAGAGGAGGTGGTGGTAGAAGGAGGTGGTGGTAGAAGGAGGAGGTGGTGGTAGAGGAGGTGGTGGTGGTAGAGGAGGTGGTGGTAGAGGAGGTGGTGGTAGAAGGAGGTGGTGGTAGAAGGAGGAGGTGGTGGTAGAGGAGGTGGTGGTGGTAGAGGAGGAGGTGGTGGTAGAGGAGGTGGTGGTGGTAGAGGAGGAGGTGGTGGTAGAGGAGGAGGTGGTGGTAGAGGAGGTGGTGGTAGAAGGAGGTGGTGGTAGAAGGAGGAGGTGGTGGTAGAGGAGGTGGTGGTGGTAGAGGAGGTGGTGGTAGAAGGAGGTGGTGGTAGTAGAGGAGGTGGTGGTAGAAGGAGGGTGGTGGTGGTAGAGGAGGTGGTGGTAGAAGGAGGTGGTGGTAGTAGAGGAGGTGGTGGTAGAAGGAGGTGGTGGTAGTAGAGGAGGTGGTGGTAGAAGGAGGTGGTGGTGGTAGAGGAGGTGGTGGTAGAAGGAGGTGGTGGTAGAAGGAGGTGGTGGTAGAAGGAGGTGGTGGTAAAGGAGGAGGTGGTAAAGGAGGCGGTAGAGGAGGAGGAGGAGTAGTTGATGGAGGAGGAGGAAGAAGAGGAGGAGGTGGTAGGGGAGTAGGAAGAGAAGGAGGTGGTAGAAGAGGAGGAAGAGGAATACATACATAGGAATACATAGGAATAACAGACACCAGGAGACCTATTGGTCTATAACGAGGGTATCTGCTGAACTACATACTACTAACGACAACTACATGTAAGAGGACAGTTGGAAAAGGATACCATGTCCCTAAAGAAGATAGGAACATGGAAGTTTCGTAGTGAAGAATGATAGGATATGAAGTATGCTAACTACAACTACCACTAACACTAATCGATCCGGGGGACGATATAATATAAATTCGCAGGGGAATATCAAAACCCATTTACAGAATACATAGGAATAGATAGGAAGAACAGATACCAGGGGAAAGAGAAGGAAAGGAAAGGAAGGAAGGAGAAGGAAATGAGAAGGTAGAGGAGGAGGAGGAAGAGGAGGAGGAGGAGGAGGAGGAGGAGGAGGAGGAGGCGGTAGAGGTATAGGGTGGTCGACCATTCAGGAATCGAAGTCATCAACAAAATTTTCGCCACGCGCAACAGGACCAGGAAAAAAGATATCTGTGTTCGAACCTTCCTGTCTGGCTTCGACTTGGGCTCCAGGAGAAAAAAAACTATAATCACTATTGGTCGTCCACAGCGTCGTCTTCAGGGAGCGATACAACGACAACTCAGACACGACAGGCGGGAGGATGAGAACACATGAAAAACCATCTATCTTTATATATATCCAGAAGAAAACAGGAAATATTGGTTGGTTGGCGAGAAAAATAACAAATGGCGGACGAACGCGGGAAGGAAAGGAAAGATGAAATTAAGGGCTCTGTGCCGACGAGGGGAAAAAATATTAATCTATGGTAGAAGGACGTCTTGAAGGCTGAGGTTTCCCAAGGGTCTGTATATAAGGATGCCGAACTTTGATGGGAATAGGACGGTAGGATGTTAAAAGCGAAGGATAAGATGTAGGGAGGTAATGAAAAAAAGGAAAAAAAGGAAGGAGCCCCAAAAGTTGTGTTGAAGCTACTATTTTTTTTCTTATTATAGTAGCTTCAACGCCATTTTTTGGGTTCACTTTTTAAATATTTATTGAATTATTGGGGATTGGTTAATGGCAGAAAAAATATTAAAAGCCACTGATAAGGACGTGATACAAAAAGGAAGGAACGAAAAGCTTCAACACAATATTTTTTGGGGTTCGATTTTCTGTCATTTGTCAAATTATAAGAAATGAGACTGTTTTGGTTAAGGTGATAGATACTACATACCGCCAGAATTTTTTTTTTTTAATTTCTTTTGTGGACCTCGGAGATTGTTCATATACGAGTGGTTGTTCATAAAATTCTTATGTACATATTCTTATAATTCATTTAAAGTTGGTTTCGTGCTTTATAATGAGGTAATAACATATTTTGTGAAGTTTTGTTGATGTGGCCATATACGTCAAGGGATGAATATTTATCGGTTTTTACACATGTGTATAAATATTTCTTGATCTATAGTTTTATTTAAATACTCCCAGTGGTCACCAGCAAAGGTATTAAAAGAAAAAGAAGCCCAGAGTCTGAGCCCAGAGTCTGCCCAGACCAAGACCCAGACCGTATTATGTATCTTGTAACAGCAGATAAATCTGCTAATTTGACTTTACAGCTATATCTATGACTTTACGATGGTGTGAATTCATATAAGGAATAATATTAATAGAGTTCCTTAGTCGTGCTGATCGTTATTTACCCTATACATAACAGATTCTTGCAATGGTTATAATGGTTGGTAATTGTGAAATATAAGCAGTTTTACGTGTATAATCTGTAAATAAAAATACATTAGACATACATTAACTCTTATTTGTTTCTCAGATAGTGAATAGTTCCTGCATACATGAGTTAAGGGACGAAACATAACCTGTGCCCAATTTGTTCCTTTGCCCCTGTAGTCTCTGTCGATGTGAATCGTAATCTTTGACGAAAATCTTTATTTGTTGTTCTCATACCTTTGCTGGTGACCACTGGGAGTATTCAAATAAAAGTATAGATCAAGAAATATACATACATATGTGTAAAACCGATATATATTCATCCCTTAAAGTATATGGCCACATCAACAAAACTTCACAAAATATGTCGTTACCTCTCGACAGAGACTACAGGGGCAAAGGAACAAATTGGACACAGAAGGTTATGTTTCGTCCCTTAACTCATGTATGCAGGAACTATTCACTATCTGAGAAACAAATAGAGTAATATATTCTGCGTATTTTATTATAGTTAACGCGTAAAAGCTTATTCACAATTACAACATATAACCATTGCAAGAATCTGTTATGTATAGGGTAAATAACGATCAGCACGACCACGAAATAAGGCACGAAACCAACTTTAAATGAATTACAAAAATTTGTACATAATAATGTTATGAACAACCACTCGTATATGAGCAATCTCCAAGGTCCACAAAGAAATTAGGAAATAAAAATTCTGGCGGTATCTAGTATCTATATCCTTAACCTAAAACAGTCTCATTGGCAGTAAACAATAAATAGAATATAGCAGAAAGAAAAGTATAGCAGAAAACAATATTAAAAAGCCACTACTTGCTAACCCTCGTATAGTAAATAGTATGAGTTTTATTTCCTTATGCGATTTTAGATTTTCTTATATGTTTTAGATTATTTTCTCAAGTTTTGTAATTGTCGTGAAACTATTTGAGCTTTGCGTTGCATTTTTTTTTTCTAAGAACATCCTGGTATATTACAAAATATTTCCCTTTAAGAACATGATATTTAAAGGAGAGATAATAGTCAAATATATACTCATTTACAGGTGGGTAAAATTATTAAAGTTGTGGAAGTGAGGAGACTAGAGAAATGTACCGATAGAACAACATAGACAGCATAAAAAAAGTCTGTTGTTGGCCATTTAATTGCGAAAAATAACTGAATATACCGAATTGGTTGGTGAACAGGGATACTAAACAGGCCATATCTATAAAAACGTTGCTTATATTCACTAAAAATCATCTAATGGTGGTCAAATTACAATGGAAATGACGTTCACTATATTTAGACGTTACTATAGAAGTATATATAGCTATTATCAATATTTGCTTCAGTACTGAAGTTCATTCCCTCGTCTATATATTATGTTGTTGTTTTTCTTGTATGCCTTCGGGTGAGAATAAAATTACTATTATTATTATTATTATTATTATATAGCTTAACTAAATCTTGAGAATTGATATGGTCTATGGGTCTTCGAAGCAAGATAAGAGTCAGAAAGGAGAAACATTTAAACCAATAAACATCAAATGCATGACTGTACTATTTTCCGCCATTCAATAAACTAACTTCTCACCTATTATACCTTTTTTTATGGAATCTATTACTGTCTGCTTTACGGGGACTGACATTTAGCGGGACGTTTTGTTTATTGCTTTGTTTTCTACCCTTGATTATGTTCCTTAACGACAAAAATATATACACCTATTTTTCCGTCATTCAGCAAACTCCCTTTTTCACCTACTATTCACCTTTTTTTGTGAAATCTATTGCTGTCTGATTTATAGGGACATTTACCGGGCTTTTTGCTGACTGATTTTTTTCCCCCTTGACTAGTCCCTTGATGAAATAATATATAAACAGGGAAGAACTAACCATCAGTGCCATGGATATACAGATGCCGCGGGAGTAATGTGTTGTAGCAGGATAGTAGCAGTAGAAGAAGTAGAAGTAGTTGTTAGTGGATATACAGATGCCGCGGAAGTAGTGTGTTGTAGCAGGAAGTAGCAGTAGAAGAAGTAGTAGCAGTAGTAGAAGTAGAAGTAGTTGTTAGTGGATAGATAGTGAAGTGTATTGTAACAGGAAGACACAACCTTGAGGCTACGTCGGTAAGGGAATACTTGATCAATCTTGCATCTATGACATTTAAAGGACAGATCAAATATTCAGTGCAGCATCGCCAGCCACCGAACAAGCGTGTCACACACCACTAAGACGGCGTCACACTTTTCCGTCTATTTTTTCATGAACGATAAAGGAAAAACTAGACAGAACGAGAAAAAACCAACGGAAATTGTAAAAATAGACGGAAAAAGTGCTAGTGTGACGCCGCCTTAAGACACAACGTCCTAAGTCACACAACATGAAGGGAAAATCGAGTTGGTTGATTATAAGTTACTTCGAGTGTGTGTGAATCATAGCAAATATTTTTTACATACGAATGAGAATTATTATTATAATTATTATTCTTTACGTTGGAATCTATAGCGCATGCTTATATGGCGCTATTATCTTGCTTCCTTAGGTTTAATAGTGGTTGAATTAGATAGTAATAACGTAGGTTGACTACTAATTTCTGCACCAATAATTATCAATCAAGGGTATCAAAAAAGGGATTATCAATCAAGGGTATCGAAACAAATATTAAGGGTATCAAATATTAAGGTTATATATTGTATTTTAAGTATATTAAGTATATTAAGTATCTTAAGTATATATAATATTATATTATAATATTAAAGCTATCAAAACAAAACTCATCTGTACAGAAACATACAACTCAACAGAAATTATTTATGTTCATTGAGAGATGATTTTATTACCCCCGTCTTACTTAATGTTTTTTATCCTACCCTTTACTTACTTATTTACACACCCTTTATTACCCTTTATTACTACTTACTTTATTATTTACTTACTATCAGTACCTGAGGGTACTCGACTAGGGTCTGGGGTCCGATGCGGGAAGGCAGATACGCACTGAGTGCACTCAGATACGCCCCTTCGAACCGGGCCATCATGTGAACCCCTAACCTAACCCATTAGATACACAACCCGACCCATTACTATTATTTTTTTATTTTTTAATTTTATTTTTTCTATTTTTTTTCTCTCACCCACGTCTCGTCCATCTATTTTTCTATTTTTTTATATTTTTAAATTTTTTTATTTTATTTTTTCTATTTTTTTATTTTTATTTTTTATCTCTCACCCACGTCTCGTCCATCAGTTACCTTCCCTTGATCAGAGGGAGGGAGGTCGATGGGCGGTCGGAGGGTGGGAGGGGGGATTAGGATGGGGAGCTCTCATCCACCAGTTACCTTCCCCTGGCCAGAGGGAGGGAGGTAGGTGGACGGGAGGGGGAGGGGATGGGGGATGTCTATCAGTTACCTTCCCCTGGCCAGGGGGAGGGAGGTCGATAGACGGGGGGATGGGGAGGGGGATGGGGGGGATCCTCTCACCCACGTCTTGCCTATCAGTTACCTTCCCTTGGCCAGAGGGTTTGAGGGGGGACGGGGTCCGAGCTCGGTAAAGATATCCGTAAAGGACTTGTGAGGGAATCGAACCGACACCTTTTTGTTGACATATTGAAACACCAACACTTTACCACTGAGCTATGGAGCACCCAACTAAAATAATCGAGAAGATATATTTAAACACCTCACCCGAACTCCAAGCTCAAAGGTGATAGGTGAGAGGCGATGGCAGTGTAGTGAGGGTATTAAGCTACTAACTCCACCCTGAGCACAGACGGGTTCCTGGCTTCCTCTTCTTCTTCAGACTGACATCAGTGATCCAAGCTCCCTGCCTCCACCGCCTGGAGGGCAGGGCAGCGCCAAGCCTCAAGGCAGAGTGCTGGTTCACTTCAACCTGACGATAGACACACACACAGACAGACAGCCAGAGAAAGGAAAGAGCTAAAAGGATACAGAGCGGCGCGACAGCCAGCCTTTGGTGGTGGCTCTGTGTTGATTACGTAGCCAGCACTGCGTGGCGGGAAACTGTGGTGTTTTAGTTGTACTGTGTCTTGTTGAGAGCAAATACCTTTTCCCTGTGACTGGGTGTGGTCTCCTGTCTCAACAACACATAGAAAGGACCCAACATAAAATAATACGATCAACAACTGCGGGAGGAATATATCGTAGATGAGGAGGAAGGATTAGCCAACTGTTTTTTTGACTGAAGTGTACACACACACACACACACACACACACACACACACACACACACACACACTCACACACACACACACACACACTCACACACACACTTGATAAGAGGGTGAAACTTTGGTCCTTTGCTGTTGGGAATCCTTATGAGAGAGAGAGAGAGAGAGAGAGAGAGAGAGAGAGAGAGAGAGAGAGAGAAGAGAGAGAGGAGAAGGAGAGAAGGAGAGGAGAGAGAGAGAGAGAGAGGGAAGAGAGAGAGAGAGAGAGAGAGAGAGAGAGAGAGAGAGAGAGAGAGAGAAATGCCTTATGTAAACGACATTCTATTTAATTTAATTTTTATTGTGCGTTTTGAAAGAAGTGCTCTTCTTCTCTCCTCTCTCTCTCTCTCTCTCTCTCTCTCTCTCTCCTCTCTCTCTCTCTCTCTCTCTCTCTCTCTCGCAATGCACTGCCCTAAATAGGCTTGAGAAAAGAAAAGATTAAGAGTTTAAAATGAAAACATTGGTGAAACCTATTTCTGCTGATTTTACCCATATTTTTTCATGAATTGCGTCTGGTTCTCAAAAACTGGACGTGATAGAGTTAATTGAACATCAGATTCGAGTTCAGCAGGGTCGATTTACCTATAATCAGCTTCATTTAGTCCAGAACCATATCTTCGATTTTTTTTTGTCGACCAGTGTAATCAGTTACATTGCTTCACATGGCAATAGTGATTACATAAAATGGACTGAAAATCATGGTGGTATATAAAAGACAGTATATATTGCCCACATTTCCATCTATGTATGTACTGTACGTATATTATCTGTATTATCTTTATAGTATTTCTGTTGTCTATGCCTTCGGGCGAAATCCATTTATTATTATCATTATTATTACCATTATTATTAAACCTAACAGTGTCTATAAAGAATGTCTCGTATATAGCAGGAAAGTTACGTTATATGTCACGTTACTGAAGCTAGCTGGAAGGTTTATTTTATCGGTCCAAGAATAGACAGAAGGTCAGACTCTCCCCTTGCAGCTATCTTGAGAAACTACGAAAATTCCCGTTCAGGAAAACATGCGAAAAAAATCATGCAGATAAAAGTGTAAGTCGTCAACAATGTATTCTGGGAAAAAGTAATTACTTTTTCAAATCTATTTTTTATTTATAGATGAATATTATATGAGAGAAAACTTCGTAGCTTCAGATGGAAATAGGGTTTTGAAAGGATCACTGGCAGGTATGAAAACACACGAGAATGAAAATATGATTAATAAATAAATATGAAGGTGATGTACACTCTTAGAAAAAAAGGGTAGGAAAAGGGTAGAAAAAGTGTGTTTGTAGTGATGAAATACTGCTACCCTTTTTCTACCCTTACAAATCTACCCTTTCGGATCGACGCAAATATACCCTTTGCAACCCTCTCGTCTAAAAAGGGTAGATAAAGGGTAGATGAAGGGTATAATCGGCAGCATCTACCCTCCAGCCTGGACATAGGGTTTAAAAAGGGTAGTGATGGTGCGATGTAACAATTCTACCCTTAATATACCCCTTATTTCTGAGAGTGTACCATAAGAACAATGTAATTTATACCCAAAATGGAATGAAAGGTGGGAGGAGGAAAAAAATATGAATATGAAAACTGTCAAAGGCACCAAAACGTTTCTGAAGTGTTTTTTACCCCCCCTAAAAAAAAAATTATTCAAACGATTAAAAACAGGAATATTTTCTTAGCATATATAAGACTTGCATAAAAATTACATTATTATATTTTTTTCTATATCTGTGAGCAAACTACTCGATTAACTATTGAAATATATGCTACATAAATTCATGTACTACAGAGCCAAGTTCTAATATCATATTTCATGAATAATTAGTAAAAGGACTTTGATATACGATGATAGGGTCTCTCTCTCTCTCTCTCTCTCTCTCTCTCTCTCTCTCTCTCTCTCTCTCTCTCTCTCTCTCTCTCTCTCTCTCTCTCTCTCTCTCTCTCTCTCTCTCTCTCTCTACTCAACACAACACTTGAATGTCTTTCTGTCAAGGATGAAATCAATTTAAAGGAAAATCGCGCGGACTAACTTTTCTTCAGATAACTTTTTACATTCTTGAAGAAAAAAACTTATCGAACTCCTGAAAGAATCTGCCGGTTTTGAAGAGTATGGAAATCATCGTTATTGCTATTTAACTCCACGGTGCCTGTGAACGAAGGTGCAAGAATTAAGGTCTATTCTCTTTGCAGTTAAGACTTCATGGATGACTAGATTAATATTCTCTTCGCACAGTATGATATTTATTGAAAAGTTGTAGATAGTGTAGTATAATAGGACACATTATTAGTTGAAAGAATACATCATCAAAATAATATAAAGAATACACGTTCTTTACTGCAGGTCATTGTATGAATATGTATAGAGACAATTATATAGAACGACAAGCAGAAATAAATGTAAACACATACAACACACAATACACACATACACAAACATACTACACATACACACACACACACACCACACACACACACACACACACCCAGCCACCCACTCACCCACCCACACACAGACATCTACACACCCACACCCACACACACACACACATACACACAGATCCACCCATCCACACCCACCTACCCACACACACACAGACATCTACACACTCACACCCACACCCACACACACACACACATACACACAGACCACCCACCCACACCCACCCACCCACCCACCCACACACCCACCCACACACCCACCCCACCACACACACACACACACACACACACACACATACACACAGATCCCCCCCCCCACACACACATACAAAAAATAAATACAAAATATAAAGATGTATCCGTTTACTCGCTATTAAACTAACGAGGCAAATAACAAACCTTACTGGATATATAACACGAAAAACCCCCAGCAATTTTACACTGTTATATATCTTGGTTGAAAATATAACACGAAAAAACCCCAGAAACCCTTAAAAAATGTGACAGACTTGCAAAAAAAAACCAGAAACCCTTAAAAAATGTGACAGACTTGCAAAAAAAACCCAGAAACCCTTAAAAAATGTGACAGACTTGCAAAAAAAAACCAGAACCTTGAAAAGTGACAGACTTGCAAAAAAAAACCTTAAAATGTGACAGACTTGCAAAAAAAACCCAGAAACCCTTAAAAAATGTGACAGACTTGCAAAAAACCCAGAAACCCTTAAAAAATGTGACAGACTTGCAAAAAAAACCCAGAAACCCAGAAAAAATGTGACAGACTTGCAAAAAAACCCAGAAACCCTTTAAAAATGTGAGACTTGCAAAAAAACCCAGAAACCCTAAAAAAATGACACTTGCAAAAAAAACCCAACTTCACCACACAACTAATAAGAGTAAAGGAAAGTATAAACCCAGCCTCAACCCCCCAAAAAAGCCTAGATTCGTAAAATAAAAATCTCCACTGATAAGTTCTGATGTGATAAAACCAGGTGTAGTTCTCTCTCTCTTTCTTTCTCTCTCTTTCTCTCTCTTTCTTTCTTTCTTTCTCATGGGGGTTTTGATGAGCACGCACAGAGAGAGAGAGAGAGAGAGAGAGAGAGAGAGAGAGAGAGAGAGAGAGAGAGAGAGAGAGAGAGAGAGAGAGAGGAGAGAGAGAGAGAGGAAAAAAAATATAATAAACCCGTAAATCTAACGTTAGAACATAAAAATATTGTAGTGCACCGAGAGAGAGAGAGAGAGAGAGAGAGAGAGAGAGAGAGAGAGAGAGAGAGAGAGAGAGAGAGAGAGAGAGAGAGAGAGAGAGAGAGAGAGAGAGAGAGAGAGAGAGAGAGAGAGAGAGAGAGAGTATTTACCACATAATCTTCCCGCTCTCCTGTATAGTCAGAAAATAAAAACTATATATCGTGAAGCGCGAACATTAGATACACTTTATAAAAACACGACCCAAAGCGATACAGATTTTCTCTTTCCCTTTTCCTACTTTTCCTTTTACTTTTTTTCCCTTTCCACTACTTTCCCTTTTATCTATTTACTTTTTTTTTGCTTGTATACTTTTTTCCCTTGCCACAACTTTCCTTTTTATCTATTTACCTTTATTTTTTTTGCTTGGATACTTTTTTCCCTTGCCACAACTTTCCTTTTTTATTTATTTACCTTTATTTTTTTCCCTGGAGACTTTTTTCCCTTGCCAAAACTTTCCTTTTTTATTTATTTACTTTTATTTTTTTTGCTTGGATACTTTTTTCCCTTGCCACAAATTTCCTTTTGATCTATTTACCTTTATTTTTTTTGCCTGGAGACTTTTTTTCCCTTGCCAAAACTTTCCTTTTTATCTATTTACCTTTATTTTTTTTGCTTGGATACTTTTTTCCCTTGCCACAACTTTCCTTTTTTATTTATTTACCTTTATTTTTTTCCCTGGAGACTTTTTTCCCTTGCCACAAATTTCCTTTTTATCTATTTACCTTTATTTTTTTTGCTTGGATACTTTTTTCCCTTGCCACAACTTTCCTTTTTTATTTATCTACCTTTATTTTTTTCCCTGGATACTTTTTTCCCTTGCCATAAATTTCCTTTTTTATTTATTTACCTTTATTTTTTGCTTGTATACTTTTTTCCCTTGCCACAACTTTCCTTTTGATCTATTTACCTTTTTTTTTGCCTGGAGACTTTTTTCCCTTGCCACAACTTTCCTTTTTTATTATTTACCTTTATTTTTTTCCCTGGATACTTTTTTCCCTTGCCACAACTTTCCTTTTTATCTATTTACCTTTATTTGTTTTGCTTGGATACTTTTTTCCCTTGCCACAACTTTCCTTTTTATTTATTTACCTATATTTTTTTGCTTGTATTGCCCCGCGAGTCTGAGTTGTCGAAGCCTGTCGGAGCACGTCGCGTATCTGTGTCGATTCCCTACCTTTTACACCTGAGCCTGGCGTGTTATCGATAGCGGGACAGCTGATCCAATAAGTGTCGCTGTAGCAAGGCGGAAGAGGTGGAATAAGCTACATACCTTGATTCCTTTCTATTGAATTTTATATATAAGTTTTTAGTGCCAGCTTTTTTTTCCTCTAATGTATGGGGGGGGGGGTTGTGTGTGTAGGGGGGGTTTGTGTGTGTGTGTGTGTGTGTGGTGTGGTGGGTGGGTGGGTGGGTGGGTGGGTGGGTGGTGGGTGGGTGGGTGGGTGGGTGGGTGGGTGGGTGGGTGGGTGGGTGGGTGTGTGTGTGTGTGTGTGTGTGTGTGTATGTATGTATGTGTGTGTGTGTGTGTGTGTGTGTGTGTAGCAAAGATCAATTCATACACCAGGTAGATATAACATTAAGATAGATAAAACTACGTAGATACATCGACAGACATACATAAATATGGGTACATAGAAAGATAGATACATTGAATATATTTAGAGACAAAGAGATGGCTAGACAGACATGTATATTATGTTAGAAGGTATTTTAGGGCGATGTAGAAAAATAAAAAGAATAAAAAATTGCAAGATAAAGATATACGTCAACATAAACAAATGAAGTGAAAAGACAGGCCCATCATTATAATACACACGAATCAAATATAATTAAATACAGTTGGTAGAAAAACAAAGGGTGACAAAAATACTATAGAAACAAAACTAAAATGAAAATGATAAACGGAGACAGAAGGACAGACAGACATCAACACTATAAAAAAAAGTCTATTTTTTTTATTATGGTCAAAATGCACTAAGGAAGCCACGCCCCCTGCCTCCCCTTCTATTCTACGGGGCAGCTGATTGGTGCACTCCTCGTATCATTACTACCAATCACAAAATCTTCACTACTTAACAGCGGCGTGACCACTGGACAGAGCAATCTTCACTACAGAGGGATTTTTGATTTTGTCACCCTTTGTAGTGAAGATTGCTCTGTTCAGTGGTCACGCGCTGTTAAGTAGTGAAGATATTGTGATTGGTAGTGATGATACGAGGAATGCACCAATCAACTGTCCCGTAGAATAGAAGGGGAGGCAGGGGGCGTGGCTTCCTTAGTGCATTTTGACCATAATAAAAAGAATAGACTATAACAGACAAACATTAACTCAACACTAAAAACATCTCAGAAGTTACGCTTTTGGCTTACCTAAAAAAAAAAAAAAAGTGTCGCAAACTCAAATACGTAACCACAAGGCAAAGTTTGAGGATAAAAGTTGAATGTATAAAAAAGGAGAGGATACCCAAGACAGCTGCCGACAAGACATCCCGGGAAGGAGTTGTGTCTTCTTATGGCAAGATTGAAGACCTTGAATTTAAAAAAGAGAGAAAAGATAAAAGAACATGCGCAGGATAGATATATCAGCAAATTTTTCATCTGTCTCTGAAGGTTGAGAAGTTGGATGAGGAGGAGGAGGGAGAGGAGGAGGAGGAGGAGGAGGAGGAGAGGAGGAGGAGAGGAGGAGGAGAAGGAGGAGGAGGAGGAGGAGGAGGAGGAGGAGGAGGAGGAGGAGAGAGGAGAAATACGAAGGAATATATGTGAAAAACTAAATATATAAGATCTTTATATAATTAAAGGAGCTACATAATCTACTCTAAAGGTATTAATTAAGGAGGCAGGAGGA
>JACEEZ010024933.1:64238-71738 GCA_016584305.1 Chionoecetes opilio
TGCTTCTCTTCTGTTTTACACAGGTTACATTTTTTCATATTGATGCTGTCACTGCCAGCTACCTCCCACATGTACGAGAGAGAGAGAGAGAGAGAGAGAGAGAGAGAGAGAGAGAGAGAGAGAGAGAGAGAGAGAGAGAGAGAGAGAGAGAGAGAGAGAGAGAGAGAGAGAGAGAGAGAGGAGAGAGAGAGAGAGAGAGAGAGAGAGATAAAGAGAGACGAGAGAGAGTTAGATCAAAAATGACAACAACAGCAAATTTCTCAATACACACAAATATAACAAATACACGAAACACTTCCACAAAAAGCAAAACAAAATAGAAACCAAAACTATAACATCCTTGAAAACAAAACAAATCCCATAAGTGAAATCAAACACCTTATATAGCGATTCCAATCCCTTAACCCCGCGACCGTGATAACCCCTTGCGCGCGAGAGATATCTAAATCCCCTTTATTCTCAGGATACTTTAAAGGAGGGATCAGAAACGCTATCTTACGGCGTCAGTTTATCTCTTCACTGGCTCCTACAAATCTCACGTTCCTTATCATTTGCTCTCAGGTCTCCTTAGATACATTTCAGGAGTCCATTATGCTAAATTCTGATAATGTTTCCGTTTATCATGCCGAGGAAGCCGGGAGGGAGGGGTGTGGGGGAGAGAGGGAGAGGGAGGGAGAGAATAGATGAAGATTGCGGAGCGGAAGGAGAGAGGAGCGGGGGTAAATGCACCTTTTGTAGAGAGAGAGAGAGAGAGAGAGAGAGAGAGAGAGAGAGAGAGAGAGAGAGAGAGAGAGAGAGAGAGAGAGAGAGAGAGAGAGAGAGAGAGAGAGAGAGAGAGAGAGAGAGAGAAAATAAAAAATCAGACAAAATTTCTTTTCCTTTCTTATTGAGCTAGATCCATCCTTTCAAATCAATGAACTAACTTATTCACAAATCCACCTCAGTGTCTGTCTGGAACTCAATCTCGCCACTCACTGCTGAAAATGAAAAAATGAATATTGAATACCACTCCCCTACCCTTCCTTCACCTCTCTGTATCCCTCCAACTCTCCCTCCAACTCTCTCTCCCTCCCTTCCATAATGCCACTACCTCCAAAAACTTATATCTTTCTCTCTGGCAATAAAAAAAAAACCGAAACTCTGAAATCGGGGAGATAAGACACCTGCTCCTAGAAGGCTCCTGAAAGTCTTCTAATTAAGGAGATGTAGCGAGACTCTTGTTCGTCTCTGTGGAGGAACAATGACGGAATGAATCTGTAATCCCCCGAAGCGACTTGGTCTATAAGGGAAGACTGCAAGAAGAGGAGGAGGAGGAGACAAGGAAGGGGAACTTTTTAGGGTGAGTGTGGGTGAGTCTGGTGTTTATAGGTGACAGGCAGGAGGGAAAGGGAATGTGTGACGGGAGTGAGGCAGATGAGGAAGAGAGGAGGACTGTGTGGTGTAATGAAATATGCGTTTAAGGGATGGGAAATGGGATAGGATGGGTATAGGTGTTGGTGTAGGAGAAGGAGAGAGAAGGAAAGAGGTGGGCCCCGAGACACAGACCTCCGTACTAGCAACTCACCAGTCTTCAAGTCACCAAGTCACATCCAACCACAATAGGAGCAACTCACCAGTCCGCGAGTCACCTTACCTGTTACCTTTACCCAGAGTTAATAAACGACTATCAAAGCAGAGTTACCTGTTTCTGCTCCCCCTAAAAGTGACATACCAAAATCACTTTACAAAGAGGTGGGAAAGGTAGGGAAGGTTAGACAAATCTACCGGGTTCAGGAATGGTAAGGGATAGGAAGGGGAGATGTGGGCAATAAAACGATGAATATAAAAAGAAGGAAGAGGTGAAAAAGGTAGAAAAGTATAATTAAAATAAGGGTTTTGAAGAGGTCATTGGAAAGGGAGGGAAGGTGTGGACTGTGGAGAATAAAGCGAGGAATATATAAAGAAGGACGAGGTGGAAAAGGTAGGAAAGGTTAGTGAAATAATGGTTTAGGAAAGGTAATTGGAGAAGGAGGTGATGTGTAGAATTAGGTGAGGAATAGGAAAGGAAAGAAGAAGTAGAGAAGGGTGGAGAACGTGATATTAAATAGGGGTTTATAGGAGACTACTAGAAGAGGAAGGGAAGACGAGGGAGAGAGAGGAGAGGAAGAGGTGGTAGTGATGGACCGGTGGAGATAAGGGGGCAGAAATGAGGTTAAGTAGAGGGTGATGCGGATGATAAAGGGTTACGGTGTGGGCGTGAGGGTGTGGTTTTCAAGGTTTAGTGTGGAGGATGAGGGGTGAGAGGTGGATGCCTGTGCCGGGCTCTCAATAAAACCTAACCTAACCTAACCTAACCTAACCTAACCTAACCTAACCTAACCTAACCTAACCTATCGTAACCTAACCTAACCTATAACCTAACCTATCGTAACCTAATCTAACCAAACCTAACCTAACCTAACCTATCCTAACCTAATCTAATCTAAGCTAACCTAACCTATCCTAACCTAATCTAATCTAAGCCAACCTAACCTAACCTATCGTAACCTAACCTAACCTAACCTAACCTAACCTATCGTAACCTAGCCTAACCTAACCTAACCTAACCTAACCTAACCTAACCTAACCTATCGTAACCTAGCCTAACTTATTAAATTTCCACACTGTGTAATCCACGCCTCCCGTGTGATTGAAATCCATCCTCATCCATAATTTTTCTTTTTCCTCAAGTCATTAAAAGCAGAGGTCGTCTTTCTCATTAGCACTCATCTAATATACTATAGGAGTAGCCGTGTGTCTGTGTGTCTGTCTGTGTGTCTGTTTTGGGTAGCCGAAACTATAAATTCAATTTTATGAGAGTAGGCTCAAAAAATCGCAAATAAATCGTAGGTGGTAAGCGGCTTGGTCCCATGTCGATTGAATTATTTTGAAGGGGGGTTTTGGGCTAAAAACACTTTTGGAGTATTAGATTACAGGAAAAACTCTGCGGTAACGTCTTGCCGCATTCCACAAACTCAGTAGACTCATGGACGTTTGTGTGCGTGTGTGAGTGTGTGTGTGTTGGAATCACACGGAACACAAAGGGTTGGAATCACACGGAACGTGGTCTACCCCGAGGCATTTGACCAGTGACCAACGACAGCAACAACACGATTGGAGTTTGCAATCACATGTTGTCTAATATATACTACTACTACAAACATCAATACATGGGTCCGAAGGGCCCACAAGCACTTGTATATAACTATTAATCCAACAACACTGCTTAAAAAAATCATATCACTAGTACTATCATCTTAATTAATAATAACATCTATATCATAACTTTTTTTCCTACTCTAATCCCTTTAATTTATTTGCTTATCTTTTATACTTAAGAAATAATAATAGTAAAGCCAAGTCAGCAGCCTGTATACGGGACCTCCAGCTGGCACGCGCTCCCATCTGACCGACATTTTATAGCCCGGAAGAAGAAGGCAGTGAAAATATCCCTCTATTACGCGCCATTCAGCTGTCCTTTTTTACTTGTCCTTTTCTTCGTACTTTCTTTTTTATCCTTCTCTTTTTGTCTTTTTTTTCCTGTCCCACACTGAGATGCTTTACTGAGTCTTCTGTCTGTCTGTCTGTTTGCCTGATCATTTATCTGCCTCTCTATCTGTCTGTCTGTTTATTTGTCTGTCTATCTATATATGTTTATTTGTCTGTCTATCAATATGTCTGTTTATTTATCTGTCTGTCTGTCTGTCTGTATATTTGTCTGTCTATCAATGTGTTTATTTATGTCTGTCTGTCTGCCTGAGTAATTATCTGCCTATCTATCTGTCTGTCTGTTCATTTGTCTGCCTATCTATCTGTCTGTCTGTTCATTTGTCTGCCTATCTATCTGTCTGTCTGTTCATTTGTCTGCCTATCTGTCTGTCTGTCTGTTCATTTATCTGTCTATCTATCTGTCTGTTTGCTTATTTGTCTCTCTATCTGTCTGTTAATTTATTCATCTGCCTATCTATCTGTCTGTTTATTTGTCTATCTATCTGTCTGTGTCTATCTATCTATCTACCTGTATATGTCTTTGCTTTTCTCTCTCTCTCTCTCTCTCTCTCTCTCTCTCTCTCTCTCTCTCTCTCTCTCTCTCTCTCTCTCTCTCTCTCTCTCTCTCTCTCTCTCTCTCTCTCTCTCTCTCTCTCTCATTACTGGCAGGGAACATCGACGCAACTTGCCAATAACGCAGCTCCTTTTTCTCGTTTTTTCTTTTCCTCTTGGCCAAGTACCGCACACTTGGCAGGCGTCGCCGAGCTTGTCGTGGCCCCAGGGATACACCAACAGGCCTGGGCGATCACCTGTGACGTACACAGGAACTACCTCGTGTAGGTCTCACGGCCTCTTGTAGCTTCCTTATTTTCTTATGTTCTTATGACGTCATGGACACTATCCCCACGTGTATATAGTGTGTTTTCACCCGTGATGGCGATGAGGCATGTACGGGACAAAAAACTCTGCGGTGACGTTTTACCAGATTTCACTAACTCCCTAGATTGTTATGCCTTATCATCATTACCTCTGCTATAGATAATGCAGTAATAATAAAGTTTATGTAAAGTAAATACAAAAGTCAATAAAAAAGTAAATAAAAAAGTCAATAAAAAAGTCAATAAAAAAGTCAATAAAAAAGTCAATAAAAAAGTAAATAAAAAAGTACTGTACGAGAATAAAAAAAGGACTGATGAGGATATTGTTCTTAGGCTGCAATCTTTTCACTGTCTTCCTTTCCTCTTGCCGACCTTTCCTTGCGCTGCTTTGATGAATCTGTTACGGATTGATCAAAGGTTTCTTCGCATATATTTCCCTACCTTCCTTTCTATCTTTTCTCCTGTCCCTTTCTTTCTTACGTTCTTTCTTTCTTTCTCTTGTCTTTCTCTTCTTATGTCTTTCCTATTTCTCTTCTCCTCTCCTTTATAATCTTTTTCCTTCTTCATATTATTCCATTACATCTTATTCGACAGTAACATTTAATACATCAATACACATCTCGCTCCAAGATACATTCATACACGTGCTGGAGCTGAATATCCGTGTAACAGGGAGGGCAATTAATCGACGAACCCAATTTGGCGGAAAAACTTGGAGGTTCTCGCTGATTGCACGACCCTGCCCGGCGGATTGACTGTCGGTGGACAGGAAAATCTAGCCTGTAGGATTTTCACAATACTGCCATCATGTTTTTATCAATGCCAATTATTTGATGATCATGTTACTGAGCTACGTTGCGTCATCCACCTGTGTCATTTTCTTTGCTAAGTGTACTCAAAGCCTTTAGAATTAGAAACCTAACCTCACCTAACCTAACCTAACTCACCTAACTAACCAAACCTAACTAACCTAACCTAAAGGGGAGGCGGTAGCGGAGTGGTTAGCGTCTCCGACTGGCGTTCTCGGTGACCCGAGTTCGATCCCCGAAGAAAACCAAAACCTTTCTGCACCGTCGAGTGGCCTAAGAACACTCACATGCCCTGCCCATCAACTCTACCTTCGATTGCGAGTGCATCGGAGGACACAGGGGGGCGGCATGAACCTCTAATCACAGGCGTCACTATAAGAATCCTGCCTGCGCCACCACGGGCGAAGACCAACCATCAGAGCCTTCAAGTGAACCTCCAGAGCCTACCATACGAGCCCTGGGTCACCACTGCCTACTGGCGCTATAGGCACAAATATAAAAAAAAAAAAAAAAAAAAAAAAAAAATAATATATATATATATAATTTAACCTAACTTAACTAACCTAAGCTAACCAACTTAACTAACCTAATTCTAAAGGCTTTGAGTGTACTGACTGTGCCATTGCGATGTTCTTATTGTGTATTGAACGTGTCCAGAACGTGCACATATCAATAGTAATCTGAGAAGGGAGGGAAGCAGGAATAGGAATCAGTAGGGAGAAGCTACGCACATATTTGGTTTCATTCATCAACGCCAGGAAAACCAAGAAGTGTGTGTGTGTGTGTGTGTTGTGTGTACTGAGAAGTGAATGGATAGCAACAAGAATCCATTAATCATTGTATATAGAAATTTAATACACTTGTACTTGAGTTATTAAAAAAGTAGATAAATAACAATATATATATATATATATATATATATATATATATATATATATATATATATATATATATATATAGAGAGAGGAGAGAGAGTGAGAGAGAGAGAGAGAGAGAGAGAGAGAAGGGGAGAGGAGAGAGAGAGGAGAGAGAGAGAGAGAGAGAGAGAGAGAGAGAGGAGAGAAAAAAAAAATGTGGATTCCTAATGAAAAGAGACTGATTCAATGATTTTCAATGATTTTTAAGGGTTTTCAAGGATTTTAAGAGTTTTCAAGGATGTTAAATGTTTTCAAGGATTTTTAAGGGTTTCCAAGTTTGTTTTAGGGTTTTTCAAGGATTATTAAGGGTTTCTAAGGTTTTTTAGGGTTTCAAGGATTATTAAGGGTTTTCAAGGATTTATTAAGGGTTTTCAACGATTTTCAAGGGTTTTCAAGGATTTATTAAGGGTTTTCAAGGATTTTTAAGGGTTTTTAAGGTGGTGCTTCAGTCTGTCATACGTTTTGCAGCACTGACTAGAAGGAAAGTTGGGCAATGCATCACGGGTCTTTGAGCTTATCACTGCAGCCTGACACTCCCTCGTAAAAGCTACAACCTGAGCACGCCATCCATCACACACACCCGCCATGCCTCACCCACTCCGCTCATCCATCCATCCACCTATCCATAACATACATACATACATACATACATGACTCAAAACTAAATCTAAACTAAATCTATGACTACAAGATAAAGGTAATCAAAGGTTAGGAATTTTATGTTTGCTAGAAGGATGTAAATAAACACCCCATCAAAAAAACGTTTATCCATCATTTAGTCATGTTTCTAATCCCGAAACATCCCTATTTTGAATCATTACTTGAAACAACATCAAGGAACACCAGCTTATTAATAAATCAAATGACACTATCTTCTAATTCAATTGTGAGATATCATATTTTTTCTCTCACAATTAAATGACAAGATAAAGTTATTCGATTTATCTATTCTATACTATACTGTGCTATACGGGGGGTTATTTTCTTATGAACTACAGTATAAACGAGACATTTTTCTTGATCCCTTTGGTTCTCCTTAGACTTTCTTCGAATCTTAGGACGAAATCTTAGGACGAAATCTAAATTCTCTATAGGTATGGGCCCAGGTTCCAATCTACCCTACTTAATTCCCACTATATACATGACTCAAAGGTAAATCCGTAAGGAATTTTATGTTTGCTGAAAGTATAGAGATAAAACCTCAAGAAAAAAACGTTTATCTATTATTTAGAGATGTTTATAATCGCGAAACGTTACTCAAAATAAAAAAAACTAAGTTTCTAGAGAGAGAGAAAAAAATGTAAATAAAACTCCCGCAAAAAAACACCTATCCTTCATTTCGAGATGTTTATAATCCAGAAATGTTACGCAAGAAAAAAAAGGTTGAAG
>JACEEZ010024933.1:79238-96738 GCA_016584305.1 Chionoecetes opilio
CTTTTTTTTTCCCTCCTCTTCCTTCCTTCTCCAAACCCTTCTTTTTATCTCTTGTTTTCTTATCTCCTTTCTTTTTTCTCTGGGTTTATCCACCCATCTATGCCTGACTTCTCTCTCCCTCTTTTCTCTCTCTTCTCTCTCTCTCCTCCCCTCCTCTCTCCCCTTTTCTCTCTCTCCAGCCCGTCAGGGGGGCAAAGGGTTTATAGAACGTAGTTCGCAAGTGCAGCGTCCCGTGCATTCGGTCAGCGGGTTTGAGTCCCCCTATTCGGGGGGACGGGCGGCGCTTGTATAGCAATAACCCTTTTAGTTGGGATTGCAAAAGGGCTAGATAGGATAAAAATTCTCTTTCTCTCTTCTTCTCTTTTCCCTTTTTTCTCTCCCTCTCTCTCTCTCTCTCTCCTCTCTCTCTCTCTCTCTCTCTCTCCTCCCTCTCTCCTCTCTTTCCCCTCTCTCTCTCTCTCTCTCTCAGCTTTACCAAGAAGACCTAACTTGGGGGTCTTTTTGGGGATCCTTGGAATACAAAATGACTTTGGACATAGTTTTGTATTTACTTTATTCTCGCTGCAAGACCCACAAGACTTTTATAAAGCATTTGGACCACGATAAAGGCATTAAGAGTTCTACTTAATGACGGGAATATAAGCAGTATAAGTTAGTAGTAGTTGTAGGTTTTAAAAGTATCATATAGTTTAGTAGGGGTAGAGGTAAGGTTTGTAGGGGTGAGTGGGGGTGAGGGTTGAACGGCGGTGTTGCTAGCAAGGAGAATCGATTGTCAAGGCAAGTAGTAAAGGTGACATTGGTAAAGATTTACATATATTTCTCGTTGGTTCTTGAATACTCATATCAATCCTTCCTCCTACTCCTTATTATATCAACGCAATTGTTCGTAAGTCAGTTCAAATGATTGTGTTAGGTATTCAAGGAGAGAGAGAGAGAGAGAGAGAGAGAGAGAGAGGAGAGGAGAGGGGAGAGAGAGAGAGGAGAGAGAGAAGAGAAGAGAGAGAGAGAGGAGAGAGAGAGAGAGAGAGAGAGAGAGAGAGAGAGAGAGAGAGAGAGAGAGAGAGAGAGAGGAGAGAGAGAGAAAAAAAAAAAAACATGATAACAGAAGAACATAAGAACACCTACACGTGGTAATTCCTGGAAAGAGAGAGAGAGAGAGAGAAGAGAGAGAGAGAAGGAGAGAGAGAGAGAGAGAAGAAGAGAGAGAGAAGAGAGGATGAGAGAGCGATAGAGGAGATCTAGAGGAGAGGAGAGAGGGGAGAGAGAAGAAAGAGAGGAGAGAGGAGAGGAGGAGGAGGAGGAGAGAGAGAGAGAGAATAATAACAGAAGAACATAAGAAAATAAGGAAGCTACAAGAGGCCGCGAAACCTACACATGGGTAATTCCTGGAGAGAGAGAGAGAGAGAGAGAGAGAGAGAGAGAGAGAGAGAGAGAGAGAGAGAGAGAGAGAGAGAGAGAGAGAGATTTCATTATTTACTCGTCGTCAAAGTATGCCATTTTTTTATTTTAGCGTCCTTCAAATTTTCTTACTCTTACGTAAATGACCTTTCGTCTGATTGATCCGCTGCAGTATTGATCCACGTGTCTAGGCGAAGCATATTTACCACTGGAAAAACTTTATTCCTTTTGTTTCATCATGATATCACATATAACATAATGCTTATGGAAAAGAACTATTGATAGATTCTTATATTTCGTTCATGTATGCGTCGACGAGAAACTTGAGTCTATGTCTTCGTATAAATACAGGATGTGAACTAACCTTACTTGTTTTATCGATTAAGCATCATTAAGCATCTTGACCTTCTACCTGAACGGCGGGTTTCTCGAAGACTACCTGAACGCGGGTTTCTCGAAGTCTACCTGAACGCGGGTTTCTCGAAGTCTACCTGAACGCGGGTTTCTCGAAGTCTACCTGAACGCGGGTTTCTCGAAGTCTACCTGAACGCGGGTTTCTCGAAGTCTACCTGAACGCGGGTTTCTCGAAGTCTACCTGAACGCGGGTTTCTCGAAGTCTACTGAACGCGGGTTTCTCGAAGTCTAACCTAAACGCGGGTTTCTCGAAGTCTACCTGAAACGCGGGTTTCTCGAAGTCTACCTGAACGCGGGTTTCTCGAAGTCTACCTGAACGCGGGTTTCTCGAAGTCTACCTAAACGCGGGTTTCTCGAAGTCTACCTGAACGCGGGTTTCTCGAAGTCTACCGGAACGCGGGTTTCTCGAAGTCTACCGGAACGCGGGTTTCTCGAAGTCTACCTGAACGCGGGTTTCTCGAAGTCTACCTGAACGCGGGTTTTTCTCGAAGTCTACCTAAACGCGGTTTCTCGAAGTCTACCTGAACGCGGGTTTCTCGAAGTCTACCTGAACGCGGGTTTCTCGAAGTCTACCTGAACGCGGGTTTCTCGAAGACTACCTGAACGCGGGTTTCTCGAAGCTACCTGAACGCGGGTTTCTCGAAGTCTACTAACGCGGGTTTCTCGAAGTCTACCTGAACGCGGGTTTCTCGAAGTCTACCTGAACGCGGGTTTCTCGAAGTCTACCTTAAACGCGGGTTTCTCGAAGTCTACCTAAACCGGGTTCTCGAAGTCCTACCGGAACGCGGGTTTCTCGAGTCTACTAAACTCGGTTTCTCGAAGTCTACCAGAACGCGGGTTCTCGAAGTCTACCTGAACGCGGGTTTCTTGAAGTCTACCTGAACGCGGGTTTCTCGAAGTCTACCTGAACGCGGGTTTCTCGAAGTCTACCTGAACGCGGGTTTCTCGAAGTCTACCTAAACGCGGGTTTCTCGAAGTCTACATGAACGCGGGTTTCTCGAAGTCTACCGCAACGCGGGTTTCTCGAAGTCTACCGGAACGCGGGTTTCTTGAAGTCTACCGGAACGCGGGTTTCTCGAAGTCTACCGGAACGCGGGTTTCTCGAAGTCTACCGGAACGCGGGTTTCTCGAAGTCTACCTGAACGCGGGTTTCTCGAAGTCTACCTGCTATAACGCATACAATCTTGCGTGCCCGATTCTCATGATGTGTCCGAACTCTTATAGCATTGTCTCACTGTCTACTGAATTGTCTCATTCTCTAACCTTACAAGTTTTATCGATTAATACGCGGCCAAAGATGCGAGGGCTAGATAATGAATTAGAACTCAGAGAACCCACTAGCAGATACCGAACACGTCCAGAACAACAAATATCATGGAAAGAATGATGTTAGTTAATACACTGAAGGGAAAAATACTCTTCCTTCCATCTCTCCTATCCTTAATGTATCACACTCTCCCTTTCTACCCTTTTTTTTTTTCTTTTCTATCACACGCCCACATCTCCCGCCTCCCTTTCTTTCTCCCTCTCTTCATGCCCTCAGCTACCACTTCCCTTTCCTCCCAATCCGCTGTTTTGCCGCAAGAATGAGGGGTCAGTCCACGAGAATACACCAGAATAAAAATAAAGCTGCAGGTCCCAAACGGCTATATCAGACACGTAAAAACAACAACAAAGTCAGCGGCGCACATAATATCCTAAGTCCAGTAAGTCAAAAACGTATCAAATTCAGTCCGTTTCATTTCAATCGCCCTATCCTTTGTTATGGCGGCGGTGCTCTTAACGTTCACGTAACAGTTCTGCGTCAAGAGTTGAGGTTTATGTTTACCCTCTGATGCTGTTCTTAAAGCGATCGAACAACTCGGTTTATATTACACATCAACGATCTTCACTATAAGACAACAATACATATATAAACACAATATAGACACCAATAGACACAATATAGACACCAATAGACACAATATAGACACCAATAGACACAATATAGACACCAATAGACACAATATAGACACCAATAGACACAATATAGACACCAATAGACACAATATAGACACCAATAGACACAATATAGACACCAATAGACACAATATAGACACCAATAGACACAATATAGACACCAATAGACACAATATAGACACCAAAAGACACAATATAGACACCAATAGACACAATATAGACACCAAATAGACACAATATAGACACCAATAGACACAATATAGACACCAATAGACACAATATAGACACCAATAGACACAATATAGACACCAATAGACACAATATAGACACCAATAGACACAATATAGACACCAATAGACACAATATAGACACCAATAGACACAATATAGACACCAATAGACACAATATAGACACCAATAGACACAATATAGACACCAATAGACACAATATAGACACCAATAGACACAATATAGACACCAATAGACACAATATAGACACCAATAGACACAATATAGACACCAATAGACACAATATAGACACCAATAGACACAATATAGACACCAATAGACACAATATAGACACCAATACATTATATAAACACAATATAGACACCAATAAACTTCAACAATTCATAAAGTCTCTACAACTTTATCCATGGAGGAAGTTCGGGTCGTCTGTTCGTGAAATAATACGTGGATAATACAGAGCGGGTTCCCAACTTAACACAACACAGAAAACAACTTATTCAGACAAAAGGCAATGATTATATAGCACTTTAGAGAGGAAACCAACGCAACTTCTCTCTGGTGGTGGCAACAGGAAACTCGCTCACCCACAAAAATGACAGTGTTATTGTTCATGTCGGGGCGTGAAATACACTATAGGCGATACAATCCAGTTCTTCACCAATGTATTTACTCCTTAGCCCGCATATCTACATAGACTCTTAATTACATAGTGTGTTATACTATACTTTTCCCGATTCTCCTGTGACGTGCACGTTTTCAAAAAGCGGTGGAAGGTATATGAAGGGCTGTTGGATATTAGAAGCCAAGGGGGATATTACAGGACCTTTGCCTTGCTTTGTGTCCCACGTGGTGCTTGACTGACTGACCTTCACCTAATGGCAATGACGGAAAGGCCTCACCACAACCCCCACCACCAACCCGTCCCCTACCGTTTCCTCCCAACTGTACCACATTATTTCCGTCATTACGTCCTCCCCCAAGTCCCCCATCCCGTCCATTCGAGCCGCGCGCCAGGGAAGAGTATTGGTCCCCCCATTCCCACTGCCTCTATTGCTAGCCATCTCGAGAGCTCCCCGTGCCGCTCTCAACACCTGTGCCGCGAAAATGAGGACACACCTGTCAGCCGCGAATCTGGGTGCTCATCTGAAGGCCAAACCCGCTAAGGTGTGAGACGCGTGGCAGATATTAAGGTTTTGATAATGTAAATTCCACGGGCGTCTTGATCTCGTCTTGAATTGTTGTAGTGTTATTAATTTCGAGGTTCTGGGTGACAAAGCAACGTCTAACTTCAGCGCATATACATTTATTTTATTATCAATTTCATGAAATGTTTTTGATCTTTGCTAGTATTTTAATTGTGTGAGGTCTTGTTTTGATTTTTGTGACGGAAAAATACCCTATTAAAAGCTTGGAACATCAATAAATACTACTCGTGTGATTGTAATTATTATTTTATTTCTACGGTTCATGAATAAAGCCTGTTGTGCCTGTTGCGTCTATATTTCTGCATAGTCTTATGAGATCTCAGCTACGAAACTGCATGGAGCATCTCATTAATGATTATTTCAACAGACAAGTCAAACGAGATTAACGATATGAGGCAACACGCTGGGCTTAATTAAAATACGTCAGTCAATATTCTCTACATCAAACCGTTTTCTTGGGTGCCTAATGATCACAGGTGTTAATTAATGTCTCCCTTTATCCTGTAGGGGAGGCAGGAGGGCACGGTGATTACCTCTATATTGAAGGAGGTGATGACATGGAAGTGCGTGTATGGTATAAGGAAGAAGAGGAGGAGGATAGGGATGGTAAATACTATAGTAGTAAATGGTGGTAGTGGTAGTGAAGGCGTTAAATGTTGGTAGGTTGAAAGTGTTGTGGTTGTGAGTTGTGTGGTGAGAAGAAAGTGTGTATGGAAAGGTATAGGTTAGGTTAGGTTAGGTTAGGTTAGGTTGGGTTGGGTTGGGTTGGGTTGGGCTGGGTTGGGTTGGGTTGGGTTGGGTTGGGTTGGGTTGGGTTGGGTTGGGTTGGGTTGGGTTGGGTTGGGTTGGGTTGGGTTGGGTTGGGTTGGGTGGGCTGGGTGGCGGGCTGGGCTGGGACGGCTGGGCTGGGCTGGGCTGGGCTGGGATGGCTGGGCTGGGGCTGGGCGTGGGCCGCTTGGGTTGACTGGGTTGGGTTGGGTTGGGTTGGGTTGGGTTGGGTGGGTTGGGTTGGGTGGGTTGGGTGGGTTGGTGGTTAGGTTAGGTTAGGTTAGGTTAGGTTAGGGTTAGGTTAGGTTAGGTTAGGCTGAGGTTATAATAGACGTGATAAGAGGAAGATAAGAGAGAGGAAGATAAGTGATAATGAGTAATAGGTGATGGAGGTGGCGCGTGCCGCCCCACCCCCCCGATGAACACTAAGGAGCGGGAGTGACCTCACGCCCCGCCCACCTGTGACCTGACTGTGGCTGCGGCTACAGCGGCGGGCTGATGCCCGCTCATTTATTACTGGCTGTATGTGTATGTATTGTATGTGTATGTATTGCATATGTATATGTATATTCTATTATATTTATGTAATAGATGTAAATAAATAAAAAAAAAAAAAAAAAAAAAAGTGATGAAGGAAGGAAGTATAGAAAGAGCGTTGAAAAAAGGTTATGCTTGGTATATGTATGTAGTATAAAGTATAGTTAATCCCCGTCACGATGGTGGTATGTAATAAAGGTGTATGATATCCTACAGTATAAGGTCTCTCTCTCTCTCTCTCTCTCTTCTCTCTCTCTCTCTCTGCCTGTCTCCCTCTCTCATCTTTATTCGTGCTATGATAGTCTCCTGTTGCTTTCCTTTTTTTATTTTCTTCCTTCCTTCCCTTCCTTACTCATATCATAGTTTCCGTCTCTCACAGCTGTCACCACTCTATACACTACCACCACCACCACAACCACCACAGCCCCTACCACCACAGCCACTACCACCACACCTGACCCAGCCATTACCACCCTCACTCACATTCCTTCACTCATTCCCCACCTGCCAACCCACACTTTCAGCAGCTGTGTCGAGTCTCCCTCTCCTCTCCCTCCAACATTGCAATCCCCCTCTCCCCACCTCTCTTTCTCCCTCTCTCTCTCTCTCTCCTCTCTCCTCTCCTCTCTCTCTCTCTCTCTCTCTCTCTCTCTCTCTATTAGGCACTGGTCTGAAAGTTTCAGACCAGTGCCTTAATACTATTAATGTTAAGTTGTATAATAGCCTATGTGAGACCGTTAAATGATACATATTTATTATATATTAACCATTAATGCTTCTATAAAAACAATGCACGAGTGGCGGTGGGTTACAATTACTGCATAGGAGACATCAAGGTAAGATTCAGCAACACTTCCTTGCAGCGCCACATATGAGTCTTTATTTCTATATTAAAGGATTATGGATTTTTATTGAAAATTATAGCCCACCCATGCCAGTTTTGCAAGTTTCTGAAGTATTGGGATATAATGATGTATGATGCATCTAACAAAATATGCCATTATATAATGGGCGATTTAATCTAAAGTTCTTAATTTGATGTAAACATTATGGTGAATTTCTATATCTATTTTTAACAAGGTGAAAAATCCAGTTTTTCAGGTTCAAGCTTAAATGATGCCTGCGTTTACCTGATAATATAGTTAACTATATAAAATACACTGTATTTAGATAACTGTACTATTCCTTTCCCCTGACATCAATTCATCAATTAAGCAGCAATGGGAGTTGGCTCGTTAAAAAAAATAGACTATAACTTGTTCTATTCATACTCGTTTTTCCCAACCATAACCAAACCCACAAGAGTGACAAGAACATCAGCTTCTATTATTGACCCTATATGGACTAACAACCTACAAAACTACCAGTTAAGTGGTGTCATTTATTCATTAATAAGCGATCATTTTCCAGTATTTAGCTCATTTGCCACTCCTAACCTTAATACTCAATACTGTCAAACAACAATTAAAAAGAGAACTTATAGTAACGATTCAGTCAATAAATTTCAATTAGAATTGTCAAATTATAGGTGGGAATCTGATATTATAGGTCAAGATGTCAATGTAGATTTTGATATTTATATGAAAAATTTCTTACTACTGTATGATAACAAATTTCCAATCAAAGAATATAAGATCAAAGATAAAAATTCCAATAAACCCTACATTACTGCAGCAATCAAACACTCTATTAAACAAAGAAATAGGCTTTAGAAACTTTATACAAGGTGGCCCTTAACATATGAGTCTACATTTAAGAAATATCGAAATATGTTAACATCTGTGATAAGAACAGCGAAAGAAAACTATTTTAAAGCATCATTGAGAGAAGGATCAGGGAATGCAAAAAAAATATGGAAAATTATAAATGATTTAATAGGGAAAAGTTGCAAAATTAGTCAGACTTCATTTCTGTCACAAGGAAAATCTATTTCAGATAGCTTTCTAATAGCTAATGAATTTAATGAATATTTATGCAATGTTGCCAACAGTTTAGCACAGTGTTTAGAGGAAACTCCTATATTATTTGAGAGTTTTTTACCCCAACCTACCTTGTTTTCATTTTATTTTCGGCCTACAACACGCCATGAAATCAATAGTGTAATTTCTAATCTTAAGGTTACAGCCCCAGGTCATGATGATGTGAATATGAAAGTAATCAAAGCCTGCAAAGAAGAAATATCTCCGTTTCTGGAATACATAATAAACAAATCATTGACAGAAGGATGCTTTCCAGACATTCTGAAGACTGCAAGAGTAGTTCCAGTTTATAAGAAAGGTGATAGTTCAGTTTTTTCAAATGACAGACCTATTTCAGTTCTTCCCGCCATAAGCAAAGTCTTTGAAAAGATTATTGCAAATAGATTAATGAATTATTTAACAGAAAACTCACTTTTAACAGATGATCAGTATGGGTTTCGACCTAAATATTCAATAGAACTCGCAGTACACCACCTTTGCCAAAACATATATAATGCAATAGATAGTAAAATGTATCAATTAACAATTTTTTGTGATTTATCTAAAGCTTTTGATACTATTAATCACTCCATTTTATTAAAGAAACTAATGATTTACGGTATCCGTGGACCAGTCTTCAGATGGTTTGAAAGTTATCTCAGCGGTAGGAACCAGTATACAGTCTTTAATAGTAGTGCATCGTCGTACAAAAGTCTTACTTGTGGTGTGCCACAAGGATCTGTCCTAGGACCATTATTATTTTTAATTTACATCAATGACATAACTCTATGTACCAAAAATCTAAAATTTTTACTTATTGCTGATGACACTACCATTTTTCTACAGAGAAGGGATTTAAATGATCTAAGAAATACAATGAACACTGAATTAGTACATGTTGCTAATTGGTTAAAATGTAACAAGTTAACATTAAATATCAATAAAACTCACTGTATGCTGTCACATTCACACGCAATGCAACAATATCAAAATTGATAATCTCATTATTAAAGAGGTACAAGAAGCTAAATTCCTTGGAGTTGTTGATTGATAGCAAGCTAAGATGGAAAACACTCATAGAGAATGTAATAAATAATATTTCAAAAATAACAGGTGTAATATATAGAAAACGAAACCATTGTAATATTGAAGGTTTAAGACATATTTATTTATCATTAGCATATCCATATTTATTGTACTGTTCAGCTATCTGGGGTGGGGCATATAAAACATATATTGATCAACTATTTGTAAATCAGAAAAAATTAGTTCGCATGATGTCCTATAGTAATCGGTATGACCACACAAGTCCAATCTTTCGTGAGTTGAAACTTCTAAAATTACATGATATTATCGGCTATCAGACTATAACTTTTGTTTATAAGGCGTTGAATACATACAAAATTGACAGTGGTTTTCAGACCACAACGCATAGCATACAAACCAGACGAACCAATAATCTCAAACTTCCATTGTGTAGAACTTCCCATGCTCAACAAAGTGTTCTCACTCGGGGAACTAAACTGTGGCAACAAACTTCCAGATGATGTAAGGAATAAAGAATTAAATCCATTTAAACTGCAAATAAAAGAAAAGTTGAAAAGTAACTATTAAAATTAATTTATTATCATTATAATTGTGATTTATATAATTAGTGTGATAATTATCATTGCTCTCGTTATCAGTACTATCAAAGACTACTCTATACTGGACTTGCTACTCATTTTGGGCTATTTCCAGTGGAGGCCAGTTTTGCGATTCCGGACATTTTCGAACATCACTCCCATTTCCCTTCCTATGGTTTATCAGTATAAATGATATACCATTATTTTCGTAAATGTTTGTTCTATAATATTATCAAATAAAAAACTGTAAAATACACTAAAGAAATGACATTATGAGAGAGTGAAGAAATATGGATGAAGTTAATATTCACTTAAACTCTTCGCCATTTAATATTTTGCGAGAAAACATTTTACACGAAACATATCAATAGAAGCGGAATTTTATTAGCTTTCCATTGATATATTTCGTGATTCCTCCCCTGCCCAGGTGAGAACGCGTTGCCCCCCCCCCCCCAGGTAACCCAACGTCTCCCCCACCAGGTGAAGGAGACAAACCAGAGCCACTCACACCTTACACCCTGCCCACCTCCCACACACCCTTCAACCCTACACCCTACTGCCCTACCCCTGCCACCCCCACCTCTCGACACCCCACCACACCTCTATCTAAATACCTTTCTTCCTTCCCTTCTACCCTACCACCCCACTCCCACACCCTGCAAGTCACATCACCCCTGCCACCCCCACCATATATACCACACCTATACCTTGCCACCTGCCACCACCCTTCAACCCTACACCCTACCACCCCTCCCTGCAAGTCACATCACCCCTCCCACCCACACCCTGACACACCTCCACCTTCCTTCCTTCCTACCTATCCTTTTTTCCTAGTTTTCTTCCTTCCTTCCTTCTTACCGACCTATATACTTTCCTTCCTTCTTTCCTACTTTTCCTTCCTTCCTTCTATATTCCTTCCTTCCTTCCTTCCTACCTATCTACCTATATACTTTCCTTCCTGTTTTCCTACTTTCCTTCCTTCCTGTACTACCTTCCTTCCTTCCCTTCTTCCTTCTTACCTTTCTCCCTTCTCAAGCAGGTTTTCCGATTAGGCTTTTAATGTGTGTGTGTGTGTGTGTGTGTGTGTGTGTGTGTGTGCTAATACACACACACACACACACACACACACACACACACACACACACACACACACACACACCACACACCACACACACACACACACACACACACCAGTACACACGCACACAGTACACGCACGCACACAATTAGTAAAAACACACACACATACACAGAGTACACACACACACACACACACACACACACACACACACACACACACTCACACCTCACACACACCACACACACACACACCACACACAGTACATACACACACACACCACACACCACACACACACACACACACACAACAGTACACGCACACACAATTAGTACACACACAATCCAACCAACACTTCAGTTTTCCCGCCACGAAGTGATGGTCCCATGATCAAACACAGAGCCACCGCCAAAGTCTGGGTCTCGCACGCGCTCTTTCTCCTTCCTGGATCTACAATACAACCTTTCTGCCGCACCGTAATCTTCGTGACTATATTTACATATACACTGCAATGATCAACAAAATACATGGAAGCAGTACTGTGTCGTCCATTATTAACCAGTAAGCGAAGGCTCTCGGGTGGCTTGGTGCGACCCGCTGACCATCATAACAAATTCCTCAGACCGCCGTGACTGGTGTTAACATGACATTATTTAATCGTTACTTTATTCACCTCATAAGCATTATGTAAGTAGTTATATAAATAAATATCCCTTAGTCATTCCTCTCTCTGACTGTCTGAGTGTCTGCCCTGAGGTTGGAGTTAGTAGCCTAGTAGCTACGCTACCCTACCCTCTTTCGGGTGAGGTGTTAAATATATCTTCTCTACTATTTTTCCGTTGGGGCTGCATAGCTCAGTGGTAAAGTGTTGGTGTTTCAATACATCAGCAAAACGGTGTGGGTTCGATTCCCTCACAGATCCTTTACCGACAAATATCCTCGGGTGCGGGAGTTTTCCCGAGGAGGCGTGAAGTACTGCCGGGAATGTCATGTTACCGGTGTTCACTGTTTAGAGGTTCAGTGCACAAGATTCACGGCTGGCTAGGCTTCAGCACACGTGGCACTTGGACGATTTCACCCTAGCGCCTTAATACCTCCTTTAAAAAAAAAAAAAAAAAAAAAAAAAACAAAAAAAAAAAAAAAAAAATCTCTGCTCTCCTTCTTCTCCTCCTCCTCCTACTACTACTACTACTTCTCCCCCTCCCGTCCATCTACCTCCTTCCCTCTGGCTAAAGGAAGGAAACAGGTGGATAAGAGGAACCTCCCCCCTCCCCCTTCCCCTTCCCCTCCCCCTCCCGTCCATCTACCTTCTTCCTCTGGCTAAAGGGAGGAAACAGGTGGATAAGAGGTACCTCCCCCCTTCCCCTTCCCCTTCCCCTCCCGTCCATCTACCTCCTTCCCTCTGGCTAAAGGAAGGAAACAGGTGGATAAGAGGAACTTTCCCCCTTCCCCCTCCCCCCTTCCCCTTCCCCTCCCCCTCCCGTCCATCTATCTCCTTCCCTCTGGCTAAAGGAAGGAAACAGGTGGATAAGAGGAACCTCCCCCCTCCCCCCTTCCCTTCCCCTCCCCCTCCCGTCCATCTACCTCCTTCCCTCTGGCTAAAGGAAGGAAACAGGTGGATAAGAGGAACCTCCCCCCCTTCCCCTCCCCCTCCCGTCCATCTACCTCCTTCCCTCTGGCTAAAGGAAGGAAACAGGTGGATAAGAGGAACCCCCCCCTCCCCCCTTCCCCTTCCCCTCCCCCTCCCGTCCATCTACCTTCTTCCCTCTGGCTAAAGGAAGGAAACAGGTGGATAAGAGGAACCTCCCCCCTTCCCCTCCCCCTCCCGTCCCCCCTCCCGTCCATCTACCTCCTTCCCTCTGGCTAAAGGAGGAAACAGGTGGATAAGAGGAACCTCCCCCCTTCCCCTTCCCCTCCCCCTCCCGTCCATCTACCTCCTTCCCTCTGGCTAAAGGAAGGAAACAGGTGGATAAGAGGAGAACCTCCCCCTTCCCCCCCCCTCCCGTCCATCTACCTCCTTCCCTCTGGCTAAAGGAAGGAAACAGGTGGATAAGAGGAACCTCCCCCCTTCCCCTCCCCCTCCCGTCCATCTACCTCCTTCCCTCTGGCTAAAGGAAGGAAACAGGTGGATAAGAGGAACCTCCCCCCTCCCCCTTCCCCTTCCCCTCCCCCTCCCGTCCATCTACCTTCTTCCCTCTGGCTAAAGGAAGGAAACAGTGGATAAGGGGAAACCCCCCTCCCCCCTTCCCCTCCCCCTCCCGTCCATCTACCTCTTCCCTCTGGCTAAGGAAGGAAACAGGTGGATAAGAGGAACCTCCCCCCTTCCCCTTCCCCTTCCCCTCCCCCTCCCGTCCATCTACCTCCTTCCCTCTGGCTAAGGGGAGGAAACAGGTGGATAAGAGGTACCTCCCCCTTCCCCTTCCCCTTCCCCTCCCCCTCCCGTCCATCTACCTCTTCCCTCTGGCTAAGGGGAGGAAACAGGTGGATAAGAGGTACCTCCCCCTTCCCCTTCCCCTTCCCCTCCCCCTCCCGTCCATCTACCTCCTTCCCTCTGGCTAAGGGGAGGAAACAGGTGGATAAGAGGAAGCTTTAACTATTTGTTTATGTTTCTTGTATTTTATTAATGATTTATGTTAATGAGATAATAAATGGTGGGAGTAAGACGACAAAGAATAGCAGGCTAGCTGAGTAGAGTGAAAGATTATAGGAGTAACTAAAACCTTGCTTATTTTATTAATGAATTATCATTATCCTCGCCCCCTCCACCTTCCCCTCCCGTCCATCTTACCCCTATATAACAGTGTACAGGGTTCATTATGCATACATGAGGGAATTTAAGCGATAAGAAGGAATAAATAGCAAGGCTTGGGATTATTAGTTAGTCTTGTTATATAATCATTCTTTTTAGCCTATATTTTTTGTTTGTACTGCACGTATAAGAGAAACGATGAAGAAAAATAAGACGGTATTAACGTGCATAATTAAAGAAATAAAAAAGAGGAAAAATAGCAATGTTGATGAATGGTCGAGAGAGAGAGATAAGATAAGATACTTTGATCCTATCTAGAAACTTTGCAAGTACCAACTACAAGGTTATTGACTATAAAAAGCGCCACCACGCCAGGACGAACTTGGTGGGCTCGAACCGCTGACCGAATCCAGGAACGCTACACGCGATATCGCAGCTCTACCAACCGAGCCACCCTGACGGGTAGAGAGAGAGAGAGAGAGAGAGAGAGAGAGAGAGAGAGAGAGAGAGAGAGAGAGAGAGAGAGAGAGAGTTCAGATTCAATACTTTTATTCACAATTGAATTAACATTTGTGAAAAAGACTGACTATATGAAGACCAACTATATGACAACACAAGACACATTTCTTTTTTGGGGGGTTACCTTTTTTTTTTGCCCTTGACCAGTCCTTTGTGATGTTAAAAAACAACAACTGAAGACCAACCTACTGCTGCCCCTTGCCTTGACCTGACCTGCTTTGATCTGCTCCGTTACTCCTCATTTTATATTCTATTTCAACATCACCTAAAGTCCTAAACCAATTCCGAGTGTTAAACCGAGTGTTAAAAGTGAAAGTGCTGAGGTTATTCTAAAGCTTTATTTGGCTCTAGTCAGAACCTCACCTAGACTATGCGGTTCAGTTTTGGTCTCCGTATTACAAGATGGATATAGCCTTCGTAGTGCTATGTTTTTCTCTATATTTTCTTATGTATGTTCTTGGTACATCCAAATGACCAAAATGATTCATGGGATGCATAACTTTAGTTATGAGAAGAGATTGAAGCTATTAAAATTACACTCACTCGAGAGGCGTAGAGTAAGGGGCGATTTGATAGAAGTTTTTAAATGGATAAAGGGATACAATAAAGGAGATGTAGGAAAAGTTCTTACGGCTATTAACCAGGGTAGAACAAGAAGTAACGGATTCAAGCTGGAAAAGCGTAGATTTAAAAAAAAAAAGGAAAAACTGGTTCACAAATAGGGTGGTAAATGATTGGAATGGACTCAGTCGTCAGGTGGTTACAGCGGAGTAGGAGGCTAGATAAATTCATGGATGGGGATGAAAGGTGGATGTAGGTAGTGTTAAGTAACAGGAACTACCTCGTGTAGGTCTCACGGCCTCTTGTAGCTTCCTTATGTTCTTATGTTCCTATTTAAGTAATTCCTATTTAAACCACAAGATAGTCGAGGAAAAAATAACAAGAAAAAGAGTAACGGAGAAAATAATAGGTTAGTTTAGGTTAGGTTAGTTTAGGTTAGGTTAGTTTAGGTTAGGTTAGTTAAGGTTAGGTTAGTTTAGGTTAGGTTTAGGTTAGGTTAGGTTAGTTAAGATTAGATTAGTTAAGGTTAGGTTAGTTTAGGTTAGGTTAGTTAAGGTTAGGTTAGGTTAGATTAGTTAAGGTTAGGTTAGTTTAGGTTAGGTTTAGGTTAGTTTAGGTTAGGGTATTCTGTTATCTGACTTCTGATACTTTATTTCCTTGTTATTTTCTTTCCTACATTTTTTAACTACACAGCCTTGCCATTACCCATTACTTCCTTCACCCCTTCAGTCTTTACCCTGTCCAAAGACTACTCTATACTGGACTTGCAACTCATTTTGGGTTATTTCCAGTGGAGGCCAGTTTTGCGATTCCTGCCATTTTCGAGCATCACCCCCTTTTCCCTTCCTAAGGTTTATCAGTATATATGATATACCGTTGTCTTTGTAAATGTTTGTTCTATAATATTATCAAATAAAAAACAGTAAAATACACTAAAAAAATGCCATTATGAGAGAGTGAAGAAATATCCATGAACTTAATATTCACTTGAACTCATCGCCATTTAATATTTTGCGAGAAAACATTTTAGATGAAACATATCAATAGAAGCGGCTTTTCATTAGCTTTCCGTTTATAAATTTCGTTTTCTAATAAATGAATCAGAACCATGCATAAATTAGCGTTAACTAAAAAAATAACATCATCTATCGGGATAATTACCCGATGGATGATGTTATTTATTTAGTTAACGCTAATTTATGCATGGTTCTGATTCATTTATCAGACAACGAAATATATCAATGGAAAGCTAATGAAATCCGCTTCTATTGATATGTTTCATCTAAAATGTTTTCTCGCAAAATATTAAATGGCGAAGAGTTTAAGTATATATTGAGGTCATGCATATTTCTTCACTCTCTCATAATGGCATTTCTTTAGTGTATTTTACTGTTTTTTATTTGAAAATATTATAGAACAAACATTTACGAAGATAACGGTATATCATATATACTGATAAACCTTAGGAAGGGAAATAGGGGTGATGTTCTAAAATGGCAGGAATCGCAAAACTGGCCTCCACTGGTCATGGGCGGGTTGACGTGGGGCACGAGTAGCAAGTCCAGTATAGAGTAGTCTTTGGTACTATTATGTATGAGTACTGTTATGGTATGAATGCTTGTTTGTGTATATTCTTTAATATACTTATTATATTTATTTAATTTAATTGATTAAATTAAGTAGTATATTCAGTAGGGAATATTAATTTATTAATTTAATTTAGTTTTTCATATGTAAATTAGCATTAGGCCGTCATACACGCTACATCTGCTGACCTCTTATAATAGCATAAAGTCCATAAAAGAGTTACGACTCAATGGACAAAGGCTTTGACATTTTCTCTACATGTATAATAACTTGTATAATATTAAGGCCAATAAAATTATCTATCAATCAATCAATCAATCAATCAATCAATCAATCAATCAATCAATCAATCAATCAATCAATCAATCAATCAATCAATCAATCAATCAATCAATCAATCAATCAATCAATCAATCATCAATCAATCATCATCATCAATCAATCAATCAATCTCTCTCTCTCATCTCTCTCTCCTCTCTCTCTCCTCTCTCTCTCTCTCTCTCCTCTCTCTCATCTCTCTCTCTCTCTCTCTCTATCTCTCTCTCTCTTCTCTCTCTCTCTCTCTCTCTCTCTCTCTCTCTCTCGTCTACCTTACCTCTCCCACCCAAGTAATGTATTTTAGATCTTTTTCCCTTTGAGGAACTCTTAAATAACCGATATTCAAGTTTCAGCTCTATTTTATTGCTTAGGGAAGACGTGATCGATTTGCCCCAACACCGTATAGTATAGAGTGCTTCCGGGGCCTCTGATATATGTTTCCTTAAATTCTCTCTTCAGGTTCCGTAGAGGGATTGTTACGTCTTGCAAATGAGACTAAATAAGCGAAAAGACACCCTATGTACAGATATGTAAGGTACACTATACCTTATATATGAACAATAACAAGATAAACAA
>JACEEZ010024933.1:101738-104238 GCA_016584305.1 Chionoecetes opilio
TTGGTGCCCATAAACATCTCCAAAGGTGTAAGGAAAAAAATGACTAATTCATATATCTTTTTTTTCCCCCAAGGCAGGCAGGGGATGGACCATGTTATTTATCATCTACGTTAGCCTCGCAGATTTCCCTTTTTAAAATACAATTATATATTCCAACTCAAGGCTATGTTACCCAATTTCAACGATAGCAAGCAAACTATGATGTCATGCCACTCTTAACGGAAATAACCAGGCAAACCTCTATTATTTCCCCCTGCCTTTTGCCTTTTGATGGCAATAAGGAGCTAAACTTCAATCATTTTCCACTTATAGCGGGAGTAAGCAACCAAATTTATATGCTCTCCACTTAAACATCAGTAAACAAGCAAACCTCTTCTGAATAGTCTACTTTCATGCTAACAATCATCTAATAAATCCCACCAACACTTGAAAATCTAACAAGGAAGAACACAAGATCAATAAAATAATATGCCACTTTAAGAATTTACAAGAGCACACGATGGAAATTACTGTAGAATAATAATAGTAAGGTTATCTGCAGCGGCCCACCTCATAACTCCTTCGTGTTTACCTTGCAAGACCCTGAATCACCAAGACTTTTCGCAGTGTATTTCTCCATATAAGACGCATATACACTTTCCTCAGTGTATGTCAACAGTGGATGCCTTGTTGACCTCTGCATCCTACCACATTATCCTGATCATAATGAAAACATGTATTTGAAGAGGAAGTAGAGAAAACAGAAGGAGGATGAGAAGATAAAGAAGAGTAAATATGAAGAGGTTGAATATGTAAATCCAGACGGTTCCTCGTGTTCGCTTTCCTTCTCACAGGGGAAGCGAGACGTAAAATGGCAGTGAGCGGAGGCTGGACGATAATGGGATGAGGGACGAGTGGCTGAAGGAGAGGGGAAGAGGAAAAGGAAATGGAAAGAAAGAATGGAGTGAAAGGGAGGAGGAGGAGAACGTGTGAGGAGCAGGAAAAGACGGAGTGAGGGGTAAAAATATTTGACTAGCTTCGAGGGTTATAAAATTCCAAATAAGTTGAATTCCAAACTGACGAAGGAAGAAACCTGGCAAGCTAGAACGACACAAAAGTAATACGTACATAAATCAAATAAGAGACGAACCCATGGAAGCTAGATAATTAGATGGACGAAAATAGCATGAATACCACCACCCACCTGACGAAGGAAGAACACAAGGAGGTAATAACAAGCTAAAACAACAAAAACAATGACCTAATACCTACGTAAATAAAAATGGCAGGAAAACTCCACTGGAAAAGACAGGAACCCATGGAAGCTAGACAATTAGATGGACGAAAATAGCATGAATACCACCACCCACCTGACGAAGGAAGAACACAAGGAGGTAATAACAAGCTAAAACAACAAAAACAATGACCTAATACCTACGTAAATAAAAATGGCAGGAAAACAAAGACAGGAACCCATGGAAGCAGACAATTAGATGGACGAAAATAGCATGAATACCACCACCCACCTGACGAAGGAAGAACACAAGGAGGTAATAACAAGCTAAAACAACAAAACAATGACCTAATACCTACGTAAATAAAAATGGCGCAGGAAAACAAAGACAGGAACTCATGGAAGCAAGACAATTAGATGGACGAAATAGCATGAATACCACCACCACCTGACGAAGGAGACACAGGAGGTAATAACAAGCTAAAACAACAAAAACAATGACCTAATACCTACGTAAATAAAAATGGCGCAGGAAAACAAAGACAGGAACTCATGGAAGCTAGACAATTAGATAAGATGGAAGAAAATAACTTTAATATCCAATTGACGAAAGAAGAAAGAACTAGTAGATAACATGCTAACACAACAAAACAATTAACGAATACCTATGTAAATAAAAATGGCGCAGGAAAACACAGAGACAGGAACTCATAGAAGCCAGACAATTAGATGGACGCAAAGACCCTGGTAGCTTCGTTTCAACTCTTTAAAGGCACATCTAGAGACTCAAAGAAGGAACATTAAAGGGGCAGGCGAGGAAGTTTAAAGGGGCAGGCGAGGAAGTTTAAAGGGGCAGGCGAGGAAGTTTAAAGGGGCAGGCGAGGAGGTTTAAAGGGGCAGGCGAGGAAGTTTAAAGGGGCAGGCGAGGAGGTTTAAAGGGGCAGGCGAGGAAGTTTAAAGGGGCAGGCGAGGAAGTTTAAAGGGGCAGGCGAGGAAGTTTAAAGGGGCAGGCTAGGAAGTTTAAAGGGGCAGGCGAGGAAGTTTAAAGGGGCAGGCGAGGAAGTTTATAGGGGCAGGCGAGGAGGTTTAAAGGGACAGGCGAGGAGGTTTAAAGGGGCAGGCGAGGAAGTTTAAGGGGGCAGGCGAGGAGGTTTAAAGGGCAGGCGAGGAAGTTTATAGGGGCAGGCGAGGAGGTTTAAAGGACAGGCGAGGAAGTTTAAGGGCAGGCGAGGAAGTTTAAAGGGGCAGGCGAGGAAGTTTAAAGGGGCAGGCGAGGAAGTTTAAAGG
>JACEEZ010024933.1:106738-109238 GCA_016584305.1 Chionoecetes opilio
AGTAGATGATAAACAAATTCGTACCTCAACAAAAATAACAAGAATAGAAAATATGGATAAGTCAGCTTGATTTGCACTGTTAAATGTTTAAACCAATCTTCTGCCCTACACCTGCCATTCCTTGCCCTGCTCCACTCTATGATAGCCTATTAACACCTCTTTGTACACCTGTATAATACCTGCCCCGCTCTTCGCTTTCTTATGTTAGAGTCTTCATGTCGAGTCCACAGCATTCGTTGCCACGTAAAACCCAGACGATGAGTGCCAGACAACCTATCTCCCTGACATCCTGCCTTTAGTATCTCTCTCTCTCTTTCTCTATATATCTCTCTCTCTCTCTCTTTTTTTCTCTCTCTTTTTTTCTCTCTCTCTCTCTCTCACACACTCTCTTTCTCTCTCATATTTCTCGCTGAGGCACGTAAGCATAATAGGAGCGACAGCCGATTAATGAACAAAAACTCCCCCGCCCACACGAGTAGAGAGAGAGAGAGAGAGAGAGAGAGAGAGAGAGAGAGAGAGAGAGAGAGAGAGAGTAACCCCACGGGATGACGATAGGATAAACAGTGGGCATATTTCCGGGAGCTAAAGGGAGGAAAGGAAGGGGACAGTGAGAGAGCGAGGGGCAGATGTGAGGGTCCCAAACGGGTCTACTTGCTCAACCACGCCGGGGTGTCTCGCCTGTCTGTGTCTCCCCGTCCTCTTGTGTTGCGTGAGTCACGGTAAAGGGAGGTCGGGCGCTTACCAAGGTCGGGTGGTCGGGTGGCGCAAACTTAACACCTGCGGCATAAACACTTTCCCGCCATGCCATGCTTCGATACCCGTGAGTGGAGTAGCGTGCCAAATGAGGGGAGGGGAAGGAGGGGAAGGGGGGAAGGGAAGGGGTACATTGCACTGTCTGGCATCACTCACCACCGCCACCCTGTCCTCCCCTTCCCTCCTCCTCCATCCGATAGAGGTGGATGTTGGTGTGAGTGGCGGGGGTCGGCCGTGGCACCTCTCCATCCACCACCATCACCGCCACCGCCACAATCTGTACACAGCTGTGCCCCGCCCCGCTCTACCTCACGCGGGTACCCTCAGTCTGTCGGTGGCTGTGGCTGCGGTGAAGGTGTTACGACCACCACCACAACCACCACTATCACAGCTTACCACTTTTCTCACGTGTGGAGGATCATAGTGGATGTTGGTGACCCGCGTGACGCATGTGCGAGGAATGTCTACTACTGACGGTGATTTAAGGTTGACGAAAAGTGCTTAGCTGTCCGATTGGGTCCGTGGTGTCACAGGCAAAGGGTCATAACACATGTTGCTAATAGTGACGACCTAGGTGACGCATGTGGCAAGGAATGTCTGCTATATACTGACGGTGAATTAAGGTTGATAAAAGTGCTTAACTGTTCGATTGGGTCCGTGGTGTGGAATGTCCGGTCAAAGCCAAGGTCAGGCCAGTATTGTCCACCCAACACCGCCCGTGGCCTCACCTGTCCCCCCGCCCTCCCCAGGTGAGTGACGCCCGCCGGGACCGCTCCTGTGATGAGGCAAGACAAGGTAATGACCACCGGTGTGACGGTATAGAAGATCCGCCGTGACGGTTGGTCCTGCACAGAACTTGGTGCATGTACACAAACAGACGACGCGGGTTGTTACTCAAACCAAATATCACGCTCTAGGGCGGTATTTCAGGTTATTTAATGTTAGGTAAATGAGGTTAGGTTAGGTTAGGTTAGTTTAGGTTAGGTTAAAAACACCAACTTTTGTTCGTTACTTGGACCAAATATCACGCTCTAGGGCGGTTTTTAGGTTATTTTATGTTAGGTAGATGAGGTTAGGTTAGGTTAGGTTAGGTTAGGTTAGGTAAGGTTAGGTAAGGTTAGGTTAAAAACACCACATTTTGTTCGTTACTCGGACCAAATATCACGCTCTAGGGCGGTATTTAGGTTATTTTATGTTAGGTAGATGAGGTTAGGTTAGTTTAGGTTAGGTTAAGTAAGGTTAGGTTAAAAACACCAAATTTTGTTCGTTACTCGGACCAAATATCACGCTCTAGGGCGGTATTTAGGTTATTTTATGTTAGGTAAATGAGTTAGGTTAGGTTAGGTTAGGTAAGGTTAGATTTAAAAGCATCAAATTCTGTGCATGTGCTGGACCAACCGTAACAGCGGATCTTCTATACCGTCACACCGGACAACTGGTGGGGTGTGATCAGGAGGCATGTTCCCGTTTTCTGGACCAGTGCGTCGCGTTTACTCTTGAACACGTCAGGTTAGGTTACGTTAGGTTACGGTTAGGTTAGATTAGGTTAGGTTACGGTTAGGTTAGGTTAGGTGTCCTGAATTTATAATGGTAACTTTGATCAGGAGGTCGTGGGAGGTTAGGTTAGGTTAGTAGGTTAGGTTAGGTTAGGTTAGGTTAGGTTAGGTTAGGTTAGGTTAGGTTACGTTAGGTTACGGTTAGGTTAGGTTAGGTTAGGTGTCCTGAATTTATAATGGTAACTTTGATC
>JACEEZ010024933.1:116738-119238 GCA_016584305.1 Chionoecetes opilio
GCTAATGAAACAACGTTAATTTTAAGCGAACAATAATGCAGTAAATTCGGTGCAGCAAAGGAGGAGGAGGAATACAAAGGAATACAAAGGAAGAACAGACAGTAGCATCCCCACTGGGCCAAACGAGGCTGTCTGTGTGAGTGCTTTCTACCACTGTAATTTCTATGTGTTAAGAGGTAAAAAAATAGCAAAGTTGAAGGCTCCTCCCCACCCACCTCTCCCACTGGTCGAGGCTGGCAGGAGAAAAGTGAGAGGGTCTTAATATAAGGCATATTGAAGTCAGAGGTTGAGGAGGGGAGGGAAGAATAAGGCTTGAGTCGTGTAATGGTGGTCGTAAGGGAGGAAGATGGCCTCAGTCTCTCTATATTTTAAGTTCCAACAAACGTTTACACAAGAAATAAACTACAATACTGCCGTGTGAATGGAAAAGATGAAGGAATGGTGAAAAAAAAACATATTTCAGGTCAAATGCAAGTTACAAAAGGTGTTGTTGATAAGATTTTCACACTTATTCTTGAAAGAACTGTAGGCAAGTAGCGAGTCAGATTCGGTGGCATTCCCTGGTATTGAATTTCAGTCTAATTATCTTGCATTGGACTTAAAAAAACTGAGTATGTGAAAAAAAAGATTTGTAGTGGAGTGCGAAAAGGCTTATCTTATCTCTATAGTCTATTTTATTTATTATGGTCAAAATGCACTAAGGAAACCACGCCCCCTGCCTCCCCTTCTTTTCTACGGGGCAGCTGATTGGTGCATTCCTCGTATCATCACTACCAATCACAATATCTTCACTACTTAACAGCGGCGTGACCACTGGACAGAGCAATCTTCACTACAGAGGGAGTTTTTATTTTGTCACCCTCTGTAGTGAAGATTGCTCTGTCCAGTCAGTGGTCACGCGCTGTTAAGTAGTGAAGATATTGTGATTGGTAGTGATGATACGAGGAATGCACCAATCAGCTGCCCCGTAGAATAGAAGGGCAGGCAGGGGGCGTGGCTTCCTTACTGCATTTTGACCATAATAAAAAAAATAGACTATAACATTTATTCTACAACTTATCGAATTTTTCACATGCTTACAAAGTCAAGTTTCGCAATAAATTGCTGATTACGACGCTAAATAAAACTGTCAAGGTGCGGTGAGGGTCATTTACAACCATTTTAGTATCATCACCGTTCACTAATGTATACCCTAGAAGCATCTTATAAACATAGCGAGATGCATCCAACTACCAATCGTTTCAATAGTTGGGTATTTTCACCCCAAGACTATAGTAAGGGTTTTCTCGACACACTATTTGAGTAGCGCCATTATCACGTATTTTCCATTCATATTCCATACTATTTATCTGTCTGCCTGTCTACCTGTTTGTCTGTCTGTCTATCTGTCTATCTGTCTATCTGTCTGTCTATCTGTCTGTCTGTCTATCTGTCTGCCTATATGTTTGTCTGTCTGTATATCTGTCTGTCTCCCTGTCTGTCTGTATATCTGTCCATCTGTCTGTCTGTCTATCTGTCTGTCTGTCTATCTGTCTATCTATCTATATATCTGTCTATCTGTCTGTCTGTCTGTCTGTCTGTCTGTCTGTCTGTCTGTCTATCTGTCTATATTCTGTCTGTCTGTCTGTCTGTCTGTCTGTCTGTCTATCTGTCTGTCTATCTATCTATATATCTGTCTATCTGTCTGTCTGTCTGTCTGTCTGTCTGTCTGTCTGTCTGTCTGTCTGCCTGTCTGTCTCTAGCCCCTCCCTACATTGGTCCTTCCCTCCTGTTCCTCTGCTATTCAACACTTCTGATTCCAAATACTTATTCATCCCTCGCATGATTGCCTCCTACGGTATTCATTGCATTCCTCCTCCTCCTCCTCCTCCTCCTCCTCCTCCTCCTCCTCCTCTTATTTCACAAATTCACATCATCATCTCCTTTGTTCCATTTGAATTTCTTATATGCGCTTGGTTTTTTTCTTTTGCTATATTCTTCTTTCTATTTTCCCTCCTTTCTCCCTTTCTTCTTACCCTCTTCCTTCTTTTCACTTTTCTTACACTTCCTCTTCCTCTTCTCCTTCGTGTTACCTCCTTTCTTCCTTTTGTTTCCTTTCTTTCTTCTTGTTCCTAAACTTTTCCTTTTTTTTCAACCTCCTCCTCTCCATTTTTGAAACTTTTTTTTAAGCCTCATAATTCGTCTTCGTCTCTTCGTCGTTTTTCGTCTCTTGATTAATCAGCCTCTTGCATGCTATGTCATTTTTTTCATCATCTTCTTACGTCATTTTCTTCGTCAATAAACTATTTTCACCTTGCCTATTCTTTCATTTTTATTTTTTTGTCGTTTTATGCAAATTCTCTAGGTTTTTTTTGTCATTCCATTCAAATTATCTGGGTTTTATTTGTCGTTCCATGCAAATTATCTGGGGGTTTTTTGTCGTTCCATTCAAATGATCTGGGTTTTTTTTGTCGTTCCATGCAAATTATCTGGGGTTTTTTTGTCGTTCCATGCAAATGAT
>JACEEZ010024933.1:121738-124238 GCA_016584305.1 Chionoecetes opilio
GCTATAAATGAACAAATGGCAAAAATATCTACAAAGTGGCTACCAACAAAAAAGTCGCCATCTAGTGGACTGAGTGTCCTCCCGCAGCCGTCGTCGCCCGAAAAAAAAACGAGAAGTGAAATTTGAAACCGTATATACTCTCAGATACAAAGCATAAAACAACGCTGAAACAGGGTAGATTATACAGTCATGATATAAACTACTGTGTATCATCTTCAGTGGCACATGAAAATCAGTAGTAATGCTATAATTCGTAATATATGGCGCCTGGCGACATGATTGCAGGTGGCGACTTACTGTTATCTACGTAAAGGTCCGGTTCATACAGGGAGGTGTGACACAGGGGAGGATATAATGACAAGTATAAGTAATATATAAGTAGTATAAGTATAAATAATAAGTAATAGTAATAGTACTATTATATGTATTATAAAAACGAGTCATTTAGTGATCATATGTAACAGATCAGTGAATTGCTTATATCAACTACCAACCACTTGACGAGAACGGCTCATTTATTACGGCAAACAAAACTATAGGAATTGTTCTATAAAATATTAATCTTACATTCATACTCTCCTTTTTAACCCTTCAAACTATTTCATTTAATGGTACATTCAGCTGATTGTGTGACTATAGTTTTGCTATGCCGTTGCCTATCCCTTGGTCAAAAAAAAACTGCAAAGGATACGTCTTTTTCACATTTTATCTCTTTTTTCACAGTTCGTAATTAATCGTTAACACTCATTTGAATAGCTTCTACGTGATTTTGTATAGTTGTGTTTTTCCCTTGGCCCCTCCTATAAAACTGCAAAAAAAAGGATAGTCTTATTTCACATTTTATCTTTTTTTTCACTGCTTCGTAATCAACTCGTCATCAACACCATTTTTACATCCTTCTTTTACGCCTTTTTTTATAGTCTGTGCCCTTTTTCCCTTCTTTGCCCCTCTTTACCTTCCTTTCCTCCCTTTATTTACGCCCTTTTCTTATAGTCTGTACCCTTTTTCCTCCCTTTTCTTATAGTCTGTACCCTTTTTCTTCCCTTTTCTTATAGTCTGTACCCTTTTTCCTCCCCTTTCTTATATTATGTACCCTTTTTCCTCCCCTTTCTTATAGTCTGTACCCTTTTTTCCTCCCTTTTCTTATAGTCTGTACCCTTTTTCCTCCCTTTTCTTATAGTCTGTACCCTTTTTCCTCCCTTTTCTTATAGTCTGAACCCTTTTTCCTCCCCTTTCTTATAGTCTGTACCCTTTTTCCTCCCCTTTCTTATAGTCTGTACCCTTTTTCCTCCTTTTTTTTATAGTCTGTACCCTTTTTTCTCCCTTTTCTTATAGTCTGTACCCTTTTTCCTCCCTTTTCTTATAGTCTGTACCCTTTTTCCTCCCTTTTCTTATAGTCTGTACCCTTTTTCCTCCCTTTTCTTATAGTCTGTACCCTTTTTCCTCCCTTTTCTTATAGTCTGTACCCTTTTTCCTCCCTTTTCTTATAGTCTGTACCCTTTTTCCTCCCTTTTCTTATAGTCTGTACCCTTTTTCCTCCCCTTTCTTATAGTCTGTACCCTTTTTCCTCCCTTTCTTATAGTCTGTACCCTTTTTCTCCCTTTCTTATAGTCTGTACCCTTTTTCCTCCCTTTTCTTATAGTCTGTACCTTTTCCTCCCTTTTTTATAGTCGTACCCTTTTTCCTCCCTTTCTTATAGTCTGTACCCTTTTTCCTCCCCTTTCTTATATTCTGTACCCTTTTTCCTCCCCTTTCTTATATTCTGTACCCTTTTTCCTCCCTTCACGCACTCCTTTTTCTCCCTTTCCTCTCTTTCTTTTCCCCTTTCTCTTATATTCTGTGCTCTTTTTCCTCTCTTCACTACTCTCTACCTCCCTTTTCTCCTTCCCTTTTCTTATATTATGTACCTTTTTCCCTTCTTTGCTCCTCCTTACCTTCCTTTCCTCCCTTTCTTTTCTTCTTTTCCTCACCTGTCAAGCACCACGTCAGGCAGACATGATTAATTAGCAGCCTTGATTAGTGTGCGAGGTCAAAGAGAAGAAAGGAAACTACAAAGGCTTACCTAAAAAAAGGGAAAAAAGTCATATCACAGAGTCATTATTCCCCTCTCTCTCTCTCTCTCTCTCTCTCTCTCTCTCTCTCTCTCTCTCTCTCTCTCTCTCTCTCTCTCTCTCTCTCTCTCTCTCTCTCTCTCTCTCTCTCTCTCTCTCTCTCTCATCAGCGCCAGGTGAGATGAGGGATCACAGGTAACAATTAATTCCCTCATTCCTAGGTTATCAAAGGATTCGATGTCGTCTGTACGAGAGAGAGAGAGAGAGAGAGAGAGAGAGAGAGAGAGAGAGAGAGAGAGAGAAGAGAGAGAGAGAGAGAGAGAGAGAGAGAGAGAGAGAAGATTATCCTAGACACTGAAGTACAAATAGGATTGACTAACGGACGCAAGCGAGAACAGGCGGAGAACGGAGAATTCCGGATACATCACTATCTACACTTTGCCAACCAA
>JACEEZ010024933.1:139238-141738 GCA_016584305.1 Chionoecetes opilio
ATATTTAGTAACTCCAGTAATTTCATCTTCTTTATTTTGACTTATTTCTGAGTAATTATTTATCTGGTTATTCATGGTTGACTAATGAGAGATTTTGTGTTATGAATGCAGCGAGTAACGTGAATCGCCTGACCCCCCCCCCCTCCACATATTCACACACACACTCACACACACACATGCCTGCGTCCTTACAGTTGAGGCCTTCATAAGTTAACGTCGCCTAGTTCGTCCTAGAGAACACTAACATAGTATTGGCAAGCGATTCCTCAGTGGCAGGCAGCGAGGGAGCCAGGATAAACAATGCCAGCTGGGGTGTTGTTGCGGTACTGAGGAAGTTCATATCGCAACTATTCATACTTACATATGAATACATAGGAAGAACAAATACCAGGAGATGCTTAGGTGATAAAAGAGTCCATTATATTTACGGCTTACTTTGTCTACTTAGAATTGAACAATACAAGTAGATTGATTATAGTCTATTCACTTAAGCTGGATTCTTGGGAGCTGCTCGATGCCTACCTGAGTATGTAAGGACGTCGCTGATTGGCTGAGGCTACCAAAATACCACCACCATCACCACCCAGCCCGCGTGCATCAGCCAATCAGCAACGTCCTTACATACTCGGGTAGGCATCGAGCAGCTCCCAAGAATCCAGCTTAAGTGAATAGACTATAGTATAGCACGTAGCAAAAACAACAACATGATAGAGAAGAGATTTTTCCAGCGTCGTAGTGCATTCATATTTAACTTGATTAGATTGTATGATCGAATAGATTGAAATAGGAATACACAATATGACACTCATTATAACAATATGAAGAGATTCAAATACTTCTAAAAGATTTTATACTGCTTTAAAACCTTGCCTCGGCTTCGTATGGGCTGCTTACACAAATTATGTTATATAACTTTATTAACGTATGTATTATGGTAAGCATATTAAAGTGTTTCAAGTGTTTCAAGTGTTTGCCTATTTAAATGTTAGCTACAATCAGAGGTCGTAAAAATTAACTGATAAAGATAAGCAGGAGATTAAAAAGGTATTTGCACGTATATATTTTCAGTTCTAATCGTTAGCATTACGAATGACGAAGAAAGTGATAAGCTGTACCGTAGATAACAGTAAAGTCGCCACCTGCAATCATGTCGCCAGGCGCCATATATTACGAATTATAGCATTACTACTGATTTTGATGTGCCACTGAAGATGATACACAGTAGTTTATATCATGACTGTATAATCTACTCTGTTTCAGCGTTGTTTTATGCTTCGTATCTGCGAGTATATACGGTTTCAAATTTCACTACTCCTTTTTTTTTTTTCGGGCGACGACGACAGCGGTAGGACACTCAGTAAATAAACACTAAATGGCGACTTTTTTGTTGGTAGCCACTTTGTATATATATTTGTCATTTGTTCATTTATAGCCATAATATGACACAGATGAAGACACAAAATGACACAGAGTCTCCAGATAGCCCCTTCTAACTTTCCTGAAATCATGGATGTAGAAATGTAAGTATTAACGCCACCACACGTCTGTAAACAGAAAAAAAAGTTGTCCTGGCGACTTTACTGTTATCTACGGTAATAATTCCTACACTAAGGTCAAGGGTTCATATTTTAACCCCTTCACGCCCAGATCTTTCCTTTGCTGTACACATTGTCTGTTGTTAACCATAACATTACGAAAACTGACTTTATATACCAAATTAGCTAGTCGACAAGGATACTAAACAGGCCATAAATATTGCTATAAATATAAAACATTGTTTATATCTATTAAAATCGTCTAATGGTAGTCAAATTACAATGAAAATTACGTTCTGGGCCTCAAGGGGTTAAAGTCTATTCAGTTAAGTTGTAGTGTATTAGAGAATGACGAAAACTTGGACTCAAACGTGACAAATTGTGTTCTCCGAGCCACACATAGGTGCCTGTCCCCGTTCTTGTGTGTGTGAGGTATGGGAGAGGAGAAACGGACATCCTCTCTCCCATGTCCGTTCCTACCGTAGATAACACTATAGTTGCCAGTCACTCGCCACTGCACTAAAGTCGCCAGGCACAATATATTACGAATTTTAGCATCACTACAGACTTGTTATGTGCCACTGAAGACATGTAGTGTGATGTACATAATATAAACTACTGTGCATGCGTCTTCAGTGGCACACAAAAGTCTGTAGTGATGCTAAAATTCGTAATATATTGTGCCTGGCGACATTAGTGCAGTGGCAAGTGACTGGCGACTATAGTGTTATCTACGGTAAACATCCTGTACTTGTATGGTGCTTCCAAGATGAGTAAATGTGAACTGCTTGACTTACTATGACTTACTATGACTTACTATGACTTACTATGACTTACTATGACTTACTATGACTTACTTGACTTACTTACTTTTACTACTTACTTTTGCTACTTACTTATATTACTTACTTGACTAACGTACTTGTAATGTTACTTATACTGCTACTTAGTTATGGATTGAATTA
>JACEEZ010024933.1:154238-156738 GCA_016584305.1 Chionoecetes opilio
GTGTGTGTGTGTGTGTGTGTGTGTGTGTGTGTGTGTGTGTGTGTGTGTGTGTGTGTGTGTGTGTGTGTGTGTGTTTTATAAGTGCATACCGAGAAAACCGGATATTTCAAAGTTACACGCACTTCACAGAACACTCCAGATCGGATCCTAACTCTTGAGACAGATACAGGGATGCCTCGAGTGTGCCTATCCTCCTATCTACACAACACACTATCAACATACTATCTTACACAACACCAGGGATAGCGAGGATGTCTGACACAACACACACACGCACACACACACGCACACACGCACAACACACACACACACACACACACACAACACACACACACACGCACACACACACACACAAGAATGCAGCCGGTCCATATTTTGTGAGTTTGTTTATCTTGATCTTCCTCACTTATGCAAGTTGGAATTTCTGAAACATGTGTGTGTATAATTTTGCTTTCTCAATTCACTGGTTTTTCTGGGTGAATATTATTAGACAGACTTTTGGGTGAATTCTCTTGCTCACTCTTGAAATTGTTAGAAAAAAATCTGTTATATCAACGAAAATAATAAAAAAAATGGTACGTGAACGAAATATTTGCAATGACATGAACCCAACAAAATAAATAAAAAAATTAAAACCCACGACAATAATAATAATGAAGAACAAGACATCCTGAAAACTGTTCTTGTAAGTAAAAAAAAAAAAAACTAACCTATTTCACGAGTAAAATCATAAAAAAAGAAAAACTGGCCCCAAAAAATGCAATCAATATATGGAAAAGCTAATCATTATGACACTTCGGTAAACCAACACAAGCTTAATAATATAGGGAGTAATAAATACATAGACTAGTAAATATATAACATAAGTAATATACAAGGAATAATACATAGGATCTCCGTACATACCATTCAGTCATAATGCGAACCGTAACCATCACAACAAAACACGAAAGAAAAAGAAACGAACCAAAGTTGCCAAAAAGAGGCTTTGGACACGAGACGATTTAGGAAGCGACTGAGGTTCCTGTTTTAAGAGTCCAAAACGTGACCTTCTAAACCCCAGATGGGACCTCCAGATGGGACCTCCAGAGGGGCAAAAACACGACACAGGACGAATGAAACTTAGAAGAGAGAGAGGAGAGAGAGGAGAGAGAAGAGAGAGAGAGAGAGAGAGAGAGAGAGAGAGAGAGAGAGAGAGAGAGAGAGAGAGGAGAGAGAGGGAGATGAGATGAGAGAGGAGGAGGGAGAGAGAGAGAGAGAGAGAGAGAGTGAGGAGGAGAGAGTGAGAGAGTGAGTGAGGAGTGAGTGAGGAGTGAGGAGAGAGAAGAGAGAAGAGAGAGAGAGAAGAGAGAGAGAAGAGAAAGAGGATAGAAGAAAAGAGAAGAGAATCGAAAAAAGAAAGCAAAAAATCCGAAGAAAGAAGAAAGATAATGAGAGAAGAGAGAGAAGAGAGAGAGAGAGAAGAGAGAGAGGAGAGAGTGAGTGAAGGAGATGAGGAGGAGGAGAGGAGAGAGAGATTGGAGGAGATGAGAGAGGAAGAGAGAAGGAGATAGAAGGTAGAAGAGGAGAGGAGGAGGAGAGAGGGAGAGAGGAGGAGAGAGGAGGAGAGAGGAGAGAGGAGAGAGTGAATGAGGAAGAGAAGAACGAGAGAAAAGAGAAAAAGAGAACGGAGGAGTAAGGAGAGAAGAGAAGAAGGAGGGAAAGAATTGATTTGAAGAAGAAAAACGACACTGAGAAAATTAGAAGAATAAGAAGGAAAGAAGATGAAGATAAGGAAAGGAGAGAGAGAGAGAGAGAGAGAGAGAGAGGGGATGGAAGAAAGAGAGGATTAGAAGAAAGAGATGGAGAGAAAGAAGGATGAGAGAGATCTGGAAGCTGAGAGTGAAGTATATGTAGGAAGGACGAAGGAAATAAGAAGGTAAGAATGGGGAGATAAGGAGGAGGAGGAGGAGGAGGAGGAGGAGGAGGAGGAGGAAGAGGAGGAGGTAGTGATAGTGAAGTGAAGGAGGAAGATCGTGATGTCGGAATGGAGGAGAAAGCTGGAGGAGAGGAGGAGGAGGAGAGGAGGAGGAGGAGGAGGAGGAGGAGGAGGAGAGACCCGCATCTTGGTTTAGGAAGGAGAGGGAGAATGAATATAAAGAATGAGAGAGAGAGAGAGAGAGAGAGAGAGAGAGAGAGAGAGAGAGAGAGAGAGAGAGAGAGAGAGAGAGAGAGAGAGAGAGAGAGAGAGGTCTTGGATGTGGAGATAAGAATACGTGTCATCTTTTATTCAATATAATTCGTTTTGGTCATATAACTAATAATGGATTTCTGAAATACTCTTAAAAAACGAATGACGCTAAAAGACTAATAAGGCAAAATCTGTCACTCGTGTCTAATAACAATGATAATGATAATAAGGCTGATGATGATAATGATGTTAGCTGCCTCCCTGCAAGAAATTCAGTTGACGAAAAACACTGGTATGGCGAGAGAAACCTGTGTAATCTCTCTCTCTCTC
>JACEEZ010024933.1:161738-169238 GCA_016584305.1 Chionoecetes opilio
TAAAAATAATAATAGAACGAAAAAAACCCTGAAAATACCAATCTTTAACAAAATAATCGAAGCAACAAAACCCTGAAAATACACAACTTTTAACACACAAAATAGAACGAAAAACCCCCTGACAATACCATCTTTAACAAACATAATAGAATGAAAAAACTCCTGAATACAATCTTTAACAAGAATAATAGAACAAAAAAACTGAAAATACCAATCTTTTAACAATAATAATAGAACGAAAAAACCCTGAAAATACCAATCTTTTAACAATAATAATAGAACAAAAAAAACCTGAAAATACCAATCTTTTAACAATAATAATAGAACGAAAAAACCCTGAAAATCCCAATCTTTTAACAATAATAATAGAACGAAAAAACCCTGAAAATACCAATCTTTTAACAATAATAATAGAACGAAAAAACCCTGAAAATACCAATCTTTTAACAATAATAATAGAACGAAAAAAACCCTGAAAATACCAATCTTTAAACAATAATAATAGAACAAAAAAACCCTGAAAATACCAATCTTTAACAATAATAATAGAACGAAAAAAAACCCTGAAAATACCAATCTTTTAACAATAATAATCATAAAATAGAACAAAAAACCCTGAAAATACCAATCTTTTAACAAATAATCATAATAGAACGAAAAAACCCTGAAAATACCAATCTTTTAACAATAATAATAGAACGAAAAAACCCTGAAAATACCAATCTTTTAACAATAATAATAGAACGAAAAAACCCTGAAAATACCAATCTTTTAACAATAATAATAGAACGAAAAACCCCTGAAAATACCAATCTTTTAACAATAATAATAGAACGAAAAAACCCTGAAAATACCAATCTTTTAACAATAATAATAGAACGAAAAACCCTGAAAATACCAATCTTTTAACAATAATAATAGAACGAAAAAACCCCTGAAAATACCAATCTTTTAACAATAATAATAGAACGAAAAAACCCTGAAAATACCAATCTTTTAACAATAATAATAGAACGAAAAAACCCTGAAAATACCAATCTTTTAACAATAATAATAGAACAAAAAAACCCTGAAAATACCAATCTTTTAACAATAATAATAGAACGAAAAAACCCTGAAAATACCAATCTTTTAACAATAATAATAGAACGAAAAACCCTGAAAATACCAATCTTTTAACAATAATAATAGAACGAAAAAACCCTGAAAATACCAATCTTTTAACAATAATAATAGAACGAAAAAACCCTGAAAATACCAATCTTTTAACAATAATAATCATAATAGAACGAAAAAACCCTGAAAATACCAATCTTTTAACAATAATAATAGAACGAAAAAACCCTGAAAATACCAATCTTTTAACAATAATAATCATGAAAAAGAAAACCCCCTGAAAATACCAATCTTTTAACAATAATAATTTAGAACGAAAAAACCCTGAAAATACCAATCTTTTAACAATAATAATAGAACGAAAAACCCTGAAAATACCAATCTTTTAACAATAATAATAGAACGAAAAAAACCCTGAAAATACCAATCTTTTAACAATAATAATAGAACGAAAAAACCTGAAAATACCAATCTTTTAACAATAATAATAGAACGAAAAAAACCCTGAAAATACCAATCTTTAATAATAATAATAGAACGAAAAAACCCTGAAAATACCAATCTTTTAAAATAATAATAGAACGAAAAAACCCTGAAAATACCAATCTTTTAACAATAATAATAGAACGAAAAACCCTGAAATATACCAATCTTTTAACAATAATAATAGAACGAAAAAACACCTGAAAATACCAATCTTTTAACAATAATAATAGAACGAAAACAACCTGAAAATACCAATCTTTTAACAATAATAATCAGAACAAGAAAAACCCCTGAAAATACCAATCTTTTAACAATAAAATCAATAGAACGAAAAAACCCTGAAAATACCAATCTTTTAACAATAATAATAGAACGAAAAACCCTGAAAATACCAATCTTTAACAATAATAATAGAACGAAAAAAACCCTGAAAATACCAATCTTTTAACAATAATAATAGAACGAAAAAAACCCTGAAAATACCAATCTTTTAACAATAATAATCATGAACAGAAAAACCCCTGAAAATACCAATCTTTTAACAATAATAATTTAGAACGAAAAAACCCTGAAAATACCAATCTTTTAACAATAATAATAGAACGAAAAAACCCTGAAAATACCAATCTTTTAACAATAATAATAGAACGAAAAAACCCTGAAAATACCAATCTTTTAACAATAATAATAGAACAAAAAAACCCAGAAAATACCAATCTTTTAACAATAATAATAGAACAAAAAACCCTGAAAATACCAATCTTTAACAATAATAATAGAACAAAAACCCTGAAAATACCAATCTTTTAACAATAATAATAGAACGAAAAAACCCTGAAAATACCAATCTTTTAACAATAATAATAGAACGAAAAAAACCCTGAAAATACCAATCTTTTAACAATAATAATAGAACGAAAAAACCCTGAAAATACCAATCTTTTAACAATAATAATAGAACGAAAAACCCCTGAAAATACCAATCTTTTAACAATAATAATAGAACGAAAAAAACCCTGAAAATACCAATCTTTTAACAATAATAATAGAACGAAAAAACCGTGAAAATACCAATCTTTTAACAATAATAATTATAATAGAACGAAAAAACCGTGAAAATACCAATCTTTTAACAATAATAACAGAACGAAAAAACCGTGAAAATACCAATCTTTTAACAATAATAATAGAACGAAAAAACCGTGAAAATACCAATCTTTTAACAATAATAATATAGAACGAAAAAACCTGAAAATACCAATCTTTTAACAATAATAACAGAACGAAAAAACCGTGAAAATACCAATCTTTTAACAATAATAATAATAATAGAACGAAAAACCCGTGAAAATACCAATCTTTTAGCTATAAAAGAAATACGAGAAAGTAAAAATCACGAAATACCAATCTTTTAACAATAACAATAATGAGAGAAAAAAAGCAGAAAATACGATTCTTTTTTAACAATAAAAATAAGAAAGAACGAAAAAATCCCTGAAAATACCAATCTTTTAACCATAATAATAACACCGCCACTACTTAAAGCCCTATTAATATTACAATGAACCCCTGAAAATACTAATAATAATAACACCGCCACCACTTAAAGCCCTATTACTATTACTATGAACCCCTGAAAATACTACTAATAATAATATCACCACAATTTAAAGCCCTATTACTATTACTATTTTAACCCCTGAAAATACTAATAATAATAACACCGCCACTATTTAAAGCCCTATTACTATTACTATTTTAACCCCTGAAAATACTACTAATAATAACACCGCCACTATTTAAAGCCCTATTACTATTACTATTACTATTTTAACCCCTGAAAAATACTAATAATAATAACACCGCCACTATTTAAAGCCTTATTACTATTACTATTACTATTTTAACCCCTGAAAATACTAATAATAATAACACCGCCACTATTTAAAGCCCTATTACTATTACTATTACTATTTTAACCCCTGAAAATAACAATAGTAATAATTATATCACCACTATTTAAAGCCTTACTATTACTATTACTATTATAATCCCTGAAAATACCAATAATGATAATAATAATAACAATACCTCAACCATTTAAAGAGCCATTTAAAGAACAACGGTGCCCTGGGAGACGTGATGACACAGAGGGACGTGGGAGGCTGTTAATCCCACGCTACCCCGCTAAGTCACAACCCTGGGGCATTAGCAGAACCCTTGAGCCTCTACACCGCTTTCCCACCACACACACACACACACACACACAAACACAAACACACACACAAACACACACACACACACACACACAGACACACACACACACCACACACCTGCGTCATTCTGGCTATCTTAAGTTATTTCTTGAGGGTGTCATTGACCTGTGTGTGTGTGTGTGTGTGTGTGTGTAGGAAATACATGCTAATAATTGTTATACGTGGATTAAAGAAAACAATTGTACTGAGAGAGAGAGAGAGAGAGAGAGAGAGAGAGGAGAGAGAGAGAGAGGAGAGGAGAGAGAGAGAGAGAGAGAGAGAGAGAGGAGGAGAGAGAGAGAGAGAGAGAGAATGATGGTCTGTCTTCCTATTATGGTGTGTTGGGATGTGTCGCTAAAGATTAGTGAATGATGAGTGGAAAGAGAAGGGACACACACACACACACACACACACAACACACACACACACACGACACACACACACACACACAACACACACACACACACACACACACACACACACACACACACACACACACAACACACACACACGCACACACACCTTGTTTAAATTATGTTGGAGAAAATGTAAGACAGATTACACTGATGATGATGATGAGGAGGAGGATGAGGAAGAGTATAGGAAGAAGAAGGAGGGAGGAAAAGATGAGAAAGGAGGAAGGAGAAGAAGGAGGGAAAAGGAAAGAGAGTAAGGAGGAAAGGAGGAAGGAGGAAAGGAGGAAGGAGGGAAGGAGGAAGGAGGGAAGGAGGAAAAGAATAGAGGAATAAAGGGAGCAAGAAAGAAGATGGAAGGTCGGGAAGGAAGGGTTCGAAACGAAAACACACCCATTAAAACCAAGAACATAGTCACACAAACGCCACAGATTCCACCAAAACAACACACACACACACACACACACACACACCTTCCCTCATTAACGACTCAAAAGCGACACAAAAGAACATTGAAACGCCCTCCTATAAGCGACAAAAAGATATATTCCCACATCTTCTTTTAGTGTCATTAATTTAAGAAGCTTCGAACAGAGACTCAAATCTTAGGGTCCGAAACAGCTCCGAAACGCTGAGTCGTGGTTCGGAGAGAGAGAGAGAGAGAGAGAGAGAGAGATTCCCCAACAACTCTTCCCTTTTCCGCCACCATCACCACTCCTTCCCTTGAATAATATCAAAACATTAAACAAAACTCACGTGATCCAGGTGACGAGGAAGTGTTCGAGGTGATCCAAGGCGCCGCAGATAAAGACTGATACGGCACAACACACTGGAGGGAAGAAAACACCCCTTAAACGGTTAAACACACTAGTAGAGATAGAAACACCCACGTAAAAACCAGAACAAGTCTTTCCACTCCTGTCGCCTCAACACTAAACCGCTTCGTTCCAGCAATATTCCCGTTTTCTTTCCTTTTATTATTATATGCCCGTACATTTAGTTAATAGGTATGTATATATGTAAGTTTCATTGATATTTGTTAATGCTGTGTATATTGTTTTATGAGGGGGAATGCAGGTTTTCTTCTTAATGAATGGACATTGATGCAAATAACGTAAGTCTTCAATCATACCCAAAACAAACCTTAAGAGAAAACGATTTTTTTTAAGGGTAACTCTGACTTTTAATAGCTTTGCCACTACACAAATATAATGTAATACGTATGCATATAATCAGTGTATAGTATTATATATAACTAATGTATATAATGTAATACCAATATCACCGAATATTATATAATGCATACCGTTCTAGCACAAAATGCCTAGGTAAACAAAGCAGGCATACATACACCACAGTAACATGCGTGTCTATTAGAAAATATACCAAAAACACACACACACACACCTTCCCTCATTAACGACTCAAAAGCGACACAAAAGAACATTGAAACGCCCTCCTATAAGCGACAAAAAGATATATTCCCACATCTTCTTTTAGTGTCATTAATTTAAGAAGCTTCGAACAGAGACTCAAGTAGATTGGTAGATAACACAACACAACGCAACACAAATTTCATACTCAAAACTAGATTACTTAATTAAACAAGTAAACAGTAACAAATTAATACAATAACTTATAACTTGACAGGATAATAGGATTTACTAGTCGTTTGTTCTGATTTATTCTTATTAATGCGCTGATTGTTGACGTTACCTTTGTGAACACCGTTTTTGATGATGATGATGATGATGGTGGTGGTGGTGGTGAGGGTGGTGATGGTAAGAGATTGTGATGCAATAGATAAATAGGTAATTAATAGAAAGGAGGGTAAATAGTTAGATATATTGATAGATAATATATAAACATATCAATAGACAGAGAGAAGGAGACGATGAAAATAAACAGAAACAACATAAATTGCTATTGAAATCATCAGCGTAGGACACACACACACACACACACACACACACACACACACACACACACACACACACACACACACACACACACACACGTATTTATAGATAAATAAAAAGGGAAGAAAAAATACCCAGAAACAACAAAAACTCATTGAAATTCACACACACACACACACACACACACACACACACACACACACACACACACACACACACACACACACACACACACACACACACACACACTATTATTGGCACAGGAGGGTGTCAGGTGTGTCAGGGTGGAGCCGCGCACACCTGTAAATATGCACCTGTATTGCTGGGCGGGAACTGGCAACAGGCAGGTTTTTTTATTGCCTTCTTTATTTTTACTCTTGGCCAGTCCCCTATGAAGTCAGAAAAAAAATGCATACCTCACCGCAATATTAGCCAAAAGGAACGAAGCTGTGCCATATAATGTTATAGCAGATTTCACGTGTTTTTTCACTGATTGTGTAGTGTTTTTGCATCTTTGAAGGAATCTTAACCCTTCACGCCCAGATCTTTCCTTTGCTATAAAAAATTGTATGTTGTCGAGCCATAAAATTACAAAAAGTAACTGAATATACCAAATTAGTTAGTGGACAAGGATACTAAACAGGTCATAGCTTTAAAACATTGCTTATAGTCACTAAAAATCGTCTAATGGTACCCAAATTGCAATGGAAATTACGTTCTGGGCCTCAAGGGGTTAATGTATATTTAATTTCATATGTTTTTATACTTCGAGTGATACACGTAGGGTTATAGTAATGACAGTAAGTTCAAACATATTATACTAATCAAAGGTGAATTATTGAAGAGTTAATATACAGTATGAGGCAAAAAAGAGAGTAGGAAAAATAAGGAATATAATAAAACCCACACGATAACATACGACCAAGATCAATGACAAATAAAAAACATGATGTGTATATAAGATTAGAAAAACCAATATTCAAAAACATCAAAGGGAATTAAGAGTATCAGGTTCCAAAAAATGTTGTGTCGAGCCATAAATTAAGAAAGTAACTGAATAACAATTAGATGACAAGGATACTAAACAGGTCATAGCTTTAAAACATTGCTTATAGTCACTAAAAATCGTCTAATGGTACCCAAATGGGGCTTATATACAGTATACGATGCAAAAAGGAGAGTAGGAAAAATAAGGCATATAATAAAACCCACACGATAACATACCACCAAGATAAATGACAAATAAAAAACATGGATGATATATACACGAAAACCCCCAGAGTATTAAAAAACAACACACAGGCATTAAGG
>JACEEZ010024933.1:174238-181738 GCA_016584305.1 Chionoecetes opilio
TAGTGGAAGACGCAAAAAAAGAATGAAAATATCTGGGTTTCTCCGTGTCTATCTATATATAGCTAGAAGAACAGCAATAATCAAGTTTCCAAGACATCCCTAACCCTTAACCTTAACCCTGGTTTTAACATAAGTTTATAAGGGTTGGGGACGGTAGTACAAAGCATACAAATTCGACGTTATAGACGACAGTACAAAATGGTAACCGTAAGAAGGAAAAGATTAAACTTATCTTAGTTATAGTAAATCCTGGTGGGAAGTGGTCGTGACTTAGTGGCGCTTAGGCAGTGCTGGAGACAGGATGCACCCGTTAACCGCTGTGAGTAGAAACCTTAACCCTTTGAGACCCAGAACGTAATTTCCATTGTATTTTGGGTACCATTAGACGATTTTTTAGTGAGTATAAACAATATTTTATAGATATGACCTGTTTAGTATCCTTGTCGACTAACTAATTTGGTATATTCAGTTAGTTTTCGTAATTTTATGGCTCGACAACAGACGATTTTATATAGCAAAGGAAAGATCTGGGCGTGAAGGGGTTAATACAATTTAGTAGTGGGTAAAAAAAAATGTAAACAGTCGTAGAGTCAACTTATAGGATTTTGATCACGTGTGTGCCCTGATCTGACGTGGTTTTATCTGTTTAAATTTTTCTCCTGGTGACACGTTTATATTTGAGTCTTGTAAGTCTTTGGTATTTCTTGGTATTTATTTATTTTTTATTTTATCTGATTTTTATGGATTTTGATCACGTGTGTGCCCTGAGCTGACCTGCCTGACCTTTTTTTCCTGGTGGTACGTTTCTATTATCTTAGTCTGACTTTTGTTAATTTTGTTTTGTTAATATGTATTCATGGATTTTGATCATGTGTTATATTTTGTGCATTGCGTTTAGGTTTGTTGTGTATTTTGTTTGTTTTATGTTGTCATGATTTGATAATGTGTTAATGTGATCGTGTTGTTGATGTTGTAATAATAAGAGTGTGTTGTAAAAATGTGATTGATGTTGTGATGAAGGTTATAATACATTACACGATGTTCAAATTGATGTAGATAAATGTGATCATGATGAGTCTGTCGATGAGCGTGTGTGTGTGTGTGTGTGTGTGTGTGTGTGTGTGTGTGTGTGTGTGTGTGTGTGTGTGTGTGTGTGTGTGTGTGTAGTATATGTGTGTGTGTGTAGAGCAGTGATGATGGAGAACTGTACTTAGACGGATGGTATCGAGGAGCACATTCACAAGGTAAAAGAATGAACATATATACGATGGGGGAATAAAAAACGAAGTTAGAATTCACTCGGTCGGTAGAACGAAAAATAATAAAAGTATGTATGGGTGGTAGGCAGACTAGATCCTTTTCATCTGTTAGGATTAAAACCCTTGATTAAAAAGAAAGACACAAATTGAAGTCAAGAAAAAGAGAGACAAAAAATAAAATAAAAACAAAGAGGAATAGAGGTGTGAGGTGTCCAGGAGAAAAAATAAAGATTACAAAAGGATGATGAAAAAGAAAGAAAAAATGAAAGATGAAAAAGAAAGAATAAATGAAAGATTAAAAAAAATGAACAAAATTGAAGTCAAGAAAGAGAGGAAGGAAAAGTAAATAAAGGGAAAGGTGTCAGAGATGTAGCTTTAGAAGGAGTTACAGAATGACGTCACGGGTTTTATGACGTCACGGGTTTTAATCATTATCTGTAAACACTTCAAGCTCTGAGAAATCATACTAGTTAAATATAGAAAGGTTTTTTATTCCTATTACAGTAGTTTTCTAAGTAGTGTCTAAGTAGTGTCTAAGTAGTGTCTAAGTAGTGTCTAAGTAGTGTCTAAGTAGTTTTCTAAGTAGTGTCTAAGTAGTGTCTAAGTAGTGTCTAAGTAGTGTCTAAGTAGTGTGTAAGTAGTGTCTAAGTAGTGTCTAAGTAGTGTCTAAGTAGTGTCTAAGTAGTGTCTAAGTAGTGTGTAAGTAGTGTCTAAGTAGTGTCTAAGTAGTGTCTAAGTAAGTAGTATTCTTGGTGTAGTGACTATTTTTTAGAGATTTTTAAAGGTCTTCGTCACTTATCTGTTAGCGTACGTCACTTCCTTTCGTTTTGAGAAGCGAGGATTATTATAATTTTTATGATTATTACTAGGGCCCGGATAGTTATGCACTAAAAAACCATGAAATATGCATGCAAATATGCACTAAAAATTGGACAAATATGCACTAAAAACAGGACAAATATGCATTTATATGCACTAAAAAATGTCACTTATAAAGCCAAGAATGCAGGTTATACGGAAACAAAATAGTTAATAGAAACTAATGTTAATGTTTATTAAGAGCAATATACATAATGTATTTAACATATATATGTGAAAGTGCTTCAAAAAATAAATATGAACATGTATTTACATTATAGACTGACATATTTTCAGACATTACAGATTGTGGTTGCATTTGATGATGACATGGTGGCGTAAGTTCTCAAAGTTAAAACTCCGCCTGTTGTCTGTCAGCATAGCTTTATATTCTGAGAACACCCTTTCTACGTCACACGAGACGATTGGTGCATGTTTCATACATAGCATGTTTGACATAGTGAGTGGCTGTACCGTCTCATCAATAATAGCATCACCACACATTATCTGACTGACTTTTTTCAGCTTTTCAAATCCCTTGTTTTTGTACAACACGTTGCTCAGTTTACCATAGTAAGCATCAGACTGCAAACTTTTCAGTTCATCAAGAACACCATTAACCAACGAAATTGCCGAGGACAACAGTAGTCCCCTCTCTTCAAGTCTAGTAATTGTTGATGAGATGCACGCAAAATTCGTTGCAATGAAGAGCAAGCTTTCCTTCATTCCTTCAGTTTCAAGTAAGATCTTGCTTTCCTGAATGCCTGAGCCTCCTCAGGGTCGAATGTCGCAATAACAGCTTCAATGACGTCGAAGTTTTTCCGATAGTACGTTGCAGCATCGCCTCACCTCACCCTCACCTCACCTCACCTCACCTCCCAGTACCACTTGTGCTCAGATGAATATTTGACCAAAATATGCAGTTATATGCAGTTATCTAGGAAATATGCACTTATCATAGAAATCACGCAAAATATGCATTTGCATATGATCTGCAAATGCATAACTATCCGGGCCCTAATTATTACTGTTACGATTATTATTAGTTTTGTAATTAAAATTGATATTATTATTATTATGACTTATATTTCGATCATTATTATTGTCATTGTTATGATTATCACTAGGACATTTATTTGTAGATCTTTAAGCAACATGGTGTAAACAGTAACTCAGGATTATTACAGGATGATTCACAATAAATATGTTTTCCTTTTTTCTGTCATATTACACACATACAGATAGACAGACACACACACACACACACACACACACACACACACACACACAACACACACACACACACACACACACACACACACACACAATGCCATGCTCCTATCTCAAAGGATTACGTATAATGATTACAGAATTATTCACAATATATTATTTCCTTCTTTCTGTAATACTACACACATACAGATAGACAGACACACACACACAAAAAAAAAAAACAGCCATGCCACTAGGTCTCAAAAACCCTTCTGCCTTCTTCTACAGGACATCCCGGGGGCGAACCAACATAAAGAGGCGGACAAGGCGGGCTTTCTAACCAAGCTGAGCGGCCGGAGCTTCCCCTACATTGCTCAGTGGAAGCGGCGCTACTGTGTGCTATCCAAGGGCCGCCTCTATTACTACGAGAAGGAAGACAGCAAGGCGGGGGACAAGGCTAACGGGGTGATCCAGTTGGAGTACTTTGACCACGTGGCGGAGGCGGGACCGAAGGAGTGTAAGAAGGCTACCAATGTCTTCATCATCACGTCACAGGACCGCAGTTTTTTCGACCCCGTGAGTAGCGTGAGAGTCAAAGAGAGGATGATTTGCTTAAGGACGATGAGGTTAGTTTAGTTTAGTTAGGGATAAGGTTAGGTTAGGTTAGATAAATATTAATCCTCTCCATATATTACAAAGGACCGCAGTTTTTTCGACCCCGTGAGTAGCGTGAGAGTCATAGAGAGGATGATTTGCTTAAGGACGATGAGGTTAGTTTAGTTTAGTTAGGGATAAGGTTAGGTTAGGTTAGATAAATATTAATCCTCTCCATATATTACAAAGGACCGCAGTTTTTTCGACCCCGTGAGTAGCGTGAGAGTCATAGAGAGGATGATTTGCTTAAGGACGATGAGGTTAGTTTAGTTTAGTTAGGGATAAGGTTAGGTTAGGTTAGATAAATATTAATCCTCTCCATATATTACAAAGGACCGCAGTTTTTTCGACCCCGTGAGTAGCGTGAGAGTCAAAGAGAGGATGATTTGCTTAAGGACGATGAGGTTAGTTTAGTTTAGTTAGGGATAAGGTTAGGTTAGGTTAGATAAATATTAATCCTCTCCATATATTACAAAGGACCGCAGTTTTTTCGACCCCGTGAGTAGCATGAAATACAGATACAGATGATGATTTGGTTAATGATGAAGAGGTTATTTAGTTTAGTTAGGGTTTATATTAGGTTAGGTTAGGTACATATTAATCCTCTCCAAATATTACAAATGACCGCAGTTTTTTCGACCCAGTGAGTAGCGTGAAAAAAATAAGATGATGATTTGCTTAAGGATGAAGAGGTTAGTTTGGTTTAGTTAGGGGTTAGTTTAGGAGGTTAGTTTAGTTATTTAGGAGGTTAGAGGTTAGAGAGACGGTTAGTTTAGCGTTAAAAAATGATAGAAATGATGACTTACGTAAGGACGAAGAGTTAAAGAAGTTAGTTTCGCGTGAAAAAAAGATAGATGGATGATTTTCTTAAGGGCGAAGAGTTAAGGAAGTTAATTTAGCGTTAAAAAAGATAGAGATGCTGGTTTGTTAGGGATGATGCAGTGTTAAGGAGGTTAAATATACATGGATGACTTACTTAAGGACGAAGAGTTAATAAGGTTAGGTTAGCGTGAAAAAAAGATAGAGGGATGACGTACTTAACCCCTTCACGCCCAGATCTTTCCTTTGCTATAAAAAATGGTCTCTTGCTAGCCATAAAATTACGAAAAGTTGCTTAATATACCAAATTAGTTAGTCGCCAAGAATACTAAGCAAGTCATATCTATAAAATATTGCATATATTCACTAAAAATTGTCTAATGGTACCCAAATTGCAATGGAAATTACGTTCTGGGCCTCAAGGGGTTAAGAAAGGACGAAGAGTTAAGGACGTTAGTTTAGCGTCAAAAAAGATAGATGAATGGCTTACTTAAGGACGAACGGAAAGTAGATTAGTTAAGTTTTCAGTGAGATGTGATAAGGTAAAAGGAATTGGTCTGAAGGTATGAAGTTGATTAAGATTGGGTTGAGGCTGTAAGATAATAACTAAAAATAGCTAAGAATAGAGAGAGAATCTAATAACTAAGAATAACTAAGAATAGAGAGATACTAATGACTAAGAAAATAACTAAAAATAACTAAATATAGAAATAAACCAACTAGGAGAATAGCAGAATAACTAAGAATATAGAGAAACTAATAACTAAGAGAATAACTAAGGGCGTAACTAAGGTATAAGATAAGGTATGAAGTTGATTAAAATTGGGTTTAGGCTGTAAGATAATAACTAAAAATAACTAAGAATAGAGAGAGATAATAACTAAGAATAACTAAGAATAGAGAGATACTAATGACTAAGAGAATAACTAAAAATAGAGATATACTAACTAGGAGAATAACTGAGAATAACTAAGAATATAGAGAAACTAATAACTAAGAGAATAACTAAGACAGTGATTTGGTATAGCAGTAATGGTTAGAATGGTGATGGTGGTGGTGGTAGTAGTAAAGACCTGAGAAGCTTAAATTACGAGAACATTTAAATTAAGTAATACAAAAAAGGTGCTAACCCCTTGAGGCCCAGAACGTAATTTCCATTCTAATTTGGGTGCCATTAGACAATTTTTAGTGAATATAAGCAATATTTAACAGATATGACCTATTTAGTATCCTTGTCCACTAACTAATTTGGTATATTCAGTGACTTTTCTTAATTTTATGGCTCGACAACATACAAGTTTTTTATAGCAAAGGAAAGATCTGGGCGTGAAGGGGTTAAGATTAAGGTAGGGTTTTATGGGCCATTTACACCATTTATAAAAGGGTCGTATAGGGTGGTGATACCTGGACTATAAAGAAAATATGTAGGTGATGCCAGGTAGCTTTTTTGGCTAGTTAAAGAGGCGAAAGGGTGAGATTAGAAATGAGATAAAGTTAGATGATGTTAGTTAGTTAGTTAGATGATGAGTTAGAAGATAAAGGATTTTTTTTTACGTTGGATCATCCTTCTTTAAGTTTTTTTTTAAGAGTTGTATGAATGACATGGATAACAAGGATTACTTAAAGTGGCGAAAAAATGAAGTTAGGGTGATCAAGATGGTTTTTTGTTTACGTTGGAGCTTGTATCGCCTGTCCACCATTGCCTTCCTGCCTTAGTTTTTTTTAACCCCTTGAGGCCCAGAACGTAATATCCATTGGAATTTGGGTACCATTAGACGATTTTTAGTGACTATAAGCAATGTTTTATAGCTATGACCTGTTTAGCATCCTTGTTCACTAGCTCATTTGGTATATTTAGTAACTTTTCGTAATTTTATGGCTCGAATACATATGATTTTTTATAGCAAAGGGAAGATCTGGGTGTGAAGGGGTTAAGAGTTGGTACGAATTAAATGAGTAACACGGATGAGGTGAGAATGAGTATTGGCTATGAAGGATGAGGAGGTGTGTGCAGGATATGTGTGTGTGTGTAGATGGATGGAGGGATGGATGGATAGATAGGTAGGTGGGTGGGTGGGTGGATAGGTGGTAGGTGGATGGATGGATGGATGGATGGATAGGTAGTGGGTGGGTGGATAGGTGGTAGGTGGATAGATGGATGGATAGATAGGTAGGTAGGTAGGTGGGTGGGTGGATAGGTGGTAGGTGAGTGGATGGATGGGTGGATAGATAGATAGGTAGGTGGGTGGGTGGGTGGATAGGTGGTAAGTGGATGGATGGATGGATGGATGGATGGATAGATAGGTAGGTAGGTAGGTGGGTGGGTGGGTGGTAGGTGGATGGATGGATGGATGGATAGATAGATAGGTAGGTAGGTGGGTGGGTGGACAGGTGGTAGGTGGATGGATGGATGGATGGATGGATGGATGGATGGATAGATAGGTGGATAGGTGGTAGGTGGATGGATGCATGGATGGGTGGATGGATGGATGGATGGATAGATAGGTAGGTAGGTAGGTAGGAGGTGGGTGTGGTAGTGGTGGATGGATGGATAGATAGGTAGGTGGGTGGGTGGGTGGATTGGTGGTAGGTGGGTGGATGGATGGTTGGATGGATGGATAGATAGGTAGGTAGGTAAGTAGGTGGGTGGGTGGATAGGTGGTAGGTGGGTGGATGGATGGGTGGATGGAGATGTGTG
>JACEEZ010024933.1:186738-189238 GCA_016584305.1 Chionoecetes opilio
TGGTTGACGAAGCGGGACCACACGGAAGAGAGAGAATGGTAGTTGTAGTTTTGTGTGTGGCGTATCCAATGTGTGTGTGTGTGTGTGTGTGTGTGTGTGTGTGTGTGTGTGTGTGTGTGTCAGGTGGTGAAAGCAGAAATTAATGTAAGACTACGTATAAGTTATGTGTGTATTGTGATTATACCGTGACTGTGATAATGACATAAGTGTGTGTGCTGTGCTAGTTTAAGTAGCTTGGATATTAAGCTCATAAACAAGAAACTATACTCGCCGCACGCTAAGTTGGCGAAAATGGGGCACCCCCACTCCCCCTTCCGAACGCACGGGATTGGCTGAGGTGTTGGGTGTTGGGGCTTTAGGGCGGAAATTGGAGTAAGGCATTCTCCCCCAACACCCAACACCTCAGCCAATCCCGTGCGTTCCGAAATGGGGAGTGAAGGGGCCCCATTTTCGCCAACTTAATGTGCGGCGAGTATACAAATACAAAGATTCCCTCCGGTAAGTGCGATGTACAATTAACCTCGCCATGATGTTGCAGGTCGTCGGGCTCCGCAGAGCCACAGAACCAAGGCAGCGGCGGCCCTCAAGAAGCGCGCCAGCTCCCTGTCCGCCCTCGAGCACCAGGACGCCGGCGACAACAGGTCAGAGAGTAGTGAGGGCGCGTCGCGCTCCTACAGAGACTCACAGACGCCTGAGGGAGACCTTAAGGAGGAAACGGAGAGTGAGGAAGAAATCGAAAGGAAAAAGATTAAGGAGGAGGCAATAGAGGAGGTGGAGGAACACTCTCCTGAGAGGAAGTTTACGTTTGATAATATTGATGATGGTCTGTTCTTCAAGGCTGGGCTGCAGGACATGGGCGCGGCAGGCTGGGGTGCGGGGGAGGGCGAGGGGAAGAGGAAGCGATGCTCCTCAGGGTTAGGAGTCAACATCGCAGATGGTCCACCCTCACCCTCAAGAAATGGAACTTTGGGCAAACTGTTAAGGTTCAGGGATTCGGTCGTGGCGCCCAAGCGAAGCAAGTACGTGTTCAAGGGCAGCAAGGTGGACGATCACCCCGACATGATGCAAAACTCACGCTGGAGCTGCGTCGTCCTGTAGGCCGCCGCCAGACACTAAAGGCGCCGCAGAGGGAGGCATCGAGAGGACCAAAAACGCATATAGACGCATAGATTTTTCATCACATTTTGTAAATCTATAAGAATGTAAATTCAAGAGTCCACCATAACCTAGCGAGGTGGGAGGACCGGCTGGACACTAGTGGCCAGCCGCCTTCCTTCTTGCCGCACTGACAGAGGGTTACGGTGGCGTGGACGGGTCGTGCCCCATCCTTCTCTGTAACAGGTCACTCCGCCTTCTGTCCCTCCACTCCAAAGGGCTCCTCCGTGTTACCACCACAACTGTTTAAATACACGTCGTGAGTGACAAGTACACGCGAGCACATGCCTGGTGGTGCACAGAGGGGTGAGGCGGCCCTGACAGGAGGCCAGTCCCGTGAGGCAGTGACTGGAGGGAGGGTGTGCCGCATGGTGCATCCCTCCTGGCGGTGACAGTTCCTAGCTGACCGGCGGGCGGCATCGAACTGCGGTATTTATTGCCTCCCCATCAATATCCCATGTGCCTTATTGCAGTGGCTGTCTGGCCTGTCCGGCGTAACTCTGCATTGCATAACCTGATCTCGTCTGACAAACTGGAATCAGTTTAGTCTCGTTTACGTTATAGTGTTTATATGAAGCCCCGGCGAGAACGTGTGACCCACTGTGGCCTTATGAGCACCGGGCGGGTGTGGCGCGGCCTGGGGTACGACGGTTGTGGAGAGTGTTGGCTTACTCGACTGTGCGAGACAGGGAAGGGAAGGGGGTCTTGCCTTCACTACTGTACTATAAGGAAAATAATAGCGACACCCCGTGGCCACACCTTCGGCGGGTGTGGGAGAACCCTGCCCCACCAAGGCTGTCACGACCCGCCGCTCCTGTTGCCAAAGTCCAAGTCTTGTCGTAGAAAGAATACTGAATAGGATATATATATATAGAGAGAGAGACATGATGTAATTTTAAGAGAAAAGTATACGTTCACTAGAAGTCTTCGCACTGGGTAATGCGCGCATGATTCCTTCTTACTTTCCAAACTTTACGCTTATTACTCAACCGCATTGTGATTATTACAAGCTCTCTCTCTCTCTCTCTCTCTCTCTCTCTCTCTCTCTCTCTCTCTCTCTCTCTCTCTCTCTCTCTCTGTCAACAGTAAACCTCGTGCTATAATTATAGGTAAGAAGGTCTCCCATTACCCACGTTCGTAGGTGTTTACTCCTCAAAACCCGAGATCCTCCGACCCGGCGTGGCGGAGGCGGGCGGGGTATGAGTGTGTTGAGGCCCCTGTGTTAATCCCCCGACAAGGGCCTGAGGGGGTCTTATAATCCCGGCTGTAAGAGGCCGGGGAAGTCATCTGGTCATGCGAAGAGTCGGGTTAATGTATGAAAAGGCCGCGTGGTGACGTTGGTTGT
>JACEEZ010024933.1:194238-209238 GCA_016584305.1 Chionoecetes opilio
ATTTTTTCCTATCTCGGTACAGTTTATATATTGCTTTCCTATCTCGGTACAGTTTATTTATTGCTTTCCTATCTCGGTACAGTTTATATACTTTTATTCTATCTCGGTACAGTTTATACATTGCTTTCCTATCTCGGTACAGTTTATATATTGCTTTCCTATCTCAGTACAGTTTATATATTGCTTTCCTATCTCGGTACAGTTTATATATTGCTTTCCTATCTCGGTACAGTTTATTTATTGCTTTCCTATCTCGGTACAGTTTATATACTTTTATTCTATCTCGGTACAGTTTATATTGCTTTCCTATCTCGGTACAGTTTATATATTGCTTTCCTATCTCAGTACAGTTTATATATTGCTTTCCTATCTCGGTACAGTTTATATATTGCTTTCCTATCCGGTACAGTTTATATATTGCTTTCCTATCTCGGTACAGTATATCTTTTTCGCTTTTGGTGACCCATTGTGCGCCTTTTCGATGGTTAAATGTATATATTATTAGTATAGTGTTCATAGTGTTTATAGTGTTTATTATATATAGTGTTATTATATTATAGTCAGGCCTCGCAGGGTGGCGCGCCCTGGAAGACCCACACGCACACCTTTTATACACCTGGTCTAAGGGAAATCTGGATCAACTTCCCCTTGACCGCTAATGAGGGAAGCCCGCCAAACGTAGAACTCATTATTTTTTTCATCGAGAAGTTTGGGAAAGTTAAAAGCCAGTCACGTGAAATCAGCAACCTGGGGCAAAATTAAGAGTTTTATTATTTCACACAAAAAAAAATGTATGCGTTCAATTTTCTGGGTTAAGTCATTTGTGGCGAAGGGATAAGGATTTGACTGGTACAGGGTTCGAGTCTCAGTGAGAGTTTGACGCTAGAAAGATCTCAAGGAGTTCAGTGTGTTTCATGAAAAAATTTAATATGTGAAACGTGCTTTGCGTCCTAACGGATATAATTTCGCTTATGGCTTAGTGGAAATACAACAGTTAGGCATAAGAATACACCCCATACACGAAATATTGACGTCGATAAGTGAGCGATGTGTGTGAGAAGAGATAGTGGACTCTAAAAAGCTGTGACTGATTATAATGATGAACCAAAGACGATAAGAAAAAAAAACTTGGTAAATATTAAAATCAAGGCGTTAGAACAACAAGCTTCACAGTCATCCCTTCTGCTGATCCTGACTAGTAAAGGAACAAGCAGCAACAAGTAATAGTAATATAGTATAATAATAGTATAGTAATAAATACTAGTAATAATTAAGAAATTATGGCAATAGCGGGAGGGTCAGTGACATAATCTATACTGGCAACTCGAGGCCACGAAATTATGGTGTCTCAGAAAGTTGTTATCGAGGATGCGATTAAGAGGTTTACGATGTTAGGAGACAACATTATCAAGGCTGGAGGTAGTTCGGCGGGTTGGAGGGGTTGTCATGTTGGTGTGAAAATATTGATCCAGTAAAAGACGGTTAAAAGGCGAGTATACAATTAAAAGTGCAGTTAAAAGGCGTTATAAAGGTTACAAGTAAAGGCGGATGACAAACAAAGATGAGACGGAAAACTTCGGCAGCGTAGAAAGATAAGAGTAATACTTTGGAGACTTAGGATTTCTTTAGTTCTTTCAAGAGATGTTGCTTTTTATATCCTGATATCTAAAAAGTCCTTAAGTGACAAGTAAGTCAGTACATGGAATACTTCTTTTCTCCAGCAGATCATGGCAATAAAAACTATTGATCTACGTAATTCGAGCTGTGAACCTATGCTCTAATTCAACCTAAACTTCAAACTAAATTCAGCGTCAAATCTAAATGAATCTAAGCTCTAAAACTGTAATTCAGGCTGTGAACAGAGGGAAGTGAATACCGGAAATGTACGAATCAGAAAGTGGCGCTCGGTTTTGGGAATTATGAACATTGTGATGTAATCGATGAGGTAACAAAGGCCTGCTATGTGTCCTGAGGGGGCGGGACGTGGCAAGGTTGCTCCACAAGGGTGAATGACAGCAACATTTCCTCGTTGGGAAGGGAAATGACGACGACTGTTAAACTGATAAAAGCGACATAAAACAACAACAAAACTGTACTTTGTTTGTTGGGGTTTTATTTGTCGTGACCAGTGCGGCAAAACACCTTCACGCGGGGACTTTTGTCATGGCTGGGTGACCCTTGACCTATCAGGCCGGCGGACCACACTGTCCTTTTATCTGTGTTCACCAGTCCCTGTGATGAGCCTCGACTCGCCGGCCTGTGCGGGAGTTTTCCTTTTTATTATAATCTTGTGCAGAAAGGAAGTGGATGGAAATACGTTTTCATTGCAAAGTTGAATTGAGAGTTGGCGACGATTTGACTCGGATAATTTAGCTCACAAAGTGGTGGTTGTGATGGCGCGGTGCTACCCATGACGCAGGCGAAGGTATTGTTATGTCCCTCGCCAGTATACTTAGGGATGCCGCCACTCTTGCATCAGGCAGGCATATGGGCGCCTAACTGTTGTGTTCCTTTCAGAGATGCTCCGTGGCTGAATCGCTCCCTGGACGTGCTGGGGGACGGGAGCCCATGGGGCCGCAAGCAGGGGGTGCCATCCGCGGCGCTCCCCTATAAGGCGTACAACTATTCAAGCGACGAGGACGACATGGACGACGACCAATCGGACTCCTTCCCCGCCTCGGCCTCGGGGATAATGCCGCCGCCGCCGCCGCCCCCGCCCCGCTCTGCCTCCTTCGGCCTGGGCGTCATGCGGTCGGCCTCTCAGAGCGGCGCCGCACCTATGGAACGTCAGGGTCCGCTCTGCCCCTTGGCCGACGCTCGAGGCTCCCACGGCGACTTGGTGGGATCAAGAAACTCAGTGAATGGGTGGCGTGGGTCTCACGGGGAGGCTTGGGGCGACCCTAGGAGCTTGCAGGACCAAAACGGGCGCACCTCCCCCGTCATGGACGACCTGGACAACCTGCTGATGAACCAGAGCGTGCAGCACTCCAGCGCCGCCCTGGACTCCATCAGCGACGCGGGCAGCGAGGGCAGCAGCACCTGCCGCGCCGCCGACCACCAACACCCTCCACCCGCCGTGGACCACTGCCACCACCACCACCACCTCCACCACCAGAGCCAAGACACTCAGAAGCCACGCAAGAAATCTCAAGACCTCAGTCGCTTCACCACAGCAGTGAGACACCTGCAGCGGCACGTGGTGGAGATCGACCGTGCTGTGTTCGGTGTGACGGGCGACGTGGGCACCACCAGGCGGGAAGTGGCGACGCTGCGCGAGGCTGTGGGGGCCCTACAAGCCGACACCGACACCATCACCACCACGCTCTCCAACCTGACGCAGGAGGCCATCACGGCTCAACATAAGATTTCCTTCGCCAAGCAGGTAAAGTGGACCCGCCGGCCTCCAAAGTGTGGCCTGGGCCTTCCTGCCGCTGCCCGGCGGACGCCAACACTAACACTTCCAGCGCCTCAGCAAGGTCGTCTTCTTCTTTCCTACTAACAATACTAACAAACTAACCTTAACTCTGTGGCTCGAAGGCACCATCAGTAGGCTGGGCTGCTGCGTGTTCGAGTCGCAACATATTCTTCACGTCCGCTACAGGAGACGGCGGTCGCGAGCTGCCAGCGTTAAGGATAGATCGTTCAAAATAGTGGCAATCAAGGAATACGAAGGTCATGGATAAGAGTGGCGGCAACGGAAGAGTTTCATAGCATTACTGTCTTGTCTCTCTATATATATTCGTCTTTAGCACTCTTCAAGTGTGTTTGTCTGTCTACCTTCCTGTAGTGACTGGCGGCTCGCCATGCACCCGGCGACGCCACAGTCTCCCGCCACCTCTGCCAGGCATTCCGCCGCTGCTCTCGCCTCTGCCTGGAGTTACTTCCCGTCGTTTATGGTTCGAAAATTGGAAGAGTAAACAAAATCCCACGCTCCTTCTCGCCTCCGACCTGACTAGACCCTTGATATGACTTTCCTCTCAATGTTGTATTACTGAATAACTTAACCTGCAATAAAAATAATTGTATGATAAATCAACCAGTCAGCGACTGTCTACGAGGAGCCCCGACAGCCCTCTCCGACTGACCACCTCCGACCATCCTCGCGAAGCCTTAACGCTGTGTTCGGGTAATAAGTTTGATGAGGAAAGCTGCACAGAGCCTTCCGCCCCTCATCACCCTTCCACTATTTTCTGGCTCAATCCCCAGCAGTCGGCGCGGAATCTCGGTGCATATTACATTAGCGGCAGGGCGCGGGCCTCCTCCATGCTACGTACTGTTTGTTGTGTTGTCCAGCTGGATAGAGGCGAGAGGAGAGGGCTTCGCAGGAGTCACGCGTTGCCCAGGAGAGTATCTGAGAAGTGGTGTAGTCGAGGTGGTGTGGCCAGCGCGGGGTCCCTCCCTAGTATTGTGTGTGTTATCCATAGTGCAGGAACCCAACAGTATGTGACCGTTTTGTAACGCTATCTGCTCCAGTTGTGTGTTAGAATTGGTAGTGAAGGTCAAACGTTGTTACCATAGAGTTGTACTTTATATATAACTTAAACAGACGTTGTTGACGTTGTTCTTAGAATTTCTCGTGTCTATGTTGAATTTGGCTTTGTGTTTGTCTGATCAGAAATTTTCCTTTCCCCGTAAACATTAAAATATATAAAACTACTTCGGGTCAGTCTCTTGTAGCCCCTAGTTTGGCCCCCACAACAGTGTCAGGCCAGCCAGCACCGCGCCCTTCCCCCGCCAGCACATTCACCAAGTCTGGAAAGGATCGCCTACTCAAGGTGAAGACGCTTGGCTGTAGCTCCGAAACTAACCATATAGGATTCTCTCGAAAATACCCTCATTGTAATTCCCACACAAAGTTTCCTCTAGAACAATAATGAAACCTTACCTAACCTAACCGTAACCTAACGTAAGCTAACCTGACGTGTTCAGGAGTAAACGCGACATAACCTACTGTTCCAGAAAACGGAATATGCCGCCCGCCGCCACCCGCCCACGGAGACTCAAGCGCCTAGTGACATTGATCGCTGCATGAACAGAACACTTCATCAGATTCAGAGGTTTTAGTTCTCACACAAATTCGTTCGCTGACCAACAAATCGTCCTTAGCTCAGACTGAACGATGCAAATCCAACCTGAACTTTGCGACTGAATTTAAGCAACAGAACGCCTTGGCACAGCCTTTTCTTTGCCTTGAATGCATCGCCTACTCCAAGTCTGAGTTCGTATTCCTTTGCACTTCTGGTGGCGGTGTTGGCGGAAATAAATCTCTCGTTAACCCGTGGACTCAAAAAATAATGACATGCAGTTTCAACGTTATGTGGAGAAAGAAGTAAATGTCGATTCGTTTAGTAGGTGATGAGGAGATGCAAACGTTAGTAGGGTGAAGGGCAGAAACGTTTACCTAACTTATAGTTAAAATGTCCGAGTGGGTGATTAGTTATATAGTGAATGTTAGGAAATTCTAGCAGAGAGAGAGAGAGAGAGAGAGAGAGAGAGAGAGAGAGAGAGAGAGAGAGAGAGAGAGAGAGAGAGAGAGAGAGAGAGAGCGTGGAATCAACGTAGCTTTAAAATTGACACCATGGTTTTTCGTTCTAATGAAAAGGACAAAAAAAAAGGGTCTGATTTCCACCCTCTCCAAACACACACACACACACACACACACACACACACACAACAAAACCTCAAACAATTCATATCTTTACATTTTCAAGCATATATATTTTTTTAATTTCATGGACACAACTCACCAAATCTCTTTCAAGCATACCATTAAGTTCCTCATTCTCTCTTCACCTTACTATTCTCATTCATTCTATGCCTAATTCTACTTTCCTTTCCTTTGGTTCCTTCTATCCAGTTTCTCCTTTATCACACCATGCATTGATTACCTTATTCTCGCTTTCTATTCACCTTCTATCACCTGATTCTCTTATTCACACCTATATCACCTTATTCTTACTATTCTATTCACTCCCTCCTAAGGCTACACCGATAGCAAAGATAGGTAGAAGGTGGCACTGAAGACGTCTTAACCCCTTCACGCCCAGATCTTTCCTTTGCTATAAAAAATCGTCTGTTGTTAGCCAGAAATTTACGAAAACTAACTTAATATACCAAATTAGTTAGTGGCCAAGGATACTAAACAGGTCATAGCTATAACACATTGCTTATATTCACTAAAAATCGTCTAATAGTACTCATATTACAATGGAAATTACGTTCTGGGTCTCAAAGGGTTAACCCCCTCCCAACTTTTTTTCGCACCAGCACACTAACAAATATTAAATACAGTTACTATATAATTGCTTCCAAAGTGTGTTTTTAATGTGAGTGGTGTATTTTTTTCATCAATAATTTATTTTTATTACCAACATTAGCAACATTATCTTCTCTCTCTCTCTCTCTCTCTCTCTCTCTCTCTCTCTCTCTCTCTCTCTCTCTCTCTCTCTCTCTCTCTCTCTCTCTCTCTCCATGGGTTTCCTGTAATACTCATTGGAAAGAATAGTTTATTGCGTTCTTTTCTTCCTTTCTTTTTTCCCCTGACGCTTTATTCAAATCAAATTCTATGCATAATTCAGATTTGTTAATAGTTTATTCTAACTCCTACTTCTCTGATATTCGGAAACTGTTATTTTCTTCTCTGTTCTATAAGTTTTCAAAGCCATTAATCTCGCAATCTTCAGTCGTTTCATTTGATTCACTCTATATTTTAAACAATTTTCCTTATTAACATATTTTTAAGCTGATTTGATTAATTATGGGTTCTACCTACTTACATTATCATAAGTTCCAAATTAAATAGTTTTTTTTCATAATAGTTGACTGATAAACCAACGGGTGAGTAAAGATTTGAATATTAAGAAATCAAGTTTTTAGTGACAAACATCTGTTGGCCTTTCTTTCATATTAATTCCCATTATCAGTTTTGTTTTTAACGTTTGTCTCAAGTTTTCCTTTTTTATGACCAATTCCTGTTTACCAATCCCTGTTTACCAATCCCTGTTTACCAATCCCTGTTTACCAATTCCTGTTTACCAATTCCTGTTTACCAATTCCTGTTTACCAATTCCTGTTTACCAATTCCTGTTTACCAATTCCTGTTTACCAATTCCTGTTTACCAATTCCGTTTACCATTCTGTTTACAATTCCTGTTTACCAATCTGTTTACCAATTCCTGTTTACAAATTCCTGTTTACCAATTCCTGTTTACCAATTCCTGTTTACCAATTCCTGTTTACCAATCCCTGTTTACCAATTCCTGTTTACCGATTCCTGTTTACCGATTCCTGTTTACCAATTCCTGTTTACCAATTCCTGTTTACCAATTCCTGTTTACCAATTCCTGTTTACCAATCCCTGTTTACCAATTCCTGTTACCAATCCTGTTTACCAATTCCTGTTTACCAATCCCTGTTTACCAATTCCTGTTTACCAATTCCTGTTTACCAATCCCTCTTTACCAATTCCTGTTTACCAATTCCTGTTTACCAATTCCTGTTAACTTGCTTTTATTCATTTTTTTCTTCTAGAGCGACGCAGGCAATTTATCACGAGAGAAAGTAAGGACGAACTGCTAACCATGCTGTGTCGAGTAGCTAGAATCGCCGAGCTGGACTAAACGAGGCAATTAAACATGCTCGTTTAACGCTAACTATACTCGCCGCACGTTAAGTTGGCGAAAATGGGGCCTCTTCACTTCCCCCTTCCAAACGCACAGGATTGGCTGAGGTGTTGGGTGTTGGGGCTTTAGGGCGGAACTTGGAGTAAAGCATTCTCACCCAACACCTCAGCCAATCCCGTGCGTTCGGAAGGGGGGAGTGAAGAGGCCCCATTTTCGCCAACTTAACGTGCGGCGAGTTATAGCTTACTGGAAGCCTTGTACTACCTCCTCTGCGTTAGTAACTGATTGGCTCAAATAAAAATGACATGCGTATAACTTCCTATTTACTCATAATACGTCTATAGTTCATGGCCAGACATGTTTTTATGTTTAAAATGCATTTGTATCGTCAAAAAGCCACTGATTGCACTATATTTGCGCTTCATAGAGATGCTAATTAATATGTTAACAAGTAAAAAGGGCGTCATAATTGCATTTTAAAAAGTGTAAGGTGAATATTTTGCTTTGGAATAATACGTGTGTTATTTTATTCCTATGATTTGCATTTAAAAGAGTAAAAAACAAAGAATTTCATTAAACATAACACACACTGAAAAAATATTAAAGCTAAGTAAATGGTTTGTATCGACCGTATATTTAGCTTTTCACTCGTTATGTAAAAGCAAAAACTTGACATATTTGGAGGAAGAGAATCAACTTTTCTCTATTAGAATTGACTTTTCTCATCATAAATATAAATCATTCTGAGCATCCTCCTTGATCCTCTAAAGTAATATAGGATCTAAATTATTGGCATATGAGATGTGTTAGTTCTTAGCTGATAGAGGACATGTTGAACAGGAGGGACTGGACGCGCGATGATTATGTTTAACCCCTTCACGCCCAGATCTTTCCTTACCTATATAAAATCGTCTGTTGTTAGCCATAAAATTACGAAAAGTAACCGAATATACCAAATTAGTTAGTGGACAAGGATAGTAAACAGGTCATAACTATAAAATATTGCTTATATTCACTAAAAATTGTCTAATGGTAGCCAAATTACTATGGAAATTACGTTCTGGGTCTCAAGGGGTTAATAGTCAACCATGAACTTGGTCTTACGGAGAAGTGGCGTGGCTTCCAGACAGGCTTGGCGTTAACGAGGCGACTGCTTAGCCATTGCAACGCTAATCACGCTTTTTTATTACCATTATAGTACTATTAATATCATAATTATTAGTCATATTATTGTTATCATAATCATTATTACTATTATTTCTATCATTGTCATTATCATCATTATTATCATTACCAATATTTTCATAGATATATTAATGTTACTATAACTACTACTACTGCCATATTTATCTAGTTATTTTTCTCCTCTCCATACAAGCTGCTCTTTCTATTATTCTTTATTTGTGGTAGGCCTATGCATCACAAGTAGATTGCCATTTTGCTGCATCTTCCATTGAGTTTATCGGCTGAAATTATGACCCTTATATTATCAATCTCTATTTTCCTTCGCCCTTTCATTAGACTGGAACTTCCGCCCTTTCATTAGACTGGAACTTCCGCCCTTTCATTATACTGGAACTTCCGCCCTTTCATTAGACTGGAACTTCCGCCCTTTCATTAGACTGGAACTTCCGCCCTTTCATTATACTGGAACTTCCGTCCTTTCATTAGACTGGAACTTCCGCCCTTTCATTAGACTGGAACTTCCGCCCTTTCATTAGACTGGAACTTCCGCCCTTTCATTAGACTGGAACTTCCGCCCTTTCATTATACTGGAACTTCCGCCCTTTCATTAGACTGGAACTTCCATCGATAACAGTCCCGCGGATTCCTCTTCTGTCTCACACACATAAACCTCCTTTTCTTTTCTTCATAATCCTTCTGCTTAATCACATTTTACTCAATACTACGACATAAATACGTCTTTTTTTGTCATTGTCTCTTCCATCAACTTCCTCCCCATGCACGACAATAACAACAGCATATTACAATACGCCATCTCGACATTAACAAGAATAACACACGAGAAACGACTAACGCAATATGTAAATAACAATGTCCTCCTCCGCATGCACTAACCCTGGAATGGATTTTACCTAACAATAAAGCTTCACTGTTGTCCGGCAGTGTTGTGGCGCCGCGCCCTTCCCTCCTCCAGGTGAGTGACTAAATCTTGTTCTGAAGTGCCCTGGAATACTTTGTGTCTCAGGTTATTTTTACCATTATTCTGCGAGTGATAATCAGAGGTGTCATGGCGCCATTGTGATGTTGTGTTTCCCGTTCACAGGAAGCCGAGAGGGTGCAGGTGTCGGTGCGGGAGGCGCTTAGGGAGGCCGAGAGGGCGAGGCAGGAACAGCTGAGGTCGAAGATGGAGTACGAGGAGTTGGTGGCGGAGATGAAGGTGGCTCTCCAGGTGTTTAGAGAAGCGAGTCCTGCCCCCGCTCCGGCCCCTGGTCAGGACCTCGCCTCAGACGCCACTATGGCTCCAGCGGTGAAGTCAAACTCTCAGGGGGCTAAGGGGTCCTCGGGTTACCAGTCTCTCTTCTCCAAATCGTCCAGCATCCTCTCTGGCTTCACCAGCAGACATTCCCTCACTAAGTCTGTCGCCTTCGCAGACCAGAAAGAGAAACGTAAGAGCGAGGGAGCAGAGAGCAAGGCCAGCAGCTTGGAAAGGAACAAAAAGTTAGACAAAAAGGACAAAAAGGAAAAGGACAGCAAAACACCAGCCTTCCTAGACAATAAAGATAAACACGGTAACACGATGGAAAAAAAGGAATCGAAGCAACAGCAACAAAAACCGATGCCATTCCCTGACGCAAGCCTCGCTGACCTCCGTCGTCTGGAGAACGGAGAGGACGAATGGAAGGGACTCACTAGTTTAGACAGAAGGGAGAGGCGTGCCAGGCAGGAGGGTCGGGACAAGCGCGGCCACGTTATCTCACCACTTTCTCTCGAGGACATTCCAATGGCTGACGACGAGGCAAAGAATGATCCTAAATCTGGCCAATCAACCGATTCAGACGCCACCGAGGTGCCAACCCACAAGGCTTCCTACAAGCAAACACTCAGCATCACTCTGGGCCAGTCCACCGCACCCACCAACGCGCCTCCCACTCGGCCCCACGCGTTGCCGCTGAGCCGCGAGCGTCACAGCGGGGACCTGTCCTCCTCCAACACCTCGCCGGAGCCCCCCTTAGGTCCCAGTCCCTTCACACGACCAAACTCCTTCCTCCCCACCCTGGAGGAGTCACCGCCCGTGTCCGGGGCTGCGTCCCTCTCGTCGCTGCACCAGGCCGGCTCGACCCCTGGACCTCAGGCGCGCCAGGGGGCCATGAGCACAGTGCACAAAGATCGCGCGGCGGTGAATCCCGCACACAGCAAGCGGGCAGGCACGTTTGCAATCAGTCGTCAGCACTCCTCACCCAACATTCCCATACAGAGGCCGAGCTGTGGCTCAGCCTTCCCCATACAGAGGCAGCAGTCCTTGGGCACGGTGCCAGGGGGTCGCCTACCGCGCCAGGAATCCCTCACCTCAGTGCCAGAGGATCGTCCTCTCGCAGACTGTACTCTCCCTCTCTCTCCTTCGCCATCCTTGACCTACTTTCCCCTCTCTCCCACCGCCTCCTCCTCCGCTTTGAGTGACTCTGCCCGACGCTCTGCGAGGGGGTCCATGGAGCTCGTGACGGGGCCGGTGTTGGCAGGATCCGCCATCCAGGAGGCTAACGCCACGGGCACGCTGCCAGTCCTGCACGCGGAGGACCGCAACATGCTGCCAGTCGCGACCTCCACCCTCAAGCGGACCCGCCAGCCGCGTTCTGACAACGTGGGTATCCTGGTGTGACCCTAAACGCGTGACTCGCCGGGACGTGATTGAACATTCGACATGTTCAGTCTTATGTGTTGCTATCAAGAGTTATAAAATCTGGTCACTTAATAGTGACCAGAACCTGTCTTAATAGACCTAAGAGTCATGTGTCCTGCTGCTGCTCGACAGGGCATTGGGCCGTGGAGTGAGACTGTCGACATGCACGCGAACAGAGGACAGTCGCCCTTATGCGCCCTCTCGTGCGATGGAAGGAAGGGACAGTCTCTAATTGTAGTTTCGAGCATGAAAATTACTAACCAACGCCGAGAGGCAAGATACTATTCTAGTCTTTGTATTTTCCAATGTTCCTAGATGATAACTTAGTTCCTGATGGGTGCTGGTGAGCCTCGACCAGGTTACCGAGGCGGATATCCTTATGGCACTGTAAGGTGACGTGCTGTGCTTGTAAACGCGTCTCAGGAGGAGCCTTGCGACGCCGCCATACCACCCGCACACCTCTGATCAAGGCCGCGTGATCGTGGTGGCTGTGACGCGTCGTGAACAGGTTAACACGTCTCGAGCAGCGGCTTATCATATCACATTATCTTATCGTGTACTAAAACAACCTCCTCGAGTAACAAAATGTATCGTTTTATACTAGTCTTGTACCAATTTTTTTGGCCTTGAAGTAATAACTGAAAATATTCTTCGTTCGTGATGAGTAGAGAAGCGGGAGAGTGGTGGAGGAGAGGCGGTGTGAAGAAGAAGGGGGGAGGCGAGCAATGGAGAGACAGGGGGAGGATCTAAGAAGCAGGCAGGACTGACTTAACCAGTTACGCTGTCACGGAAACCCTACTGCTCCTCCTCCTCCTCCTGCTCCTCCTCCTCCTTCTGCGTGTTCCCCGATGCAACCAAAGTAAACGAACCCGATAACGAAGGTGCAGCCGGTGGTGAAGAAGCATTGGGGATTACAGGAGGACTACAGCTGGCGCCTTCCAAGCATCCTCGGCAGGCAGGTCTTCACACACCACACGCACGAAGGCCCTCACACCTCCATGTCCTCCTGAGTGTGCCGGGGAAGAGCACGTGGATTATGAGGACCTCCACATCCAAAGGGGTTCATGTACCAATCCTGCTTGTATCTGCTTGCGTCATCAGAAGTAGGGCGACCTTGTTTCTTCTTTGGTTGGTGGTGAGAGTGAGAGTTGGACGTTCATTAAACTGCTATACCACATACCTTGTTTCATTTCCCCTCACCTCGTGTATGTATGTATGTATGTATGTTGTGTGTGTGTGTGTGTGTGTGTGTGTGTGTGTGTGTGTGTGTGTGTGTGTGTGTGTGTGTGTGTGTGTGTGTATGTATGTTGTGTGTGTGTGGAGGTCAGAATAAACATTATTTTCGTCCCCACTGACATTACATTGGATATTTCTTTCTATCTTTTATTTGACTAGTTTTTCTATATGCATATATCTTTACCCCTTTTGGCCTCTTTCCAGTTACGCAAACTAAAATAATCTGAGTACATTTCATCTACTGGTTATTCCTATGAGGTTACAAGTCACCCTTCCCTCACAAGTTACAAGGCATTCTTTCTTTCAACTTATCAAGAACGAAAAAAAAAATATCGGAGTACATTTCATCTACTGGTTATTCCTATGAGGTTACAAGTCATCCTACCCTCACAAGTTACAAGTTATTCTCTCTTACAACTTCACAAATTACAAGGCATTCTCTCTTTCAACTTATCAAGAACGAAAAAAAAAATATCTGAGTACATCTCATCATCTACTGGTTATTCAGATGAGGTTACAAGTCACCCTTCCCTCACAAGTTACAAATCATTCTCTCTCACACCTTATCAACATAATGCTATAACAGACACTCTCCAACCATCACAGGTGTCACTATAAAAATCCAGCCTGTAACACCATGGGCGAGGGTCAACCAACTGAGCCCTCAAGGAAAAAAGCAGATAAGAAACCTAAGTAAGGAAGATAATAGCCTACAGGTGCTATAGGCTCCAACGTAAAAAAACAACAGATACACTCCTCGTCTTACTCCCAAATGTGTGTCTTTCGCCATCACCACCACGACGTAAGTGGCCCTGTGACAGCCAAGACCAGTGAGGTGCCAAGGAGCATCGGTGTCCCTCCCAACACCTCATCAACCTCACCTGTCAGCGGTTCCTCCTCCTCTACCTCCTCAACCTCCTCATCCACCCCCTTGAGCAGTCCTTAACCCCCCCACCCCGCCCCCCCTCCTCCCCCTCAACGGTATGCTGGGAGGATAGGAAAGCAGAGAGAGAAATAAACTGATCTTCTCGTTAAATATGCTTCAATAGTTTGGTTACATTGTTTTCAAGACCTAGAGGAAATATTTTAAGAGAGAAGGGAGACAATGCATTAAGATATTAGTATAAGGACCGCAAACTAATGAAAATGTTTTAGTATCCCAGGTGAAACAGCCCAGGGGAGAGTTGATACGTTTGTTAACGAAGGAGACGAGTTGAAGAGGACCTAGGAAGCGATACTAAGCGTCAAAGGTGATGGTGGGGGTGGTCGTGGTGGTGGTGGTGTGGGTGGTGGTTGTGGTGGTGGTGGGGGGTGGGGGGGGGTGGGATGGGTGGTGGGGGTGGGGTGGTGGTGGTGGTGGTGGGGGGGTGGTGGTGGTGGGGGGGTGGGGGGGGGTGGGGGGGGGGGGTAGTACACATAAAAAGATGCTTTTCCACAATTCTATCCAGAAGGCGAGGGAACAAATGGGGTTTAAAGATTAATGTGTGAGAATATCCTTCAATCTCTCTCTCTCTCTCTCTCTCTCTCTCTCCTCTCTCTCTCTCTCTCTCTCTCTCTCTCTCTCTCTCTCTCTCTACCTTTATGTTCTTTTCCTTTCTTATTTGGACGTCTGTATGTCTGTCTGTCTGTGTGCCTATCTCTCTCCCCATTTGTCTGTATATCTCTCTTTTTATCTGTCAACTTGTCTGTCTTCGTCTATCTACCTGTCTGGCTATCTGTCTGTCTTTCTGTCTGTCTACTTGTCTGTCTGTCTGTCTGTCTGTCTACCTGTCTGTATGTGTGTCTGTCTACGTCTATCTATCTACCTGTCTGTCTATCTGTCTGTCTTTCTGTCTGTCTACTTGTCTGTCTGTCTGTCTACCTGTCTGTATGTGTGTCTGTCTTTCTGTCTGCCTACCTGTCTGTCTGTCTTTCTGTCTCTCTACCTGTCTGTCTGTCTTTCTATCTGTCTACCTGTCTGTATGTGTGTCTGTCTACGTCTATCTATCTACCTGTCTGTCTATCTGTCTGTCTTGCTGTCTGCCTACCTGTCTGTCTGTCTTTCTATCTGTCTACCTGTCTGTATGTGTGTCTGTCTACGTCTATCTATCAACCTGTCTGTCTTTCTGTCTGTCTACCTCTATCTACCAACCTGTGTCTGTCTGTTTATCTGTCTGTCTGTCTGTCTGTAGGCGCTTGTCAAGACCAATGATTACATTCCCAACTACTATAAAACTGTCTCCAATTTAATATCTGTATCTTTTCAATCGATTCATTTTTTCTCTTGTTTTCTAAATAGAC
>JACEEZ010024933.1:214238-241738 GCA_016584305.1 Chionoecetes opilio
AAGGTAGATAAACAGGCACATAGATAAGAGAAGTAAATATATACGTGCATGAGTATATACATAGACATACATATATACGTGCATGAATACATACATAGACATACATATATACGTGCATGAATACATACATAGACATACATATATACGTGCATGAATACATACATAGACATACATATATACGTGCATGAATACATACATAGACATACATATATACGTGCATGAATACATACATAGACATACATATATACGTGCATGAATACATACATAGACATACATATATACGTACGTGCATGAATACATACATAGACATACATATATACGTGCATGAATACATACATAGACATACATATATACGTGCATGAATACATACATAGACATACATATATACGTGCATGAATACATACATAGACATACATATATACGTGCATGAATACATACATAGACATACATATATACGTGCATGAATACATACATAGACATACATATATACGTGCATGAATAAATGCATAGACACACATATATACGTGCATGAATACATACATAGACATACATATATACGTGCATGAATAAATACATAGACATACATATATACGTGCATGAATAAATACATAGACATACATATATACGTGCATGAATACATACATAGACATACATATATACGTGCATGAATACATACATAGACATACATATATACGTGCATGAATAAATGCATAGACATACATATGTACGTGCATGAATACATACATAGACATACATATATACGTGCATGAATAAATACATAGACATACATATATATATACGTGCATGAATATATACATAGACATACAAAACACATACATATATACGTACGTGCATAAATACATACATAGACATACATATATACGTGCATGAATACATAAATAGGTCGGCAGAGAGATAATGATAAATGGAATGCAGATGAGTCTATATTATCAGATAGGTTATATTCAGAAATTTAGATAGATCGATACATTAATAGAAAGATAGATAGGTTGTTTGATAAATAATTAGATAGATAAGTAAAGAGACAAGCAGGAAAAAGAACAAATGGAAAAGTAAACGTAGCAAAGCGTAGACTAAAAGATAAAATAGAGATCAGGAACAATGAGGGCAAGTAAAAATCTACATCAAATATCTCTTCTCTCTCTCTCTCTCTCTCTCTCTCTCTCTCTCTCTCTCTCTCTCCTCTCTCTCTCTCTAATCCTCTATAACTAACGTACGAAAAATAAAGAAAGCAAAGACACGTATTTGTTAAAGATAATGATGCCAGATTTTGAGATTTAAATGACTCGGTGAAGTTAAATCCAGATAGACTAGACAGGTAAATACTGGCCCTGGGAGAGAGAGAGAGGAGAGAGAGAGAGAGAGAGAGAGAGAGAGAGAGAGAGAGAGAGTAAGCAATGTGGTAAAGGGTGTGGATGACTGTGTATTTACATTGTGTTGAAGACGTAAGGCTGAAGAGGAGGAGGAGGAGGAGGAGGAAGAGAAGGAGGAGGAGGAGGAGGAAGAGAAGGAGGAGGATTACAAAGGATTACAAAGGATTACAAAGGAAACACAAACAGCAACAGACCGATAGGTCCTTACAAGGCTGTTTGCTTTAACTACACTACACTAACTAGATGATAAGAGAGAAAGGATAGGAAAGTAGAAGGCTCCTCCCCACCCACCCATCCCTCCAGCCGAAGCTGGCCGGAAATGAAGTGATACCATGCAGTATAGAAAAACTGCATGGAATTTGTGAGGAAAGTTGAAAGCTGTAATCTATGGCTAACTACTACTAGTTTGTGGGGGTAGGTTTAGTGCTTGATAGATAGGTCATGTTATGTGTGTTTTGTAATGGTGTGAACACAGTGTGGAGGTTCAAGGGTGGTGCGGCACCTTGCCTGGCGCTTTCTTGGGAGGCAGCAGTCAATCAGGCCCCAGCTCCGTTCAATCCACTGCGGATTGTGTACTTTCCATGTAGGACGCCGTACACTTCAATGCCTCCTGCAGCAGTGACCCCTGGTACCTTAAATCCCGATGGTGGTCACTAACTGACAGGACCCTTACTGGTCCACAACCCGTCACAGGTCGAGAGTAGTAGTGGTAACCGTTAACTCGGGGCTATCTGTGTGTGTTATGAGGTCTAATGTAGTGTTGGTGTAGGCTCAGTGTGGAAGTTCAAGGGTGGTGCGGCAGCCTTGCCTGGCGCTTTCTTGGGAGGCAGCAGTCAATCAGGCCCCAGCTCCGTTCAATCCACTGCGGTAGTGCACTTTCCAAGTAGGACGCCGTGCACTTCAATGCCCCCTGCAGCAGTGACCCCTGGTATATAAATCCCGATGGTGGTCACTAACTGACAGGGCCCTTACTGAACCACAGCCCGTCACAGGTCAAAATTTGTAGTAGTGACCGTTTACTCGGGGCTGTCTGAGACGTGTGGGAGGGGTTGTGTAGACGCGACTCGCAATCATTTTACGCAATGAGAGTAAGTATCAGAGGCCCGCGAGATAAATTTATTATTCCGAGATAAACAGTGACAACCGGGGATTTGATATGAAATATTTATCGAGGCGATTTTTAAATGATTCTATTGTATTTGAGTTTACTACGTCTGACGGCAGCCCATTCCATACGTTTACAACACGGTTTGTGAAGAAGTACTTTGCTTCGTTCGTTACAAACCGTTTCCTGCTTATTTTAAATCCGTTGTTTCTAGTTGAGCTTGACCGGTCTAGCGTGAAAAGATTTTCTGGGACTACGTTCGTAAATCCATTGAAGATTTTAAATACTTCAATGAGGTCACCTCTTATCCTTCGTTTTGTTAGTGGGAATAAGTTAAGTTCTTTGAGCCGATTTTCGTACGATTTATTACGCAATCTAGGTATCATTTTGGTTACTCTGCGCTGGGGAGGAGGAGGAGGAGGAGGAGGAGGAGGAGGAGGAGAGAGGTGTTACATAGAGGTAGTGAGAAAGAGAGAGAGAGAGAGAGAGAGAGAGAGAGAGAGAGAGAGAGAGAGAGAGAGAGAGAGAGAGAGAGAGAGAGAGAGAGAGAGAGAGAGAGAGAAGAGGCGAGGAAGACAGAACGAAGAGATTTAATGGGCAGTAGAGATTGTACGAGTTGACAACCAGCTATAAAGTGTTATGGGAGCAGAGAGAGAGAGAGAGAGAGAGAGAGAGAGGGCGGTATTAATAACAGTTCTCTTTCTCAGTACCTGGCATGGGTGAAAGCTTCCTTGCCCCAATACCTCTCCTTCGTCGTGTCTGTGGCCCGTCCGGGATACTTAGGAGGGCGGAGGGGGTGGGGAGGTAAGGGGAAGGGGAGGGAAGGGAGAAGGAATAGTGAAACAGAAGGAAGTAATAGCAACGTCCTATAAGGTAAAAAGACTGTATGAGTCAAGGTAATACTACGAGGGTAGAAAAAGGTATACTAGAAATGAGAAGAATGGAAAGAGAGGGTGAATAATTAATTGTATATAATGGAGTAGGAGGAATGGTTAAGGGAATGAAGGGGAAAGAAAGAAGGGAGGTATAGAACAAGCCAGAAGAAAAAAAGAGTTAAAGCTTTGAGTCCCAGAACGTAATTTTCATTGTAATTAGACCCCCATTAGACGATTTTAATGAATATAAGTAATATTTTATAGATATCAACTGTTTAGTATCCTTGTCCACTAACTAATTTGGTAATATTAAGTTAGTTTTGGTAATATTAAGTTAGTTTTGGTAATATTAAGTTAGTTTTGGTAATATTAAGTTAGTTTTGGTAATATTAAGTTAGTTTTGGTAATATTAAGTTAGTTTTGGTAATATTAAGTTAGTTTTGGTAATATTAAGTTAGTTTTGGTAATATTAAGTTAGTTTTCGTAATTGTATGGCTAACAACAGACGGTTTTATTCAGCAAAGGAAAGATCTGGGTGTGCAGGGGTTAAATAATAGAGGTGATTAATGTAAGAAGGTTAGGAAAATATGACAATAGTTATGTATGTTGGTTATAGTTTCTCAGGGTTTTTGATACTTTATATTCAGACAAAAATGAACAATCGTAGGCAATTCTCTCTCTCTCTCTCTCTCTCTCTCTCTCTCTCTCTCTCTCTCTCTCTCTCTCTCTCTCTCTCTCTCTCTCTCTCTCTCTCTTTCTTTCGTCCTCAAAGGCACAATGCTAAAGACTTTTATTCCCTCATTAAAGTCGTTACGATAAGATTCTTTTAATGTGACCTGAAAATCTCTATATATTCCCCTTCTCCTCCTTATAGTTCTCATACTTATCATCATCATCATCATCACCACCATCATAATCATTGCTGCATTTCTATCACTAACCATAATCACTACTCGTAAAAAAAATAAACACAACATAAATAATAATTATTCACACGAAGAAATGGTTGGCGACGAAAAGTCGAAGCTGAAATTAAAAACTTATACAAGATGAAAACCTGCAGGTCATGATAATTGGAACGAATAGTGATAAACCTTTACCATCAACACTATTTGTTTATACTGGAGCTGCTGTACCGGGAATGAACTGGGTCACAACAGGGAAGGCACTTAACTATGAGAGTATTAATGGTCAAGGGATGGGGAGGGAGAGGGAGGGAGGGAAGGGATGTATACTTGTGGTGGCTGCAAAAATATATATGAGGTGCCAACTTGACTCATGCAATCACGCTTACAATCTCTCTCTCTCTCTCTCTCTCTCACACACTCACACCCTACCACCCTCTACACCTCATCCCCATACCCCTCACAGACCCAACACCAAACTCCTACTCACACACATACACACTACCTACACATACACAACATACACACATAACACAGACACATACAATCTACTAACTACTACTACTACTACTACTACTACTACTACTACTACTACTACTACTACTACTACTACTACTACTACTATACTACTACTACTACTACTACTACTACTACAATTGAACCATGAAATATAGAAAATAATAGTAATACGATCAATACAAATAACGAATGGGAAGCAAAAGCAAAGTGACAGACGATATGCAGATCACACAAGTAGGAATGTTTGGAATGGACACACACACACACACACACAACACACACACACACACACACACACACCCCACACACACATACACACACACACACACACACACACACACACACACACACACACACACACACACACACATACACACACACACACACACACACACATTAATGTTATCTGAATCTCCTCTTCACGTCAATTTCTCCTTCTTTCCAATAATCTCTTTCTATCTCTCTCTCGTTCTCTCTCTCTCTGCAACACACACACACACACACACACCACCACACACACACACACACACACACACACACACCACACACACACACACACACACACACACACACATACATAAGGTTCACAATCAGGTCTTCCATCGCCTTATTCTTCCTTTTGTTTTTCAAGTTCAGGTTTTTTTCTACAAATTACTTCCTAAAGAGAGACTGAGGCAGTTTTCGTTCCCATCTTAAATTTCCTCTCTCCTATTTGAACTTTAATTAATGGACATTCTTTACCTCTCAGTTATTTTTCTTCCTCAACTTTGGTGTTTATACTCCTCTCTCTCTCTCTCTCTCTCCTCTCTCTCTCTCTCTCTCTCTCTCTCTCTCCTCTCTCTCTCTCCTCTCTCTCTCTCTCTCTCTCTCTCTCTCTCTCTCTCTCTCTCTCTCTCTCTCTCTCTCTCTCTCTCTCTCTCTCTCTCTCTCTCTCTCTCTCTCTTTCTCTCTCTCATTAACCCATCAAATGCCAAGGTCAATAAACATTAATCGTTGTCTTACCATTTACTACAGTGTGTCCTGTTTTTTTCTCCCTCTCTTTCTCCTCCCTTCCCATCTCCCTATCCTCTCACTCCTCTCACTCATCTCATCAAACTTTCCGTCCCTCCTAACCCTCCCTCCCTCCCTCTCTAGACTCCCTACCAATACCTTTACCTCCCCTTCCTCACCTCCTACCTTTCCTGTCTCCCACTGCTCATATTCTCTGCTTTCTCTCTCTTCCCTATCTTCTTCCCCTCCGTTAATTCCTCTCCTCTCCTTCCTCTCCTTTATCCCTTTAGCTATTACCTACTTCAATATATCCTCTTCCCCTCCTCTCCTTCCCTTCCATCTCGTGTCCCCCTTCGTCAATCCCTTCACCTTCTATTCCCTTCTGCTACTATTCATGTCCTCTTCCCCTCTCTTCCCTCTCATCTTCCCCTTCATTAATACCTTTCCTTTCCTTCCCCTTCTATTCTCTTCTGCTGCTACCTACTTCAATATATCCTCTTCTTCTCTCTTCTCCCCCTTCGTTAATCCCTTCACCCTCTATTCCCTTCAGCTACTACCCAATTCATGTCCTCTTCCCTTCTCTTCCCTCTCATCTTCCCCTTCATTAATACCTTTCCTTTCCTTCCCCTTCTATTCTCTTCTACTGCTACCTACTTCAATATATCCTCTTCTCCCCCTTCGTTAATCCCTTCCCCTCCCCCTCTGCATCCCTTCTGTCATTGCCACGCCTTCTCGGTCTAACACACCTCTTTACAACCGTGTTTACTATGGGTTACCTGCTCAGGTGACGTATTTAGCACCGAGGCGGCTATGAGCACACGTTCAGTTCTCACCTTCGATAGGGAGGCTCCAGAAGGCTGCCCCCGACACCTCCACCTCCTCCACCACCTTCACTACCTTCACCGACTACTACAGCGTCCCTCAGTCTCCTACCAGACACCACCATCACCACTGTCCCCGCGTACCACCTGCAGTATCTTCCAGACCTTTATTTCCTGTCGTCACTTCGTTTTACCTGAAGATCCAGCTAACCAACCACAGTACGTGTTAACTTAATTATTGGAATGACCAGTTTCTTAACAGGAACTACCACGTGTAGGTCTCACGGCCTCTTGTAGCTTCCTTATTTTCTTATGTTATTTTTGTGGTTTGTAGCTTTTTATATCATTCGTATGTTTATTCTTATATATTTTTCTTATAGTTATAGTTTTCTGAATCTGTGATCGCTTGTCATGAGGTGCATTTTACTGGATTTATGTGTTTATTTATATGGTTGCTATGTTTGTCTGTCTGTCTGTCTGTTTGTGTGTCTCTGTCATTCTGTTTCTCTGTCTGTCAGTTAATGGTCAGTGGTTTCTGTTTACTTTCCTCCTCTTCCTCTACTCTGTTTTTATATCAGGTCTGTCTGTCTGTCTATGTGTCTGTCTGTCTGTGTTTGTATGTCTGTTTCTGTCTGTGTTTATGTGTGTGTGTGTGTGTGTGTGTGTGTGTGTGTGTGTGTGTGTGTGTGTGTGTGTGTGTGTGTGTGTGTGTGTGTGTCTGTCTGTCTGTCTGTCTGTCTGTCTGTCTTGTCTGTCTATCTATCTGTCTGTCTGTCTGTCTGAACTCGATTTTAAAAGGCGGCCGATGAATATAACCACCTACACTATAGAGGACACGAGGTCAGACTGTGATGACCAAAACAAAGATGACCTCGCTGCCAACAACAACAGCAACAACAACAACAATGATATCATCTATTTACTTCAGAGCAATGTCACACAAATCATCTTTTATCATTGAGCGATTTCTTCTTGTTGCCTCTTCCTCTTCCTCCTCCTCCTCTTTCCTTATTATTTCCCTTATTTCACTACTGTACCTATTAAAATTTTCTTCTCCCTATGTTTTCCTCTCCTTCTTTTCCTTCCTCTTCCTTCTATTGTCCCTTTCCTTCCCTTACTTTCCATCCTATTCCTCCTCCTTCTATATCAATCACCCCTTCTTTTCCTCCTCACTCCCCCCCTTTATCAACCTTTCCCGTCTTTCTCTTATATTTTCTATTCCCTCCCCTTACACCCCCTCTTATTCCTCCCCCTTCTATTTCCCTCACACCTCTTCTCCTTCTCATTCCCCTTCTTCAACTTCTCTTTTCTTCCCTTCTATTCCCTGCAGTATTGAGTGAGAGCAAATTCAACTCCCTTTAGTGGCAGGATCCGAAGCAGGGGATTAGGTTGATACAAATATGTGTTTGCCATTACTTTCTACTGTACTGTCACGAACTCTGGATTGTGACTTTATTTCCCATTCATGGCCTTGTATTCTCACCCTTCTGTGCCTGTAAACTTACGTACTCGGCTAATATACTCAAAATATATGGATGGATGGATATACAGAGAGAGAGAGAGAGAGAGAGAGAGAGAGAGAGAGAGAGAGAGAGAGAGAGAGAGAGAGAGAGAGAGAGAGAGAGAGAGAGAGAGAGATCAGACTACTCGCTCACTATATTTCGCAGTCTTGGAAATTGGTTTAGACAAAAAGAATAGGGACTGAAATGAATGTGAAGCTGTGGCTAATCAATCTCTCTCTCTCTCTCTCTCTCTCTCTCTCTCTCTCTCTCTCTCTCTCTCTCTCTCTCTCTCTCTCTCTCTCTCTCGCTCCATCAATGTGTCAGTTGAGCACCAGCATTATCACTCACTCCTCCCTGACAAACCAACTGTTGTTTATCTCTGACACCAGTGTGATGCGGAATGCCACACTTCTACGTCTCTGCCGTGGTGTCACGAGGAATGGCCAAGACGAAAATAGACACCAATTATTCATACCCAACTTTTAGTATTAAGAAATTAGTCATAACAAATCCATCTTTGACAAATAGGACAAAAAAATAGGACAGGAAAATGAGAAGCTTAGAATCCTATGTACTACTAATACCAGACTCCTTATGATGGTTACCGGAGTTTCTGTCTGTCTCTTAACCCCTTTACGTCCGGATCTTTCCTTTGTTATATAATCGTCTGTTGTTAGCCATACAATTACGAATAGTGACTTGATATACCAAATTACCTAGTGGACAAGGATACTAAACAGGTCATATCTATAAAATATTACTTATAGTCACTAAAAATCGTCTAGTGGCACCCAAAATACAATGAAATTAAGTTCTGTGCCTCAAGGGGTTAAGGTGATATTGATCTAACAGACTAAAGATTTCTCGCTTAATTAAACTAAAAATCTAAGGACTGATAGAAGCATTTCTTTAATAAGTTATATTATTTTCCATTTCCCTCTTGAAGGTAGTACTACGGACGAAAAGATATGAAACAAAAAGCTAAAGTGTGAAAAATAACTGAAACAAAGCAATTTTCACACACGCCTCATCGCTAAACCATCTCATTTAAGTTTTCCAGGTTCGCAATTTCTTCTTAACAACATAGCAGCTCCTTATTTCCGCTGCCCTTCGCTGGTATACACACACACACACACACACACAGACACACACACACACTCACACACACACACACACACTCACACACACACCAATTTTTTTTTCACTGGCACTAAATAATAACGTCGCTATACTCGTACATGTCATGTCTTTTTTATTTACAAGTTAAGTTTCTAGCCAAAAAAATCCTGTGGCCCATGCTGTACTTTTTTTCTTCACTGTTCTTCTATTTGAGGGGCGCGATGTTGCCTGTCTGTCTGTCTGTTTATGTGTGTCTGTCTGTCTATCGTTCTCTCTCTCTCTCTCTCTCTCTCTCTCTCTCTCTCTCTCTCTCTCTCTCTCTCTCTCTCTCTCTCTCTCTCTCTCTCTCTCTCTCTCTCTCTCTCTCTCTCTCTCTCTTGATACCAATTCATAACCGTATTTTCTCCTCTTTATTGTTCCAGGTCATGGATGAGGAACAAATCGCCAGTGAGTATCATAGCATGTGGTGGTCCTTAGTACTCCTTGGGTTACATAGATGCACGTCAGACTAAGTGGAACTACCTTCAATACATACATTTCCATTACGATTCTTATGATATTCACTCTACGGGGACTAGTAATACAATGGGTCTTCTTACATTAATTTTTCCTAACCTTTGCCAGTCCTCTCTGATTTGTATAAAATAAACAAAATATTGTCTCCTCCACTTCTCTATTAATACTGACAGAGGATAATATTACTACGGTCCTTTATACTACCTTTTACCACGTGATTTTAGTTCTTATGTATTAAAGGTGTTAGTTCCACCAGTTTATATATACGTGCTAGTTTTGGAGTCTATCTTGAGAGGCGACAGTCATGTTGGGTTGTCAGGGTGAGGTGTTAATGGTTTGTTAGTTTAGATTCTTTTTGAAGGTGACAAGTCTCTTTTTAGTCCCACCTGCACCTGTTCTCTCATGCATGTTATTAGAAGGGATTAGATTCTATTATTAGCTCTCCTCTTCCTCCTGTTGATAGCGAGTCTCATAGTTGGAAGATTGTTAGTTCATCTTTAGCGAAGGAATGAAAGCAATGCGGAAGTGAATGTCTGGCTATGTGGTATTTCTGCTGTCACTAAGACGCTGCTGCTACCCTCTGGTGGCCAAAGTTTTCCCTCTGACATACCGACTTCGTATTACTGTGATATAATATGATATAGGTAGCAAACAGGGATATGATTTTGATTCATATTTTTAGAGAATCTGTCCATCGTATCAAGACACCTCAGAAACTAAATTGACCCACCCCATTTCTGAATGACTAAAATACTATCTGCTTTATAGGGACTGACAATTCGCGGGTTTTTTGTTCCAGTATAATTATTTTCTACTCTTGGTCAGTCCCTTATGATGTAAAAAAAATCAAATCCATAGCATTTTTGTTCTCTATATAAGTCAAGCCAGACCTTTGCTCGCCGCTTCCGTCCGCCCTACAGTGTGCCATGCGTAGCTCAAGTATGTACACTGCCTGTTCCAGCCCACGTGTGTGTGTCTGCCTGCCTCATAGTTAGCCACAACAGAAGCCACGCCCACAGCCACCACCACCACCACCACCACGCTGCCTCAACATCCCAAAGGGCACTGCAAGACAACTTACACTATGGACGCAATAAAACCTGAGGGAGCCATGGTATCATTCCATTTACTTTTTTAGTGAGCCAGAGATTTACACCTGTGAATGTATACCGGGTTAGTGATCCATATATGCAGGGCAAGGAAGAAGAGTTGCCAAATATGCCTACACGGTCACCACGTACCGTACAAATGTGCATCACTCTAGCTCAATTATGATCCTAACTAGAGTTCAGTCATGGTGTTCCTAAGCTATGCCAGTCCAGTAGTCTCGTCATAGTCTCACCACCGACGTCCTGGCATCGATGTAGACGTTATCATGAGCCTAAGAAAGAGTGCTACAGAAACAACACCTCACGCAAAGACTTCACTCCGACCACCCCCACCGGACACACCACGCTAGCTTCTCCTATGAACTCCCAGGATTCAGTAGCGACAGGAGTGCGGGAAGAAAAAATACATTAATGAAACAACAGAGATAAATTAAGTCAATAAAAAAGTCATGTTTCTGTGGCCTCTGATGTACATACGTGTAACATAATGCAAAGAAGACGAAGAAGAAGAAAACACGAGAAATAAGAAGACATAAAAGAAGAAGAAAAACACGCAAGTAAGAAGGAAGGAAGAAGGAAAGACGTAATAGAAGCAAAAAAAAAAGGGCACAACAACAACAATAACAACAACAGTAGAATGAGAAGAAAAATACGAGGATAAAAAAGCTGTACCCTTGAAGTATTCCCTAAGAGGCTAAGGAGTGTCATGAATGTCCCGCAAAGTCACCAGCGGCGCCTCCCAGATCTCCACAACTTCTGTTCCTCCGACGTCTTGGCCCGAGAGAGGGTGAGAGAGGGAGGCCGCCGCGTGTATGTATGTATGTATAGTGCCTGCCCTAATGCGTGTTGTGTGTATTATTTGAGTTATTATTACTGATCTTTGGAACCATTGTGTTATTTGCTTTTGTTATATCCTATTAGTGGCTTGTTTTCTTTGTTTCGTTTTGTTTTTTGCATGTTGAAATAATGACTTCGTTTGTTGTTATTACTATAATCATGGTTATTATTATTATTTTATTAGTATTACTATTTATTATTATCATTACTATCAATTTATCTTTATTTGCTCCTCAGTTCCTTATATATATAATATTTCACGACTGCATTATTACATTGTATTATAAGTCGTTTCATTAATATTATCATTATTATCATCATCAGTTGTTATTAAATTAGCTTTGTTTTCTGTTCAGTTCCTTTTGTATATATTATAATTTCATGACTGCATTATTATATTTTACTATAACTACATTTTTCATTAGGCAGTGATTTACCTTTTTTCTTCCCTCACTCTAAACCCCCTTCATTATTTTTTTTACCCGCATGAACACCAGAGAAAGAAAGATACGTGTCGATGCAAAGTGTCATATAGCGTATAATTAATCGTATTCTTTGTACCACCTTGCCATGTCGACCTTGCAATCTATCCACCCAAGAAACATACTTACATAAAAACCCAAAGAGAACAGGGAAGGGATTAAGCTGACACGTGGGAGAGGAGAGAGAGAGAGAGAGAGAGAGAGAGAAGAGAGGAGAGAGAGAGTAGAGAGGAGAGAGAGACGAGAGAGAGAGAAGACGAGAGAGAGAGAGAGAGAGAGAGAGTGCCAAGTCTTCAACATTCCATCATCAGTCACTCTAAAAATACATTCTGACCATAACACCCTCATTTTTTTTTCACCCCAAAATAAAACACTCGAGACAGGTGAAAAGTATTACTCAGGTGAAGAAATAATTTACTCTCCCTACCAATTATTATCATTTATTTCATGTATCATTTAATATTCATACCTACCTTATTTATTTATCATTCAATAATCTCTCCTACTTAACTTTCTTACCACTCCATTCTTGTCTCTCTGTTGTGAATCTGTTTTGATCATAATTCCCCTTGCTTATTTTGATCTTTGTAGCTGTATTCTCTCCTCTCCATTCTTCTCTCGTGATCTCTTTATCTAATTCCCTGCTATTATCTGTCTCATCCTCTCTCTCTCTCTCTCTCTCTCTCTCTCTCTCTCTCTCTCTCTCTCTCTCTTCTCTCTCTCTCTCTCTCATAATCTCCCTTGTCTGTTAGTCTGTTTGTGATTAAATAACCCTTTTTGTGTCTGTTTGTTGAAATTATGTTCCTTCTTTCCTTCTTGTCCTTCTGTTTAAAGGTTATCTAATTTTCTCTGTTGTCTGTCTGTCTGTAGGTTGGTGTGGTGGATTGACTGTATTCTGTATTCTGTCTTACTGCTGTTTATGTGTCAATCCCTTTTTTTTCTCTCTTGCACACACATTTCCCCTACCCCTCTTCCTCCCTTTAAACTATCTGTACCCCCCAACCCCCCCAACCTACCCCCAACTTTCCTTACATTCCTTCTCTCCACTTCCTAAATCATCCCCCCCATCCCTCCTACCTCCTCTATCTCCTCCACTTCCTAAATCACCCCCCCCATCCCTCCGACCTCCTCTACCTCCTCCACTTCCTAAATCACCCCCCCATCCCTCCTACCTCCTCTATCTCCTCCACTTCCTAAATCACCCCCCCCCATCCCTCCTACCTCCCCTATCTCCTCCACTTCCTAAATCACCCCCCCCATCCCTCCTACCTCCTCTACCCTCCCCCACTTCCTAAATCACCCCCCCCATCCCTCCTACCTCCTCTATCTCCTCCACTTCCTAAATCACCCCCCCATCCCTCCGACCTCCCTCTACCTCCTCCACTTCCTAAATCACACCCCCCCCCCCATCATATACCCCCTCTCTCATCTCCTTTCATAACCCTTCTATCGCCCTTTCATAACGCCCTTTCTTCTTCCCCTCTCCTGCCGGCAGCGATGAAGAAGGTGTTTCAGATGTTCGACCAGGGCAAGACGGGCTTCGTAGAGTGCAGCAAGTTTGTCAATATTCTCAACACCCTTGGTCAGGCCTTCGATGAGGATGAACTTAAGACCAAGATTGCAGAGAATGATCCGAATAGTAAGTAAGAATGACTTTATGAGGAATGAATGAGTAGGAATGAGATATGAACGAATGAGTAGGAATACTTTACATCCATCCGTTACAGTACTTCTATAACCATATGGTTTTTTTTTTACATCACAAAGGACTGGCCTAGGTTAAAAAGAGGTAACAAAAAGCCCGTTTAGTTGCCAGTTCCTATAAAGAAGACAGTAAGATTGAAGGAAAGGAGGGGGCTAATTTTGTTCGGGGGGTGTCTTGTCACTCCTCTCTTGTAAAGATTTAAGTCGTAGGAAGGTGGAAGAATAGAAATATGTGTCTTCTATTATCTCATCATCATCATAAATGTTGTCTCTGCCTCTGTGTACCATCAATATCATCACCTAGTCTCCCATTATCATCACCGCCACACTGAAACAGAGGCGTGATGGTTCTTTCAGTACAGTTTGTATCGCCTTGACATTATCATAACCTCAAACCCCATCACCACAACTACTGCCATAATTGTCACCACAAGCTGTAATAACACACACACACACACACACACTGATTTCTTTCTGATACACCAATATCTCTCTCTCTCTCTCTCTCTCTCCTCTCTCTCTCTCTCTCCTCTCTCTCCTCTCTCTCTCTCTCTCTCTCTCTCTCTCCTCTCCTCTCTCTCTCTCTCTCTCTCTCTCTCTCCTCTCTCTCTCTCGCTTTTATTTTATATATATATATAATATATATATATATTATATATATATATATATATATATATATATATATATATATATATATGTATATATATTTTATATATATGTATATATATATATATATATATATATATATATATATATATATATATAATATTATATATATATATATATAAAAGAGAGAGAGAGAGAGAGAGAGGAAGAGAGAGAGAGAGAGAGAGAGAGAGAGAGAGAGAGAGAGAGAGAGAGAGAGAGAGAGAGAGAGAGAGAGAGAGAGAGAGAGAGAGAGAGAGAGAGAGAGAGAGAGAGAGAGAGAGAGAGAGAGAGAGAGAGAGGAGAGAGAGAGAGAGAGAGAGAGAGAGAGAGAGAGATTGGTGTATCAGAAAGAAATCAAAAGCTCAACGTAAGTCTCAGTTCCATTCTAGGTTCTTTTTCCCACCGTCCAACAGAGGAAGGGAAAGTGGATTTTGAGAAGTTTTGCGGCATCGTCATGCCATTCTTGGAGGAGGACGATGATGAGGCCATGCACGAGGAGCTCAAAGAGGCCTTCAGACTCTACGATAAGGGCGGTAAGTGGTCTCGGGCAGGGCGGGTGCGGGAGGAACCAAGGCTTATGGATAAAAGACTGGAAGGAGGGAGAACCTGAGAGAGAGGTAAGATAAACATGAAAAGGGCAAAGGCGTGAATGACATTATATATCAGAGAGAAGGTAAAGTAGGGGAAACATGAGAGGAAAAGCTAGTGAATGTAAGGAATTATGGGAGGTTGAGGGGAAAGGGATAAGAAATGAAGAGTGTGGAAGGAGAAGGAGGAGGAGGAGGAAGGGAAGGTAGGTATGGAAGAAGACATGGAGATAAAGAGAGGAGATAGGAAGAGGTTAGAAAGATTAAAGAGGAACAGGATAGGAGTTAGGAGAGAGGAAAGAGGAGGAGGAAGAGGAGGAGGAGGAGGAGGAGGAGGAGGAGGAAGAGGAGGAGGAGGAGGAAGAGGAGAAGGAGGAGGAGGAGGAGGCTTCTTACTCGAGTGTGACGTAACGCATGACCGTCTTGGGGATTCTCCTACTGCTTATTTTCTTATCTTCCTCTGATCTCTTACTCCATGATCCTTCTTTAATTTTTCCTTGTTTCATGAGCCTCTTATCCTCATGCTCTCTTATCCTTCTCTTATCTCCCCTTATCCTTATGCTCTCTTATCCTTCTCTTATCTCCCACCTCATGATCCTTCTCTCCTATCTTTTCTTTGACTCATGAACCTCTTCTATCCTCCTCACCCTTACTCTCCCATCTTCCCCCAGGCGACGGCTACATCACGACGCAGACGCTGAAGGAGATTCTCAAGGAGCTGGACAACAAGCTTTCAGACGACGACCTGATTGGAATTATCGACGAAGTGGACGAGGATGGTTCCGGGACTGTCGACTTCGATGGTGAGGAAACAATTGGTCTGCTATACTCGCCGCACGTTAAGTTGGCGAAAATTGGTCCTCTTACTCCCCCTTTCGAACGCACGGGATTGGCTGAGGTGTTGGGTGTTAGGGCTTTAGGGCGGAACTTGGAGTAAGGCATTCTCATCCAACACCTCAGCCAATCCCGTGCGTTCGGAAGGGGGAAGTGAAGGTCCCCCATTTTCGCCAACTTAACGTGCGGAGAGTATATCGATTTATACCTCTGTTACTATTACTTATTATTATTATTCCTTACTATGTTTACTTTAACTCTTCTATCGATTCCCTTCTTTTCCTTGTTCTTACTCTCTTTTTTCCTCCATTTCTCCCTATTTTCTACTCCATCCTGTAGATTTCCTTGACTAGTAAGTGTAATTATTCTTACTTCCTCCTTGTATTACTTCCTATTCTTCCATGTTCTTCTTCTCCATCACTTTATCCTGCTATTTCTGCCTCTACGTCATTCATTAATTACATATATATATTTTTTTTCAATCTATGATGTTAACCCCTTCACGCCCAGATCTTTCCTTAGCTACATGAAATCGTCAGTTGTTAGCCATAAAATTACGAAAAAGTAGCTAATATACCAAATTAGCTAGTGAACAAGTATACTAAATAGGTCATATCTAAAAAATATTGCTTATATTAATTAAAATTCGTCTAATGGTAGCTAAATTACAATGGAAATTACGTTCTGGGTCTCAAGGGGTTAAATCTCTCCGTCAAATTGCTCTAGTCGTTATGTCATGTTATAATGAGCCTTACTGCGTTGGATTGAGTTTTATTGGAAGTCTTATCAAAATATCAACGCTTCCTGGGTGGTAGTTTGTATGGCTTTATCATTGCTATTGTTGCTATGATTACTATTATCATCATCATAGTTATTGTTACAATTTTCTCTACATTTAGTTTGCTCACGAGGTCACACGCGTCTCATTGACCTGACCTTTTCTTCTCCACAGAATTCATGGAGATGATGACGGGTTAATGAAGAAGAGCTGAATCCTCCTTCCCCCTTCAATCTTTTCATTTTCTTTGGTCCTGCAATCTTTTCATTTTCTTTGGTCCCCCTTCAATCTTTTCATTTTCTTTGGTCCTGCAATCTTTTCATTTTCTTTGGTCCCCCTTCAATCTTTTCATTTTCTTTGGTCCCCCTTCAATCTTTTCATTTTCTTTGGTCCTCCTGCAATCTTTTCATTTTCTTTGGTCCTCCGTCAATCTTTTCATTTCTTTGGTCCTCCTATCTTTTCATTTTCTTTGGTCCCCCTTCAATCTTTTCATTTTTTGGTCTCCTGCAATCTTTTCACTTTTCTTTTGTTGTCCTCCTTCAATCTTTTCATTTCTTTGGTCCTCCTGCAATCTGTTTCATTTCTTTGGTCCTCCTGCAATCTTTTCATTTTCTTGGTCCCACTTCAATCTTTCATTTTCTTGTGTCCTCCTCAATCTTTCATTTTCTTTTGTCCCCCTTCAATCTTTTCATTTTCTTTGGTCCTCCTGCAATCTTTTCATTTTCTTTGGTCCTCCGTCAATCTTTTCATTTTCTTTGGTCCTCCGTCAATCTTTTCATTTTCTTTGGTCCTCCTTCAATCTTTTCATTTTCTTTGGTCCTCCTTCTATCTTTTCATTTTCTTTGGTCCTCCGTCAATCTTTTCATTTTCTTTGGTCCTCCTGCAATCTTTTCATTTTCTTTGGTCCTCCGTCAATCTTTTCATTTTCTTTGGTCCCCCTTCAATCTTTTCATTTTCTTTGGTCCTCCTGCAATCTTATAATTTTCTTTGGTCCCCCTTCAATCTTTTCATTTTCATTGGTCCCCCTTCAATCTTTTAATTTTCTTTGGTCCTCCGTCAATCTTTTCATTTTCTTTGGTCCTCCTGCAATCTTTTCATTTTCTTTGGTCCCCTTCAATCTTATCATTTCTTGGTCCTCCTTCAATCTTTTCATTTCTTTGGTCCTCCTTCAATCTTTTCATTTTCTTTGGTCCCCCTTCAATCTTTTCATTTTCTTTGGTCCTCCTTCAATCTTTTCATTTTCTTTGGTCCTCCTTCAATCTTTTCATTTTCTTTGGTCCTCCTTCAATCTTTTCATTTTCTTTGGTCCTCCTGCAATCTTTTCATTTTCTTTGGTCCCCCTTCAATCTTTTCATTTTCTTTGGTCCTCCTTCAATCTTTTCATTTTCTTTGGTCCCCCTTCAATCTTTTCATTTTCTTTGGTCCCCCTTCAATCTTTTCATTTTCTTTGGTCCTCCTTCAATCTCATATTTTTATTTAATACACTCCCTACAACCTCTTTTTTCAGCTTATAGTTTCTGTATGTTCCTAAATTAATTATATATGTCTTTTCCTGATATATATCTACATATTTTTTTTCTTTTCATATAAAATTTTACCGTTGTGTGTTCCTTATACTCCCATGGGCAATAAACGATATATTTGCATCTTTTTGTGTTCTCATGTTACTTAGCTCTCATTTTAATTCATAGTTTCTACAATGAATATTCTGCTTTTCATTCATCTTACTTGGATCACTCTACGCTTGGATAGAATATAAAGTGTTTTTGTTTTCGTTTTCTTGTTATTTCCTTTTTGTTCTTCAACTCCTGCCAATCTGTCTCCATTCCAATCTCAAGTGTCTTTAACTACAAAGCTTTGAGTATATGTACCTAAGGTTATATTCTCCCTATTTCAACATCTCGCTGTTAATTGTTATCGTATAAATGTATAATGCACATTGTTTCTGCATCCGTAATCTGACTGATGTGTTTTTTCCACGATTTAACTTCGTAAATATATCTTTGACTTGAGAACATCTTCGCTACTTCCTGACTGCTATAAAAACATGATTACCCACACTTCATTAAATCTTCAAACACCAACTGGGTTTTATTTCGTCCTTCACGATAAAAACATAAGAATATAAGAAAATAAGGAAGCTATAAGAGGCCCTGAGACCTACACGTGGTAGTTCCTCTAGAGTCTACATAAAGAAAAAGAGATTAAAGTGCGTAGTGGATATCATGAAGGACATTTACATCGACGTTCATCTCCATTTCGAGCATTTCTGAGACACTGAGAGCTGGTTCACCCTTAGGAAGACAGGATCAAGACGTGTCCTGGGCTAGCAAAGAAATCTGTCACAGGTATTGATACAGGTACTAAACGTCCCCTGAACTTCCTTAATCACACTTGATACAAGGTAGGTTACGGCAGGTGACTTCACAAACAGAAACATGGTATACTAATTCGTTATCAGTACTTATCTTAATTCGCCCTTGGAGTGCATCTGACCTGAGCACGTTTAAAGCCATGAGTCTCCCCTCCCCCTAAGGCAGCGTTTCTTAACCTTTTTACCACCACGCCCCTTTAGTAGTGGGTCCTTGCCTCCATGCTCCCCCTTCACTTCTTCAACCATGATATTTAAAAATAATTCTGAATCAGAAAGAAAAACTGGAAAAAATGCGTGCACATATTATTTATCAACACCTTAATTGCATTTAAATTTACGTTAGATGAATACACACACACACACACACACACACACACACACACACACACACACACACACACACACACACACACACACACACACACACACACACACTGGGGATTTTTCACAGACAATTCGGCCGGTTACTATCCCTCTTGAACAAGGAGCAGGGAATGTGTGGTGTGTGACGTCCTAGCATTACCCTGAGAATTCAAATAAATTAGATTCAATTTATAGGTCTCAGATCGGTAATAATGAACTCCAGTCTCGCTCCGGAGGGTGAAACTGGCAATTGCGAGTCTGGCGTGGACAAGACCATGGGTGAATGCCACACACGTAGCATAGTCATATTATCTGTGTGTAACAATACGTGAGAATACGTTTTTTATGGTGTAAATAAAAACAAAATAATAGAGGAGGAGTAAGAGGCAATGCAAGAGGAAGTAACATGTACATCAATATCAGCAAAAACAAGAACCATAACAGCAACAACGACAATAACAAAACCACGAACAATAACAATATCATTATCAAGGAAAAAAAAGTCATCAGCATGCAGCTACACAATACCATCAATTCCACGTTCATTAACTATGTAAATATGCCACGGGTAATGGATGGATGGGGGGGGGCACAGGGGAGGGGGTGGGGTGGCTGGACGGGAAGAGGGACAAAGTGTTGCAGCCTCAAGGAAATTAATCAATACAATGAATAAAACAAAACAAAAAAACTTATTGTATCAGCAAAGAGAAAATAACTAAACGTTTTCACTCATAAAAGAAACTCTCCAAAATGTGTTCTGACTTTTCTCGTGTGAGTTTCAGTGCGTCGTCACTTATCAAAGCCTTTCAAAGGATACATCTCTCTCTCTCTCTCTCTCTCTCTCTCTCTCTCTCTCTCTCTCTCTCTCTCTCTCTCTCTCTCTCTCTCTCTCCTTATATTTCAGTTTTCCACACTGGCACACTTTCCTCCAAGCTCCACCACGTCCACAACATTTCCATTCCCTCACTCATTATTTTTCCCTGCTTCATAAAACCTTCTTTGTCATGATTTTAAAGCTGTATCGTGGCAAGCATGGAACGCACAAGACACATCGTTATTGAAATTGTACAATATATAATATTTGTCACCTATAATACACAAAAGATAATAAAATAGGAATATACGAGAAACACACGAGTTGAAGTTCATAGCTGTTAGAGGCTTTGTGTATGATGGTCCATGCTCAAACTTTCCTCCAGAATTTAGCTTTTTCCTTTCCTTACAACAAAGGAAGCTGGGTGCAGGGCTACAAAGGAACTTGAGAGGAATAGAAAATACGTTGTACGAGGCTCCTAAAACATAAGAGGTTCAAGACTTCCCCGCCTAAGGGTGTTGCGACGCTCCGCCTTAAAGCAGGCCAAGTAAAGGAAGGCAGCTGCTTGCCTCACTCCATATTCCATGGCGGGGGAGCGACATATTCCTGTCTACTCCCACAGTGCTTCCAGGACAACTTCCACATCGTGTTCGACATACGGACGCGTGGCTTTTCCTTTTCCTTTCTCTGTGTGCCCTCCTACAATACCTGCTGGTGCGACACTGTGCCTAGAGATTGGCGAAGCTGCAATGTATAGTGTTTCTAAAATATCAAGACACTTTAGATGTGGCTGGCGGGATTAGCGGATATGCCACAGCCACATCATCGCCGCTACCCTCTTTTTTCTCTCATATTGCTAACTATTAACTACTTCTAAATATTAACCCTCTCACGCACCGTGACGCGATTCGCGTCAAAATGGAATCGTCTACATCTAAGCTTTTGACGCGAATCGCATCAAAAAACTTGTAAAAATTCGCCAAAAATCAAGTATTTATCAGAATCGCGTCAAAATGTTCTGCGACAAAGATCCAAGCTAGACCTATAAAATAAACTAAGTGTCAACTCTCTCTTGAGGGTGGATTTGAAATGATAAGGGCCTGTGTCTCAGTTTCCTCTCAGCAGGCAGTCTGTGAGCGCGGACTGTCGTCCCTTTAAAACGTGTCCCGAGCCGGGTAAGCCATACTTGTAGCCTAATCCGTCTTCCAACATGTGTTGCAGTTTTCCTCCATTTTCTCAAGAACTATTGGCCATATGAAAATTCTAATGGTAGCGTTGGAATCCTCATAAAAACCCGCTATTATTGGCATATAAACCATAAAAAGTCGACTCAGGAAGTTTCGAGCTACGAAGTGGTGAACGTAAGTATTTCTTATTTCTCTTTACTCAATGTTTTATTTCGGAGTCTGTAAACTCCGCTATTTATTTGCATTTCTTGTTATTTTTTTCTTTCATAAGGCAGAATACTCTCTTGCATAACCAACGATATATAATAATGCCAGGAAAAAAGAATACTCGTGGGTGAAATTGATAACATAAAAAAAAATTCGCCGCACAGACAGGCCATTCCGCGGGGCCCCTTAGGTAGCCCCAGACGGATGTCGCAGTGGAAAGAGAAACTTATTAAACTTTTGGTGCGTGAGAGGGTTAATGTCTATAAATCTCTATCTATATGTCTACATATCTATATTTAATTATAGGATGTTAACGCTCCCGTTTAGTTTTGCAAAGGAGGGAAAGGCATGACGACAAAAAAACAAAAGCCTTCCTATTGTTCCACGAGGCAGCGAGACCGAAGCAGACTGGTTATGTATCAATTATTATCTAAAGAAAAAAGCTGGGAAGGCGGGAGTCTGTCATTTCGTTTGATGTCTCTGTCTTTCTGGTTATAAGGCACTGTGATAAAACTATATCTACTTAATTGATCAATATATCACTTTTTTTAGAGTGTGTCTCTCCTTCAGTCTTTCCTATCAAATTCCGTGGCAGTTTTTCAATACTGTAATGCAAAAACGTATTCAGGTTACTTTCTTTTCTTTGAACTTTGTTGCCATCGTTTTTGCTCTTGCTGTTGTTATGTTAATTACAACAGTATTAATAGTAGAAAGTAGTAGTAATAAATAGTAGGCATAGATGTACTAATTCTAGTTGTAAACGTATAGTGGCAACAACAGTAATAGCAGCAGCAGCAGCAATGATAGGAGAAGCACACGGCCCCGAAGGCGCAACAGTTTCCCTTTCTTGAGGTGCTCCCTCAGGGGAGGGAGAGCGGGTGAGAGAGGAGTTTGTAGGAGTAGGTGGCGGGGATGAAGTGGCAACATGAAGAAAAGGACCTGGGAGTGATAATGCAAAATAACCTACAACCAAAAAAACATATATATTAAATATTTGGAGATACATACAGGATGTTGGAGAATATTAAAGTGGCATTTCATTACATAGACACAAATATGATGAGAAAGATAATTACTACAATGATCTGACCAAAAATGGAATATGCAGCCATTGTATGGTCCCCATATAAAAAGCAGCATGTGAAAAAGTTGGAGAGAATACAGAGAATGGCTACAAAGATGGTACCAGAGCTAGAAGAACTTTCTTATGGGGAAAAGTTTAAGGAAACAAAATCACCAACACTTGAGCAGAGAAGAGAAAAGGAGACGTAATAACAATTTGTAAACTGATAACTAAGATGGAAGAAACAGACAATGAGAGACTAATGACTCTGAAACAAAGAGAAGGTCGATACACAAGAGGACATACAAAACAATTAGGAAAAGGGAGATGCCTGAACAGCATAAAGCAATACAGCTTCCCTCATAAAAATGTAGAAGTTTGAATGGACTAATTGAGGAGGTGATATCGGCAAATAATGTGTACCAATTGAAAGAAAGACTGGATAAATGTAGATACGGCGACGGGACCACACGAGTGTAGCTCAGGCCCTGTAAAACACAACTAGGTAAATATATACCCACATATATAAGCAGAGCCTTATTGCTCCGTATCATAACATTCTATGTATAGCATATTCGGTACAACATTATGAATATTTAAATGATACCGTAATCAGTGCAATCTATATCCTATGTTCTTGCTTTACACGCATCAAAAAAATAAGTAACATAAATAGAGTTTAGACTTGTGATGTGGATTTGTAATGCATTAACAAGGCTTGGGCAGCGACGATGCAAGTATACTGGGCGTGTGAGCGCGGCGGCGAGGCCTTGACGGCAAGGGAAGGCAGGACAAAGGAACACAGGACCAACTCTTTTCTCAGAGTCAGATTATGTTACTGTACCTTATTTGAAAGTAATATATCAAGGTCTAGGAAAGTATAATCATTGTTTTGTTTTATACCGAAAATAGATCTAAAAAAATAATAATGAAATGATGAATATTGTGTTCTCTAATGCATTTTGCACATTCTAGAAATCTCCTGACCCCCAGAAGACTTCGAAAACCCCAGTTTGGGAACCTCTGCCTTAAAGTAAAGAGTGTATTCATTTATTTTCTTAAACATATCAGCGAAAGGTCTGAGTCACGAACATTTGTATGTGGATCATGTACCGTACAGTCTACCGTCTATAACACTATAGTCGCCACAGCACTAATGTCGCCAGACGCCATATATTACGAATTAAGCATCACTACAGACTTGTATGTGCCACTAAAAAGCCATGCACAGTAGTATATATTATGTACCTGTCTTCAGTGGCACATACAAGTCTGTACTCTGTAGTGATGTTAAAATTCGGAATATATGGCGCCTGGCGACATTAGTGCACTGGCGACTATAATATATTGATGGTAGAGTGTTTCGTAGACCGGAACGAGTTGGTAGGTGACTATACACACAACTATGGATAGAAGAAAAGAAACTGTACACCAGAATCACAAAGCCATGATTGTATCGGTAGGTTCATAAGGAGCGTAAACATTAAAGAAGAAAAAAAAACCTGATTATATACACACAGTTCATGTATCATTAATACCTTCACTCGTTTTAAGGATAGCAAGCTTCTTGTGACCGATGCGGATTTGAGAGAGAGAGAGAGAGAGAGAGAGAGAGAGAGAGAGGACGAGAGAGAGAGGAGAGAAGAGAGAGGAGAGAGAGAGAGAGAGAGAGAGAGAGAGAGAGAGACGAGAGAGAGAGAGAGACCTTATTCATCTTTTCTCAAGCAAGGCATACATGTTTCTCTTTGACTTTGAAGATATCACAGCAACCCGCCTTCCAACAGCGAGGGAAATTTTTGGCAAACACACTCGGCGAGAGGAAAGCAAAGGTCATGAAAATACGCAACAACTTGGGAACGTAAGCAATTCCATGTGTGTGTCCCTTGGAATATTTGGGGAGGATGAAGTCTCTCTCTTTCTCTCTCTCTCTCTCTCTCTCTCTCTCTCTCTCTCTCTCTCTCTCTCTCTCTCTCGATGGAACAAAGCATATTCATATTCTACACTCGTCTATGTAGCTTACCTTTGGGTGCAGGGAGGCGGAATTATTTGGTCGTCTGAGTTGTGACGAAGAGGTCTCTGGAAAAATAGAAAATAAAACGTTATTGCAGTTGGATTAGAAAAGATACAAAGCATATACATTCTTCTGACATAGATGAAGTGAATGAAATGTTTGAAGTATTAGCTATTTACATGATGAATCAAACATTATCATTCATTAACATAACCGCAAGTATTCTTTTTAAGCTTTGTGTTTGTGTATTCCATTGTTTGTGTCGTGTCTGCGTGTTGAGTAAATTACAGCAGTCACTGTGAAATAGCTCAACTCTCTGCGTTTCTACCTCTGGGACGGAAGAAAACTGGCGCTTTCGGGGAAGAGGGAGGTCTATGGTATTCTTGTATGTATTCCGCATATATATATTTTTTCTACTTGTTCCGTAAAATTATCTGATCTCATTACACACACTAAATAAAATATGTGCAGCATCATTAAAAGGCAAAGGAAGTGCCAGCGAAGGATGTGGTGAGCTCAGGGTCCCGAGTTCAAGTCCCGCCGGGAGTAACTCTTCTCGCAATCGTGGCCGAAACTTACCCATATGCTGCCCATCAACCCACCTTCGATGTCGAGTGCATTAAAGGAAACCAGGACCGGCAGCAGGAGCTTGTAATCATCACAGGCGTTGTTTTATAATCCTGCCTGTGTCACGGCCACGGGCGAGGGCCAACCATCACAGCCCTCACATGAGAAACAACACAACCATCTATCTTAGCCAACGGTTCTTAACCTGGGGGGCGTGCCCCCTTAGGGAGGCGTGGGTAATTACCTAGGGGGCGTGAGCCAAGATAGAAAAAGGAAGAAGTGTCAAGTATTTAATCTGAAGGTCGGCCTTCGCTTTAACACGAAGCTCGCTCGCGAGGGTGAGCGCAGAAAGTCGGTACAGAGAAGCAAATGTGGCTGTAAAACTCTGCGGTGACGTTTTACCAAATTTCACTAACTCCGTAGAATCTTATGCAATATTATTATGTTATCAATATCTATATTATTATTGTTATTATTATCAATATTATTATTAGCATCATTATCATTATTGCTATCATCATTATTATTTTTGTTATTATTGTTATTATCAATATTGTTATTACTGTTATTATGATTATTATCATTATTATTACTATTATTGCTATTTTATCAAAATTAGCAATATTACTATTATCATTATATGTATTATTATCATTATCATTATTATGTTATCACTATTATTATAATTCTTATAATATGTTATATATATTATATTATCATTATACGGTCAGAGCGTTATCTATTTTTGATAAAGCTCTCGCTCGCTTTCTCGCTCCCAGAGCGGCCGCACCCTAATTATTATTAATAGTAAAGATTAAGATGGGGGCATACGCTATGCTGCGAGTGGCCTCGGTGCTTATCTCCGTCGCATTAGCCCCTGAGCCTGTGGTGGGTGAGAACCCGTTACCCCGGGACACAGGGCTAGTGTGAAATCCGGGTTACCACAATTACCTTCTCCAGGTTTTCCCAGGTACCCATTTACCGACCAACCCCGAAAGGAAAGGTGAACAGCTGGGTGGGCTGCCGCTGACTGTCCTGGCCCAGATTTGAAGCAGGGCCCGCAGATTCGTAGCTAGGCGCGCTAGCCAGGAGGCGGATTATTATCAATGCTTGCCCTAATTAATAGTATCCCTTCGCTTGAAGCGAAGGCCGCCGCATATATCTTGGTTAAAGAAGTGAAAGGGGGCAGGGCATGGAGGCAAGGACGAACTATTAAAGGGGACGTGGTGTAAAAATGTTAAGAAACACTGATCTTAGCCAGGTTATCTCAAAGGTTATAGCAGACTACTGACGCTATAGGCTGAGCCGTAGGAGAAAAAAACCCACAATGCTAACAGTATTGTTCTACTCGAGAATTGCAGTTTGTGAGTTCATAATCTTTTTCCTGTTCTTGTGTTTATGTTTTTCTCTGCTAACATTTCTGGCACAAGGCTGTAATTGACTGCCTACTTACTCGTACCTCTCCTCGGACTGACCTTCTCACCTCATTATCACCAATATAAGATACCTAAAGCTACTGACTGTGCACCCGTACAATTCCTTCCCCCGTCAAATAGAACACTAAAGCAAACTAAAAAGCTAAACACTAAAGCTAAAGCAATGTACCAGGAACACCCAAAGTTGAGAAAGTACACGAAACAACACTACTATTATGTAAGTTCAGCTGGTACAAACAATACTTCTCGGTGATAACTGAAAAAAATTATTAATAATAAGATGATGAATAGCCTGGTTAAGTACCTCGCCACTATATGCAGCGCGTCAGGATATATGCATGCAATCTGCGCGACGCCATGCTTGGGTGTGACGTCCTAGGTAAAAGACTTTGTATGTGTGTGTGTGTGTGTGTGTGTGTGTGTGTGTGTGTGTGTGTGTGTGTGTGTGTGTGTGTGTGTGATCAACTCATCACGTCCTTGGCTACTCCATGACCCTAAACATTGATATCAAGTTACTCATCGCTGCTAATGTTGTCACATTAGCAGCGACAAACTCGAGCCCCTGTCAACCCAGCAGTGAATGGGTCCCAGGTGTTAGCCGGGGGTTTGTGTCCCGCCTCCCGGGGTGATGACATCGGCTAAAACTAAGCATTAAGGAAACAAAATACAAAAAATATTGATATGGAGACGGGGCAATACGAGAGTAGCTCAAGCCCTGTAAAAAACAACTAGGTAAATACGCATAGGGAAACC
>JACEEZ010024933.1:269238-271738 GCA_016584305.1 Chionoecetes opilio
TTTTCTCATATTTTTGCATTTCTTTTGAACATTTATAATTGGTTCATGAAAAAAAAAGGAAAAAACACATTAAGCAAATTTATTTTCACAGCTATATGCAAATTCTATGCAATTTCTAAATGAAAAATGCAGACTGAACTACTACTATCTACATAAATATAATTATTTTTTGTTACTACTACTACTACTACTACTACTACTACTACTACTACTACTACTACTACTACTACTACTGCTATTACTACTGCTACTAACAACTTCTACGACCACCACCACTACTACAACTCCTACCACCGCCACTACGACTACTACCACAACAACTACCACTACTACTAGTAAACTCCGCCACAACTACCACAACAACACCTACTATTACAAATACTGCTACTACTACAAATACAACTACTACTACTACAACTAGTACACAACAACGTGCTTCTACTACTACCACCAACACTACTACTACTACTACTACTACTACTACTACTACTACCACTACTATCACTATTATTACTCAGGAAAGGCGGAAGCTGAAGGGAAGATCAATTTTGACCAATTCGTAAACGTGGTCAGTTGTTTTATGCAAGACGACGATGAGGAGGCGATGGCGGAGGAGCTGCGAGAGGCGTTTAGGATGTACGACAAGGAAGGTGAGAGAGAGAGAGAGAGAGAGAGAGAGAGAGAGAGAGAGAGAGGAGGGGAGAGAGGAGGGGGGGAGAGAGAGAGAGAGAGAGAGAGAGAGAGAGAGAGAGAGAGAGAGAGAGAGAGAGAGAGAGAGAGAGAGAGAGAGAGAGAGAGAGAGAGAGAGAGAGAGAGAGAGAGAGAGAGAGAGAGAGAGAGAGAGAGAGAGAGAGAGAGAGAGAGAGAGAAGAGAGAGGAGAGAGAGAGAGGAGAGAGAGAGAGAGAGAGAGAGAGAGAGAGAGAGAGAGAGAGGATATTATATAATAGCTGTTGAGTTTGTATACTAAAAACATCGTGATATAATATATTTTTTCTCCTCCCTCCACACTATCCATTTTTTGTCTCCTATTTTATATTATATTTCCATTTAATCATTCAAAAAGTAATGAATAAATAAAATTACTCTACATAATCATGATAAGTATTCTTCTTCATCTTCTCATGTTCTTACTCTCTGTTTTCATCACCGTTTTCATATGCCTCTTACATTTCTTCTCTTCTTCTTCTTCTTCTTTATCTATAGCCTTACTTTTTCAATTTTTTTATATTGCTGCTTTAGGTTCTTCTATTATATTTTATCCATTACATCTTTATCTTTTTCATCCACTTCTTCACACGCCTCTTCTTTTTATTACATCCTTATCTTCTTCTTCATCCACTTCTTCACACGCCTCTTCTTGTTCCTCCTCCCCCAGGCAACGGCTACATCACGACGCAGACGCTGAAGGAGATTCTCAAGGAGCTGGACAGCAAGCTTTCCGATGAAGACCTGGACGGCATTATCGAGGAGGTGGACGAGGACGGTTCCGGGACAGTCGACTTCGATGGTGAGGAAACAATAATTAATTTACTATAGTCTATTTTATTTATTATGGTCAAAATGCACTAAGGAAACCACGCCCTTCTTTCTACGGGGCAGCTGATTGGTGCACTCCTCGTATCACCCTACTAATCACAATATCTTCACTACTTAACAGCGGCGTGACCACTGGGCAGAGCAATCTTCACTACAAAGGGATTTTTGATTTTGTCACCCTCTGTAGTGAAGATTGCTCTGTCCAGTGGTCACGCGCTGTTAAGTAGTGAAGATATTGTGATGGGTAGTGATGATACGAGGAGTGCACCAATCAGCTGCCCCGTAGAATAGAGAGGGAGGCAGGGGGCGTGGCTTCCTTACTGCATTTTGACCATAATAAATAAAATAGACTTTTTTTTTTATAACTATCTATTACTCTGTTACTATTGCTTTTTATTATTTATTCCTTACTCTGTTTAACTTCAACCTTACAATCAATTCCCTTCTCTCCCTTGTCATTACTCCCTTTTTTCCTCCATATCTCAATTTTATTTGCCTCAAAAATTAATTCAAGGATCTACTTATTACTCATGTTACTATCTGCTATTATCATGCCTTACTTAAAAGCCTTCCAGCAATTCCTTCTCTTACGCGTCATTGCTCACGTTTTCCTCCGTTTCTTCCGATTTTGTACTGCATTTTTTTATATATTTATTATTTTGATGGTGAGGAGTGATGAGTGTCTGTCTGTCTGTCTGTCTCTACCTCTACACTTACTACTACTTACTACTATCTACTACTACTACTACTACTACTACTACTACTACTACTACTACTATCTACTACTACTACTCTACTACACTACTATCTACTACTACTATACTACTACTCTACTACTATTACTACTACTACTACTACTACTACTACTACTACTACTACTTCTATACTACTACTACTACTACTACTACTACTACTACTATACTACTACTACTACTACTATTCTACTACTACTACTACTACTAC
>JACEEZ010024933.1:289238-292241 GCA_016584305.1 Chionoecetes opilio
ACTGTAATTCGATTTTACCTTAGAAACATCCTGAATAACCTGCTCTTTTCAACGGTATAAGAATGAAAAATAATAATAAGAAAGAAAAATAGATGTAGATAAATAGATGTTGAGGGAAAACAAGACGAAAATGCTTGACTGTAATTATATCTTACTTAAGAAACATTCTGAATAATCTGCACTTTTAATTGGTATAGTTTTCCTCTTACTGCCAGGAACGTAAGTCTGACCTAAATACAGACAGAAGACGCCAAATTAATTTCCTGATTAAGGTTATACTCACAGCTGACTTCCAGGGGCAAAAAATGGAAGAGCTGTATGTTGATTAAATTATGTCTGGACCAGTATTTACTATGCAGTGTATCTTTAGAGAGAGAGAGAGAGAGAGAGAGAGAGAGAGAGAGAGAAGAGGAGAGAGAGAGAGAGAGAGAGAGAGAGAGAGAGAGAGAGAGAGAGAGAGAGAGGAGAGTAGAGAAGAGAGAGAGAGAAGAGAGAGAGAGACGAGAGAGGGGAAGAGAGAGAAGAGAAGAAGAAAAGAGAGAGAGAGGGAGAGAGAGAGAGAGAGAGAGAGAGGAGACAGAGAGAGAGAGAGAGAGAGAGAGGAGAGAAGAGAGAGGAGCGGAAGAAGAAAAGAAAAGAAGGAAAGAGAAAGAGAGAGAGAGAGGAGAGGGGAACGGAAGAGAGAGGAGAGAAAAGAGAGAGGAGAGAGAAAGAGAGAGGAGGAGTAAAAGAAATAAGGATGTAACTGTAGTGTTAACAAGTAAAAAGATGATGGTAATAATGATAACAGTAATGACAGGCAGAAACTCCATAGCTTTAAGGAATACAGAAAACTTCACGCAAACAAAGCTAAGAATACAAACAAAATAATGGAAACTGTAAACAATATAGTACTGATAATGACATGTAATACTATTATAGTGACACACATTTTTTTTTTTTATAGTACTGACGTGAGGCGCCCTCTTACACTGTCACACTAGTACTGACGTGAGGCGCCCTCTTACACTGTCATACACTTGCATTCCCTCTCTCACTCTTTTTTTTTTCTTTTTTCTTATTATGTCTTTTTTTTTTATATATTTCTTATTTGTTTTAACTTTTTTCAACCCATCTAGGGGGCAAACATATCAGCGGCCGATAGTGTTTGAAGACAGTGTGGAGAGTGTTGCAGGTGTTCAGTGTGTGGGGCGTGTGGCCTCACTCTGGGGGCCACAGCCCCGCCTGGCCACCAGGCGTCCAGCTCCTGCTGCCACGCCTCCCTATCGTTACTCAGGGCATGCGGGACGGTTGCTCCACTGCAGCAGGAGGCCCTCGCGGCTGTGGCAGTAGTCCTCGTACAGCAACTCGCGCTCCTTGATGGGTTGAGGCACGTCGGCCACGTTGAAGCGCAACTTCCGGGCCGGACAGTGTCGGGCACTTGCTCGCCTCGGCGTATTTTTTAAAGGATGCGCTGCCGCTGGCCCGGTCTCCAACTCATGGTTGAGTTGGATAACCCTGCCCCCCCGGGGGCTTCCAGACGTTCGCTGCGGTGTCGTTTAAACATGCGACTCTGCCGCTTAAGCACCGCGAGACTCGTGTCTTGTTGCATTCAGTACACTCAAACAGCAGGATGCAGGTTCACACCTAAGGTTGAACACTGAGCCACCTGCTGCGGGGGTTTCCGTCACCTCCTGCGTGGTGGTGGGTGGTGGTGGTGGTAGTGTGCTGGCTTCCATGGGATCAGTTGAAGTAGCGACTGAGTCATGGGGACTTCTTGATAAACATGATGGAGAGCGAAATCACCTGTGGTCGCGATATTAAGGATGAAAAAGCCGTGAATTCCAAGTTGGACTTGGAGGTTGGAGTTAGAGTACACAAAACAACACAGGTTGGGGTTAGAGTACACGCACACACACACACAGGTTGGAGTTAGAGATTGGAATTAGAGGTTGGAGTTAGGCACTAAAACTCACTACACCAACACCAATCTGGCGCAACACATTTCCCACTTTTTTGGTATTGCAATCAATCCAACTCTAACCTCCTCCAGTGTGTGTGTGTGTGTGTGTGTGTGTGTGTGTGTGTGTGTGTATTCATCTAGTTCTAGTTGTATTTTACAGGGCCTGAGCCCCGTCTCCTCCTGCGTAGGGTCACTCCTCGCGTCCCTTCTGGTAGGTACGGTCGTGTTCGCGGCTTGATATCTGGCCGCTGCTTCTCCTCCTCTTCTCCTCCCCTTCTCCTCCCTTCTCCTCTTCTCCTCCTCTTGCTTCTGCTCTTCCTCAAGGCACACCGCAACCTGCACCTCAGCAGCCTCCTCTGTCTCCTCCTCCTCCTCAACGCACACCGGAACCTTCTCAGTCTCCACAGTCTCCTGCTCCTCATTCATTTCCTCCAACGCCTCCGCCGCCGCCGCCACACTCCACATCTTCAAGTGTGCAGTGAATGCCTGGCTGATGCCATCTGGACATATTTGTAAACTTATAGACAACTAGTAAATGTGCAGACTAAAGATAGTTATCGGAACCTCACCGGGAACTTTTGGCTGTAAAATTAATATCAAATGTAAAAAAAAAAAAAAAAAAAAAAAAAAAGAGAGAGAGAGAGAGAGAGAAGAGAGAGAGAGAGAGAGAAAAGAGAGAGAGAGAGGAGAGAGAGAGAGAGAGAGAGAGGGGGAGAGAGAGAGAGAGAGAGAGAGAGAGCGAGAGGAGAGAGCGAGAGAGCGAGAGAGAGAGCGAGAGAGAGAGAGAGGAGGGGAGCGAGAGAGAGAGAGAGAGAGAGAGAAAAGAGAGAGAGAGGGGAGGAGAGAGAGAGAGAGAGAGCGAGAGCGAGGGGAGCGAGAGCGAGAGCGAGAGCGAGAGAGAGAGAGAGAGAGAGAGAGAGAGAGAGAGAGGGGTATGTGTGTCAAATTTCAACTCAATCTAAAAATTGAAGAAATTTGTCGAGTTATATTTTTTCACCCTTACGAATGAAAACTTAGAATAAAAAGGGAGGAATTTAAAAAAAACACAAACACACACCAAA
>JACEEZ010024934.1:2500-47500 GCA_016584305.1 Chionoecetes opilio
GAAAAGAGGGGAAGGCAAGGGGAGGGAGAGGAAGGCAAGGGGAAAAGGAGGGGAAGGAGGGAGGGGAAGGCAAGGGGAAAAGAGGGGAAGGCAAGGGGAAAAGAGGGGAAGGAGGCAAGTTAAAAAAAGGGGGGGGACGACTAGAGCAAAAGGGAAGAGACAGGGAGAGAAAAAAGAACAAGATACACAGGAGAGAATAAGGGAATAACAGAGAGAGAGAGAGAGAGAGAGAGAGAGGAGAGAGAGAGAAAAAGAGAGAGAGAGGAGAGAGAGAGAGAAAAGAGGGGGGGGAGAGGAGAGATGAAAAGGGAGAAGAGAGAGAGAGAGAGTGTGTATAGGAAGAGAACAGGTGTGTAATGAAATCAAACGAAGGAAATACGGGAAGATAAATGATGAAGGGAAGGATAAGAGAGAAGAATAATCTGACAAAGAATGGAAAAAGATGAAAGAAAAATAGAATCAGAACAAGGAGAGATAAAGGGGAAAGCGTCTATAGAGAAAGAGAATACAGGAAGAGAAACAAAGAAGGAATAAAACAAAAAAGGGATGAAACAGGGTGAAGGAGGAAGGAGAGGGGAAGGAGGAAGTAAAAAAGGGGGGACTAAAAAAGCAAAAGGCAAAGACCGGGAGTAGAACAAGACAAGATCACAGGAGAGAATAGGAACAACAGAGAAGAGAGAAAAGAGGATAGAGAGAGAGAGAGAGAGACGAGACCCACATCCGCCGAAGTGGCGGAAAGAAGAGAACATGCAGAGAGAAAAAGAGAGTTTGGTAGGAAGTTGAAACTGTATGTATGAAATCAAACAATAATTTGTGGGGGAGGATAATGATGAAGGAAGGATGGGAAGAAGAGTATTCTGACAAAGAATGGAAACAGTGTGGAGAAAAATAGAATCGGACAGGAGCCTGAGGCTTGGGAAGCGCAAGTCAAAGGAACAGCAAGTAATCCACGGGATTGTATAATTCCATGAGGACGGTACATGAAACTAGCGGTGCTGAGCAGGAGGAGCCGGAGGAAGAAGGAGGATGGAGGTCAGAGGAGTAGGACAAGGAGGCAGGAGGAGAGGAGAGGAGGAGGGAGGAGGGGAGGAGGAGAAGGAGGAGGAGGGGAGGAGGAGGAGGAAGAGGAGGAGAAATTGAACAAATGCAAAAAATGAAGAATTAGAATGGAAAGAAAATGAATGAATCTAGAAAATAAAAAAATTAAAGTTTGTGGAGGAAAAAAAAACGAAGGAATGAATTTGAAGAACTGAAACAATTACAACCCGAAAAGGAAAATATTTAATAGAAAATATCAAAAAACAAGTCAATAAAAAAGCGAGACTGATCATAAGAAAACCATCAATAAAGTCCATCATAAAATGGCGAAAGAATCTTCAAAATTCAGCCATAAAATCAAAGAAATAAAAAGAGAAAAATAAACGAACTGATAGACTGAAAACGCCAGAACAAACAAGGGTTGGTTAGAGAGAGAGAGAGAGAGAGAGAGAGAGAGAGAGAGAGAGAGAGAGAGAGAGAGAGAGAGAGAGAGAGAGAGAGAGAGAGAGAGAGAGAGAGAGAGAGAGAGAGAGAGAGAGAGAGAGAGAGAGAGAGAGACTTGCAGCTCATCCATTTACTAATTCAGGTCCAAATCAGTCACTCATCCAGTCAATGGGTCATCCAAAACACCAGTCATTAAATTAATCATGCACCCACATCAGTCAACTAGGCATCCAGTCAGCCAGTTAGCCAGTCATTTAGTTGGCAACACATCTCTTCATCCATTCAGCAAAACAGTCAATTCTTAGATTCGTAACCAAGTATTCAGTCAGTCAGTCAGCCAATCAGTCAGCAACACATCCCTTTATCCATTCAGCGAAAGTCAATTACTCAGACTCGTAACCAAGTATTCAGCCAGTCAGTCAGTGAATCAGCCAGCCAGTCAGTCAGCCAGTCAAGCAGTCAGTCAGTTATTCAGTCAGTTATTCAGTCAACCAGTCAATCAGCCAGCCAGCCAATCAGTAAGTCAGTCATTCAGTCAGCCAGTTACTCAATATCCAAAAATCTAAGAAGACAGACTCGTTCCATGCCCTTCCTCTTTGGCTAGCCAGAGAGCCTACCTTGCAGGAACTAATCTTGGAGTTCTTTCATCTTCACGTCCTCCTCTTCCTCCTCCTCCTCCCCTCCTCCTCCTCCTCCTCCTCCTCCTCCTCCTCCTCCTCCTCCTCCTCCTCCTCCTCCTCCAGTACTATCATCATCACCACCTCCTCCTCCAATGTCCTGTCGGCATCACACGTTTCACACAAAGAAAAATAATTAGTAATCCATAACTCGCTCTCCTGACGTACCTCTTTCTCTCCTCTCTTCCTCCTCCTCCCTTACTTAACCCTTTCCTCCTTCTCCTCCTCTTCTCTTCCTTTCACCTTCTCCCCCTCTCTAGCCCCGCCTCTTTTCCCCTCTCTTATTCCTTTTCCCTCACTATAGTCTCCTCTTGACCTGCTCTCCTTCTCTTCTATTATCTTCCCTCTCTTCTCCCTCCTTCTTTCCCTTCCATGTTTTTTCTACCTCTCCCTCCATCTTCCTTCCCTTCCATTTTCTCCCTCCCCTCTCCTACCCTCTACCTTTCCTTCCATTCTTTCCCTCCTTCTTTTATCCTCCTTCCTCCCTCCCTCTTCCTTCCCCCTCCCTCCTCTCTCCTTCCACCTTCCTTCTCCTTACTCCCTTCCTGGTCCTCCTGAAATCCTGGATAGTTTGAACGGAAGACGTGAAGATATTTATTTCCACCAACCTGGAATCCACCCTCTCCCCTCTCTCTCTCTCTCTCTTACTCCTGGCAACTGGCAGACACGACTGGAGTGGCGCCAACACAGCCCCTTCCTACCTGCCCTTCCCCTACCTGGCGCCGGGACACAGAGGGCAGCCGCGTCCACCTCCCCGCCAGGCTACAAACGCCCCTGTGTCGTGTGGGCGTAAGGGCGGTGAGGATGAGGGTTTAGGGGTGGGGTTGGTGCCCTGGGGTGCGGGGTTAATGATGTAAAAGGTAGATATGACGCGAGTGTCCCTCCAGGCGGAAAGGAAGGTTGCTCCTCCTACTGCAGACTGGCTGGCTATACCTCTCTCTCTCTTCTCTCTCTCTCTCTCTCTCTCTCTCTCTCTCTCTCTCTCTCTCTCTCTCTCTCTCTCTCTCTCTCACACACATACATCGATTCTCCAGTTATTTTTTTCACACTCAAAGTTTCAGGATGTTTTTGCAGTAACATCCTAAACGCCGTATCCTCTCTCTCTCTCTCTCTCTCTCTCTCTCTCTCTCTCTCTCTCTCTCTCTCTCTCTCTCTCTCTCTCTCCATGTTTTTTCCCTTTTATCTGTGTTTACCTTTCGCTTACCCCTATACCTTATCTCCCTTCAGACGTGTGTGTGTGTGTGTGGTGTGTGTGTGTGTGTGTGTGTGTGTGTGTGTGTTGTGTTGTGTGTGTGTGTGTGTGTGTGTGTGTGTGTGTTGTGTGTGTGTGTGTGTGGGGTGTTGTGTGTGTGTGTGTGTGTGTGTGGGGGACAGGATGGCGACTCACGTCACCAATCTCTTATCGCAACCTTGAACATCCTTTCACTTGCCATTCTCTCTCTCTTCTCTCTCTCTCTCTCTCTCTCTCTCTCTCTCTCTCTCGAAGTCGGAAAGGGAAGCGAATTTTTTTTTTGTAAGTGGTGGTGTTTGTCGCCTTGTTTGTCTCCCAAGAAGAGGAGGAGGAGGAGGAGGAGGAGGAGGAGGAGGAGGAGGAGGAGGAGGAGGAGGAGGAGAAAGAGGAGGAGGATGCATGACTCTGCCTTCAGAAATGTAATGAAAAAAAGGGTAAAAAAGCAAAGTATATGGATCGTTATTAATGAAAGGAGAGCTTCAATACAGGGCGTTACTAAAAGGAACAGAGGGATTTTTGTGGGAATTAATTGATGACGCCCACAGAAAAAAAAAAAAAAAAAAAAAAAAAAAAAGGAACAAAAACTTTAAGTGATATGAATAGACAGACAGTAAAAAAAAGTAGTGAATAAATATGAGGGAATTACAGACATGAGGGGAAGACTGTGTGAGGGAATGAGGGAGGCGTAAGGGTTAGGATGAGGGGAAGGGGGGGGAAGGGTACTGTAGGAGGGTAGGATAGGGTGGGGGATGAGGGGAGGGGGAGGAAAGAGCAGTGTTGGGGGTATAGGATAGGGTGGGGGTGATGAAGGGGGAAGGGAAGGGCACTGTAGGGGGGATAAGGGTAAGGGGGAGGGGGTAAGGGTGTTCGTGTTAAGGCAATGCAAATAAAATGCTAAAAAGACAGTACCCTAAAATGTTCCCATCTTTATAATGCCACGCCCTTGCCCCGCCCGCCCCGCCCCGCCCCGCCCCGCCCGCCCACCCAAGACAATGGCAGATGTGAGGAGGAGGAGGAGGAGTAGGGGGAGGAGGAGGAAGTGGAGGAGGAGGAGGAGGAGGAGGAGGAGGAGGAGGAGGAGGAGGAGGAGGAGGAGGAGGGGGGAAGGGGTGGAGGAAGGGAAGGGGGGAGGAGGAGGAGGAGGAGGGGGAGGAGGAGGGGAAGGGGGGGAGGAGGAGGGGGAGGGGGGGAGGGGAGGAGGGGGAGGGGAGGGGGGGAGGGGGAGGGAGGGGGGAGGGGGAAGGGGGGAGGGGAAGGGGGAGGAGGGGGAGTGGGAGGGGGGGAGGAGGGGGAAGGGGGGAGGAGGGGGAAAGGGGGAAGGGGGGAGGGGGGGGAGGAGGAGGAGAGACAGGCTGAGATGGTTGATATTACTACAGGTGAAGAAAAAATAGCAAATAAGAACACATCAAATAATGATCATCAAAGTATCATTAATAAGTATGTCTAATGTTATTAATATATGACTTGAAAAAGCCTGGTCAATCAAATAAAAAATTGTTTATATGTACAAAAAGTTCCGGAAATATAAAATAATGTAAGTCTAGGAGGCTAATGTAACTATAACTCAAGATTAATCGTTTATCAAATCACTTTATAAACTTTGGTCTGGAAAAATACTGCAAGCAACTCAATGCAAATAGAGAAATCAATAATAGAGAAAGAAAATAGGAAATAGAGAAAATAGGAAATAGAGAAAATAGAAAATAGAGAAAATAGGAAATAGAGAAAATAGGAAATAGAGAAAATAGGAAATAGAGAAAATAGGAAATAGAGAAAATAGGAAATAGAGAAAATAGGAAATAGAGAAAATAGGAAATAGAGAAAATAGGAAATAGAGAAAATAGGAAATAGAGAAAATAGAAAATAGAGAAAATAGGAAATAGAGAAAATAGGAAATAGAGAAAATAGGAAATAGAGAAAATAGGAAATAGAGAAAATAGGAAATAGAGAAAATAGGAAATAGAGAAAATAGGAAATAGAGAAAATAGGAAATAGAGAAAATAGGAAATAGAGAAATCAATAATAGAGAAAGAAAATAGGAAATAGAGAAAATAGGAAATAGAGAAAATAGGAAATAGAGAAAATAGGAAATAGAGAAAATAGGAAATAGAGAAAATAGGAAATAGAGAAAATAGAAAATAGAGAAAATAGGAAATAGAGAAAATAGGAAATAGAGAAAATAGGAAATAGAGAAAATAGGAAATAGAGAAAATAGGAAATAGAGAGAAAATAGAAAATAGAGAAAATAGGAAATAGAGAAAATAGGGAAATAGAGAAAATAGGAAATAGAGAAAATAGGAAAATAGAGGAAAATAGGAAATAGAGAAAAAATAGGAAATAGAGAAAATAGAAAATAGAGAAAATAGGAAATAGAGAAAATAGGAAATAGAGAAAATAGGAAATAGAGAAAATAGAAAATAGAGAAAATAGAAAATAGAGAAAATAGAAAATAGAGAAAATAGAAAATAGAGAAAATAGGAAATAGAGAAAATAGGAAATAGAGAAAATAGGAAATAGAGAAAATAGGAAATAGAGAAAATAGAAAATAGAGAAAATAGGAAATAGAGAAAATAGGAAATAGAGAAAAAAATAGGAAAATAGAAAGAAAAATAGGAAATAGAGAAAATAGGAAATAGAGAAAATAGGAAATAGAGAAAATAGAAATAGAGAAAATAGAAATAGAGAAAATAGAAAAGAGAAAATAGGAAATAGAGAAAATAGGAAATAGAGAAAATAGGAAATAGAGAAAATAGAAAATAGAGAAAATAGGAAATAGAGAAAATAGAAAATAGAGAAAATAGGAAATAGAGAAAATAGGAAATAGAGAAAATAGGAAATAGAGAAAATAGGAAATAGAGAAAATAGAGAAATTGAAAAAACTATTAATCTTTCACTTTAAAACTTGTGTCTGTAAAAATAACTGCAAGCAACAAAATTCAAATACAGAAACATTAACTCTTTTTTTTCTTAGGAGTGAGAGAGAACCAGATGGGAGAAAGAGGCACCGTGCAAGTAAGAGGAGAAGGAGGAGGAGAAGGAAGGAGGAGGAGGAGGAGAAGGAAGAAGGAGGAGGAGGAGGAGGAGGAGAAGGAGGGAACCAGAAAGGAGTGGGAGGAACAATGCAGTAAAACAAAAAACTAAAAAAAAAAGAGAAGAGAATGGCAGCCCACGCTCTTTCCTCCTTCAGTGTAAACATTATGACGTCATCACTTTGCATCTCATTAGGACAATGGTCACGGGAGTCACCATAAAGAGCGGCGACGGATGGGCGTACACACACACACACACACACACACACACACACACACACACACACACACACACACACACACACACACACAGTCACACACAAGTCACACACACACACACACCACACACACACACACGAAAAGATGACCTCACATGTGCACTTTTTTTCACACACACACACACACACACACATGGAAGTAAACAAACATACGCACACGAGAGAGAGAGAGAAGAGAGAGAGGAGAGAGAGAGAGAGGAGAGAGAGAGAGAGAGAGAGAGAGAGAGAGAGAGAGGAGAGAGAGAGAGATAGAGAGGAGAAGAGAGAGAAGAGAGAGAGAGAGAGAGAGGAGAGAGAGAGAGAGAGGAGAGAGAGAGAGAGAGAGAGAGAGAGGAGAGACGGGGAGAGAATATATACGAGATTATATATATATATATATAGAGAGAGAGAGAGAGAGAGAGGAGAGAGAGAAGGGGAGAGAGGAGAGAGAGAGGAGAGAGAGAGAGAGAGAGAGAGAGAGAGAGAGAGAGAGAGAGAGAGAGAGAGAGAGAGAGAGGAGAGAGAGAGAGAGAGACCTCTGACTGGAATGGAAATCGGCATCTTTTTCTATACAGTTAAATTCTCCCTTTTTTTTATCATCAGTCTTGAGAGATCTGTACTTGCAGACTCACCTTGATTATAATTAAATATATATTATGTTTCCCTCGGCGATTGCAGGTGATCTATTACTCCCCTTATCCCTTCCATAATTAAAAGAGAACAAAAACTTACATACACACACACACACACACACACACACACACACACACACACACACACACACACACACACACACACACACACACACACACACACACACACACACACACACACACATTAAACAACAAAAAGAAAGAGAAAATTTTTAGGTATGAACGAATTACTAAAAGGGTTGATGAACATATCTTGGTGATTTTGCAAAATATATCACAACTTAAAAATACATGCAAAAAAAAAAAAAAATCTTGCAAGTATCAGTCTGTGGAAATTTGATGACAAGGAAATATGTATATAGTAAAGAAGATGATTTTATGCTATGTTCATATTTATTCGCGTGTTTTATATTATTTTTAGCCTTTTCTTTTTTGTTGTGTTCCAATCTTCTAATTAAAGAAAGGGTGAGCCGACAATGGCTTATGGAACGTGTGCGTGACTCGTACAGCTTATCAACATTTTTAATACTGCCTCTTGTTACTATACAGTTTGCGCCTCCGTGGTGTAGTGGCTAGCGTGGCTGGCTACGAATCTGCGGGCGAATCCTGGGTTCGAGTCCGGTCCAGGGCAAGTCGGCGACCAGCCAACGCAGCTGTTCTTCCTCCCTTTCGGGGTTGATAAATGGGTACCTGGGGCAACCTGGGGAAGGTGTCTGTGGTAACCCGGATGTTACACTAGCCCTGTGTCCCGGGGTAGCGGGTTGTCACCCACCACAGGCTCAAAGGGCTAATGACACGGAGATGAGCACCGATGGCCACGCGCAGCATAGCGTATGCCCCCACCTTTACTTTTGCCTTGTTACTACGTATGCTATAAGTGGCCTGTGTTGAGTGGTGGTTGTAGTTATTATTGCTATCATCATTATTATCATCAATACCATCAATACTACTACTATCATTATTTTGATCTTTGCCATTAACCCCTTGAGACCCAGAACGTAATTTCCATTGTAATTTGGGTACCATTAGACGATTTTTTGTGAATATAAGCAATATTTTATAGATATGACCTGTTTAGTATCCTTGTCGACTAACTAAATTGGTATATTCAGTTACTTTTCATAATTTGATGGCTCGACAACAAACAATTTTTTATAGCAAAGGAAAGATCTGGGCGTGAAGGGGTTAATACTAATTTTGTCTTTATTATTACTAGCATCATTATTGTCATCATCATCAATAAAATAACATCATTACTAGCATCATTATTGTCATCATCATCAATAACATCATTACTATCATCATTATTGTCATCATCATCAATAACATCATTACTATCAGCATTATTATTTGTATCTTTACCATTTATACTATTATCATTATTATTTTATATATATACCGTTAAAAGATTTAATACTATTTGGTTTTTATAATTGCTATCAACTTATTACTGCTATGAATATTTTTGAATGCATTGCAAGTCGTCCATGTGTGTCATTAAATTTAAAACCCTTCTTATTCGCTGAGTTTGGCCTTTAATTCTCCCCTCCTTCTTCCCTTCCTTTAAACATTAATCGTTTTGGATGCTATGGATCTGAGACCATTTCATTATAGTTCATCGGCCGACATGTTATAGAAGAAAAAACAAGAAATATCAAAACTCTATTCGTGCTCATCGTCAGTTTTTGTGTCTATGTTTCTCTGATCCCTAGCCACCAATTTATTCCTATACCAACATTAAGAAAAACGCGAAAAACTTAATGAAGGTCGCAGAGAAATTTTATGTCATCTAATCCACACATGAAAGTTGATTGCCTCGGTTTTCTATAAATGGTTATATTTCTTCCTGCCTGTCTGTCTGTCTGCTTGTATCTATGTCTGTGTACCTTCCTGCCTGTCTGTCTGTCTGATTGTATCTATGTCTGTGTACCTGTGTGTCTGTCTGTCTGTTTATATTTGTCTGTGTGCCTGTGTGTCTGTCTGTCTGTTTATATCTATGTCTGTGTGTGTCTTTCTGTCTGTCTGTTTATATTTGTGTCTATGTGTCTGTCTGCTTGTATTTATGTCTGTGTGTCTGTCTGCTTGTATTTATGTCTGTGTGTCTGTCTGTCTGTCTGCTTGTATTTATGTCTGTGTGTCTGTCTGTCTGTCTGCTTGTATTTATGTCTGCGTACCTGTGTGCCTGTCTGTCTGTCTGCTTGTATTTATGTCTGTGTACCTGTGTGTCTGTCTGCTTGTATTTATGTCTGTGTGTCTGTCTGCTTGTATTTATGTCTGTGTGTCTGTCTGTCTGTCTGTCTGTCTGCTTGTATTTATATCTGTGTGTCTGTCTGTCTGTCTGTCTGTCTGCTTGTATTTATGTCTGTGTGTCTGTCTGTCTGTCTGTCTGTCTGTTTGTATTTATGTCTGTGTGTCTGTCTGTCTGTCTGTCTGTCTGCTTGTATTTATGTCTGTGTGTCTGTCTGTCTGTCTGTCTGTCTGTTTGTATTTATGTCTGTGTGTCTGTCTGTCTGTCTGTCTGTCTGCTTGTATTTATGCCTGTGTGTCTGTCTGTCTGTCTGCTTGTATTTATGTCTGTGTGCCTGGGTGTCTGTCTGCTTGTATTTATGTCTGTGTGCCTGGGTGTCTGTCTGCTTGTATTTATGTCTGTGTGTCTGGTCTGTCTGTCTGCTTGTATTTATGTCTGGTGTCTCTGGGTCTGTCTGTCTTCTGCTTGTATTTATGTCTGTGTGTCTGTCTGTCTGCTTGTATTTATGTCTGTGTGTCGTGTCTGTCTGTTTGTATTTATGTCTGTGTGTCTGTCTGTCTGTCTGTCTGTCTGCTTGTATTTATGTTTGTGTGTCTGTCTGCTCTGTCTGTCTTTTGTATTTATGTCTGTGTGTCTGTCTGTCTGTATGTCTGTCTGCTTTTTTATGCCTGGTGTCTGTCTGTCTCTGCCTTGTATTATGTCTGTGTGCCTGGTGTCTGTTGCTGTATTTATTCTGTGTGCCTGGGTGTCTGTCTGCTTGTATTTAGCTGTGTGTCTGTCGTCTGTCTGCTTGTATTTATGTCTGTGTGCCTGGGTGTCTGTCTGCTTGTATTTATGTCTGTGTGCCTGTCTGTCTGTCTGCTTGTTTTATGTCTGTGTGCCTGGGTGTCTGTTGCTTTATTTATGTCTGTGTGCCTGGGTGCTGTCTGACTTGTATTATTCTGGTGCCTGTCTGGCTGTCTGTCTTGCTTGTATTTATGTCTGTGTGCCTGGGGTCTGTCTGCTGTATTTTGTCTGGCCTGGCTGTCTGTCTGCTTGTATTTATGCCTGGTGTCTGTCTGTCTGGTCTGCTTGGAGTTTATGCCTGTGTGTCTGTGCTGTTGTCTGTTGTATTAGTCTGTGTGCCTGGGTGTCGTCTGCTGTATTTAGTGTATGTGTGCCTGTCTGTCTTTGCTTGTATTTAGTATGTGTGCCTGTTCTGTCGTCTGCCGGTATGTATGTCTGATGTTTGTGTGCATGGGTGTCTGTCTGCTGTATTATTCTGTGTGCCGTCTGCGTCTGCTGTATTTATGTCCTTGTGTCTGTCTGTCGTCTGTCTGGTATTTATGTCTGTGTGTTGCTGTCTGTCTGTCTGTCTGCTTGTATTTATGCCTGTGGTGTCTGTCTGTCTGTCTGCTGTATTATGTCTGTGTGCTGGGTGTCTGTCTGCTTGTATTTTGTCTGTGTGTCTGGGTCTGTCTGCTTGTATTTATGTCTGTGTGCTTGTCTGTCTGTGCTGTATTTATGTCTGTGTGCTGGGTGTCTGTTGTTGGTATTTATGCCTGTGTGTCTGTCTGTCTGTCTGCTTGTATTTATGTCTGTGTGCCTGGGTGTCTGTCTGCTTGTATTTATGTCTGTGTGCCTGTCTGTCTGTCTGCTTGTATTTATGTCTGTGTGTTTGTGTGTCTGTCTGTCTGTTTATATTTATGTCTGTGTGTTTGTGTGTCTGTCTGTCTGTTTATATTTATGTCTGTGTCTGTCTTTCTGTCTGTCTGTCTGTTTATATTTATGTCTGTGTGTCTGTCTGCTTGTATGTATGTATATGTGTCTGTCTGTCTGTCTGTCTGTTTATATTTGGGTCTGTGTACCTGTCTGTATGTATGTCTGTCTCTATTTGTCTTTCTGTCTGTCTATATGTCTGTCTGTCTGCATATCTCTCTCTCTCTCTCTCTCTCTCTCTCTCTCTCTCTCTCTCTCTCTCTCTCTCTCTCTCTCTCTCTCTCTCTCTCTCTCTCTCTCTCTCTCTCTCTCTCCGTCATTCTTCACGGTCTTTCATAATACTTAATCTCTCTTAACAAGCGCTCACTGAACGGCTTTTAGCGAACGTGATTATAATTAATGGGTGGCGCTTAATGTAAATACAGAGGTGAAACTTGAACCTCGGGGACAGGCTGCCCTTGAGGAGGAGGGTGCCACTCGCCCCTCAGTGCCAGTGCCATTGCAGAGCCTCATCTCCTTCCCCCTGGCTGGCACTCCCTGAGGTCAAATGCCAGGGGTCAGGGAGGGTTAGGGAGGGTCAGGGGTGAGGTGTTTAGAAAGTGAGGGTGCGGGGGGGATGGGGGGATGGTTAGGTAATATTCGATTAGAGGATCAAGGAACGTGTTTTATGGGTCCCCTCCGAGTTATGAGGTCAGCCACCTTTTTAAGGGTTCAGACGGGACACGGCGCCTCGGGTTACCTTCCATGGGGCTAAACTGTGCTGGGTTTTATGTGCCGGATTTGATGCTTTTGTTGGGCATTCTAAATTGGGTTTTTTTTATGTGGGATTAAATGCTTTTGTTGGATGATTCTAAATGGGTTTTTTTGTTGTTGGGTGATTCTAAATGGGTCTTTTTTTGTTGTTGGGTGATTTTAAATGGTTTTTTTTTATGTTGGGTAATTCTAAATGGGTCTTTTTTGTGTTGGGTGATTCTAAATGGGTCTTTTTTGTTGTTGGGTAATTCTAAATGGGTCTTTTCTGTGTTGGGTGATTCTAAATGGGTCTTTTTTGTTGGGTAATTCTAAATGGGTCTTTTTTGTTGGGTAATTCTAAATGGGTCTTTTTTGTTGTTGGGTGATTCTAAATGGGTCTTTTTTTGTTGGGTGATTCTAAATGGGTCTTTTTTTGTTGGATGATTCTAAATGGGTCTTTTTTTGTTGGGTGATTCTAAATGGGTCTTTTTTGTGTTGGGTAATTCTAAATGGGTCTTTTTTGTTGTTGGATGATTCTTAATGGGTCTTTTTTGTTAGGTGATTCTAAATGGGTCTTTTTTTGTTCGGTGATTCTAAATGGGTCTTTTTTTGTTGGTGATTCTAAATGGGTCTTTTTTTTTTGGGTGATTCTAAATGGGTCTTTTTTTGTTGGATGATTCTAATGGGACTTTTTCATATGCGGGATTCAATGCCTTTGTTGGGTGATTCAAAATGGGTCTTTGCAGCATTGCTATTACTTATCCTTTGTACATTGAGTGACAAAATAAACACGTAGGACACCCTTACGCAATAACTTAACTCATTTTCGCCCTTTTTGAAAATCATGTATTTTTTATTTTCCTTAGAAGCATCTTGCAGGTTTACTTTACATTTTTCTTAGTATCATAATTTTTTTTGTAACTTATAAAACCCTTACCTATTCCCCCTCATATGCAAAAACCGGAAAAAATAGACATCATTTTTCTTTGCTATTATGTGTCCTACTTCTACTGCTTCTACGCCTCTTCCTCCTCCTCCTCCACCTTCATATCTATTACCACCTCCTCCTCCTCCTCCTCCTCCTTATCACCGTCTCAAGCCGTGTAAACAAGACCAATATAAGCAATACTATCAATGCACTACGTCATATTATCCATCTATTTATTTTCTACACACACAGCATCGAGTCTTCAATATCCACCACCTCCTCCAAGCTTATCATTCATCCATCAATTGTAACACAAACGATAATGCGCTTCTGTTTCCCATCACTTTTTTTTCATCACTCACTTTGAAAATATAAGTATGCTCTCTCTCTCTCTCTCTCTCTGTATATGTAAATAAATTTTCATCTGTGTCAATACAAGAAGACGGGCAATAAATAATCACCTTAGTAAATGGGTGAACAAAAGATTTTAATTGTTAATAATTTACTGGCAACTGATTTGTTTATACCGTATGCGATTTACTGTATGGGGTAGTATGCTGCTCTTTCTCTCTCTCTCTCTCTCTCTCTCTCTCTCTCTCTCTTCTCTCTCTCTCTCTCTCTCTCTCTCTCTCTCTCTCTCTGTCTCTCTCTCTCTCTCTCCTCTCTCTCTCTCTCTCTCTCTCTCTCTCTCTCTCTCTCTCTCTCTCTCTCTCTCTCTCTCTCTCTCTCTCTCTCAAGTAATGGTATAGTTGCTGTTGTGATAGCAAAAGTGGTAGCGGAGATAGTAGTTAGTAGTAGTAGTAGTAGTAGTAGTAGTAGTAGTAGTAGTAGTAGTAGTAGTAGTAGTAGTAGTAGTAGTGTTAGTGGAGATAGTAGTACCGTAGATAACAGTATAGTCGCCACCTGCACTAATGTCGCCAGGCGCCATATATTACGAATTATAGCATCACTACTGATTTTTATGTGCCACTGAAGATGATACACAGTAGTTTATATCATGACTGTATAATCTACCCTGTTTCAGCGTTGTTCTATGCTTTGTATCTGCAAGTATATACGGTTTCAAATTTCACTATTCGTTTTTTTTTCGGGCGACGACGACGGCGGGAGGACACTCTTAACATAAACACTAGATGGCGACTTTATTGTAGCCCGTTAACGACGTCGCCACTCGGTTTTATTTTTTTGTAATTTGTTCATTTATAGCCATAATATGACACAGATGAAGACACAAAATGACACAAACTCTCCAGATAGCCCCTTCTAACTTTCCTAAAATCATGGATGTAGAAATGTAAGTATTAACGCCACCAGACGTCTGTAAATAACAAAAAAACGTTGTCCTGGCGACTTTAGTGTTATCTACGGTAGTAGTAGTAGTAGTAGTAGTAGTAGTAGAAGTAGTGGTAGTGGAGATAGTAGTAGTAGTAGTAGTAGTAGTGGAGATAGTAGTAGAAGTAGTAGTAGTAGTAGTAGTAGTAGTAGTAGTAGTAGTAGTAGTAGTAGTAGTAGTATTGGTAGTGGATACAGTAGTAGTAGTAGTAGTAGTAGTAGTAGTAGTAGTAGTAGTAGTAGTAGTAGTAATAGTAGTAGTAGTAGTAGTAGTAGTAGTAGTAATAGTAGTAGTAGTAGTAGTTGGACTGGTAGTGGTAGCAGTAATAGTTATTGTTGTATTTGCTGTTCTTGTTCTTGTTGTGACCGCTTTGCTAGAATAACAATGAAGAAATAACACTTGCGGTAACATCAATAATAACAACAGAATAACGATAAAAAGAATTACAATAACAACAATGATAACAATGATAAACCACTAACAACAACAACAACCACAACAACCACCACAACAACAACACAACAACCACCACAACAACAACAACAATAACAATAACAACAACCACTGACAACAACAACACAACAACCACAACAACAACAACAATACAACAACCACAACAACACAACAACAACACAACAACAACCACCACAACAACAACAACAATAACAATAACAACAACCACTAATAACAACAACCACAACAACAACAACCACAACAACAATAACAATAAACACCATAGACGTCTAACCACACGCCTATTAATATGCAAATCGTCGTAATTGGAACATCTTAACCTGACGTCCAATTTACATACAAAGGTAATTATATGGGATAACTCTAATGAGGGCGTAATTACCCAGTGTTGGGGGGGGGGAGGGGAGTAAAGGGGGGAGGGAAGAAGGTAAAGTTGAAATAGAGAAGGTATAAGGGAATGGTACAAGAATAAAGGGATGGATGGAAAAGAGAGGGAGAGAAAGGGTTGAAGGGAAAGAGATTGAGAGAGAGGGGAGAGAGAGAGACAGAGAGAGAGAGAGAGAGAGAGAGAGAGAGAGAGAGAGAGAGAGAGAGAGAGAGAGAGAGAGAGAGAGAGAGGAGAGAGAGAGAGAGAGAGAGAGAGAGAGAGAGAGAGAGAGAGAGAGAGGGAAATATATAGGCTACCCCACCCCTTCTTACATTATCTATCCCCCTTTCCCCTTCCTCCCTTCCCCTCCCCACCAATCCCCATCCTTTACAGCGATCACTTAAGAGGAATTTTGAACAAGAGTTAAGAGCTTCGCGGGGGAGGGGGGGCAGGGGGGGGAGGCCGCTCCCTTTACCCCATTTAACTAGCAACAAAAAATGGAAAGAGGGTGACCCATTTTCTCCTCTTCGGGAAGCTAAACGAAGACCAATAATGTCAGACAAGATGAGTGGGTGATGAGGGGAAGGCAGGGGAAAGGGGGGGGAGGGTTAGAGGGGGGTGTAAGAGGAAGGGAAGAGGAAGGACGGAAAGGGGAAGGAAAAGAAAGAGAGAGAGAGAGAGAGAGAGAGAGAGAGAGAGAGAGAGAGAGAGAGAGAGAGAGAGAGAGAGAGAGAGAGAGAGAGAGAGAGAGAGAGAGAGAGAGATACCACCTGGGCCTGGACAGCCCGGTGGTCACGGAGGACACCGTGGCCCGCCTCCTGCGCACCATCAACACCAAAAAGGCGCCTGGACCTGATGGTGTGAGTCCCTTCCTGCTCAAGCACTGTGCAGAGGAGCTGATAAGGCCCCTCACGCACATCTTTCAGCAATGCCTCCAAACGGGCGCCTGGCCAAGCCTGTGGAGGGAGGCTCGTGTCACGCCCGTACACAAGAAAAAGGAGAGGACTGATCCAGCCAACTATCGTCCAATCTCGCTCCTGTCAGTTGTCAGCAAGATCTTAGAAAGGATTATTGCAGAGCAACTGACCCGCCACCTAGAGGAGCACCACCTGATGTCCCCTAGACAGTACGGGTTTAGGAAGGGACGCTCCGCCTCGGACCTGCTTCTCCTGTTCTCCAAATCATGGCAGGACTCCCTGGACTCTGGCCGCCCATCGCTGGTGATTGCCCTGGACATCGCCGGGGCCTTTTGACTGTGTGTGACACAAGGGCCTCCTGGCAAAGCTTGAACAGCTCGGCATCACGGGACACCTGCTGGCGCTGTTCTCGAGCTACCTGCACAGCCGGAGTCTGAGGGTGGTGGTGAATGGGAGCACGTCAGCCACATACCCGGTGGAGGCTTCTGTTCCACAAGGATCGGTCCTGGGCCCCATCCTGTGGAACATTTATTTCAATGACCTCCTCCAAAGCCTCCCTGTGGCGTCTGCTTATGCTGCCGACTGCACCGTGTCCCACACCTACACCAGAGAGGAGACTGCGAACGTGATAGATGCCACCAACCGTCAACTTGGTGACATCACGGCCTGGGGAAGACGGTGACAAGTCCAGTTTGCTGCCGAGAAGACCCAGGCCATGGTTATATCACGTTCGAGGGAGACTCCAGGCTTCTCGAGGGGAAGCTGAAGTTTGGGGACGATACCCTTGTCATCAAGGACTCCATCAACATCCTGGGGGTGGAGGTTGACTCCAGGTTCAGCTTTGACCGCCACTTGGAGACAGTGGCGCGTCGAGCCTCACTGAGGGTGACTCTCCTGCGCCGAGTAAGGCACCTGCTCAACGCTGATGGCCTCATGCGGCTGTACAAGGCCCAAGTGAGGCCCGTCATGGAGTATAGTCCTCTCACCTGGATGAGTAGTGCCCAGTGCCACCTGTCACTGCTGGACAAAGTGCAGAGACGTGCTGAGCGCCTCATACACCAAACCGCCGACCAACATCACATGGAATGTCGCCCGAGGCAACAGTGGCGGCAGCAGCAGCGACGACTACAACAACATCAGCTGCAGCTCCAACAACACCAGCAACAACAACAACAACGACTACAGCAGGAGCAGTGGCGGGATGATCCCCGCTCCCAGTTTGATAGTCTGGGGCACCGGAGGAAAGTCGGTGCCCTCACAGTGTTGCACAAGGCCCAGGTGCAACACTCTTCCCACCTTGCAGGACTTCGGGTCCCATGGAGGTCTGTGCGCGCTACGAGGACGGTCGTGTCAGGTGATCTCCTCCTCGAAGCCCCGAGGACCCACACCGTGATGTGCCAGCGAGCCTTTACTTGGGCCACGGCGACACGGTGGAACACTTTCACGGTTGAGGTGGATGTCGTGGCCATGAACACCCAGCAGGTGAAGGTGGCGGTCCACAGATGGTGCCGCTTACATCCGCCTTAGTGACCGTAAGGCGTGATACAGTGCCGTGTCATTAGTGACACACAGTGACACAGTGACATATACATAGTGACACACATTGACACTTAGTAGACACAGTGACATACAGTGTACGTGGCAATAGTGCGCCTGACAAGTACCTGTGACGGATAGTGACCCTCAGCCTGTAATACAGTGTACTTACTTACTACTTAGTTATTATCTTACAAGGCATAGCTTTCGGATAGATGTCCCCGGGACAGGGGACTTCTTTAGCTTCTGCCACTTAATGCCTTCATCAACCTCCTTATCAATGTGTAGCCCCATGTCAACCATGATGTAAGTTGTTTAAATAAAAAATAAAAAATAAAAAAGAGAGAGAGAGCGATGGTAAGGGCGGCGGTGGAGAGGCGATGGTCTGGTGTTGTAGAAATGTCAAGAGTTGGTGAGGGAAGTTTACTGCTTTGCACCTGTCTCTCTCTCTCTCTCTCTCTCTCTCTCTCTCTCTCTCTCTCTCTCTCTCTCTCTCTCTCTCTCTCTCTCTCATACACACACACACGCTTATACCTGATAATTATAAAGCTAACCTATCATAATAAAATCTACCTAAACCTAACTTAGCCAAGCCAACTTAGCAACATATATTAAACAAGATTCTTATGTAACTAGTTAGCTAGTCAAATAAATGAGTATATGAACTAGAAATACACAAGGTGTGTATATATGTATAAATAGTTTTTTTTAAAGTATGAAATAGCATATATATATATATATATATATATATATATATATATATATATATATATATATATATATATATATATATATATATATATATATATATATATATATATATATATATATGTATGAGTTTTTAAAAAAGTAATGCAGTGAACAAAATATACCAGATTCCTTGTTTGAGGCAGAATCGCCACCTGTGTTTTGTTGTAGACATAATAATGGTGTAAGGAATGGTTGCCGTGGTGGAGGCAGACGGTGACTTGTCTCACTCTGCTATAGAATATTAGATAACAAATATAGAGAAAGGAAATAGATTATAAACCTTCACAATTAGAACAAATGAATAGATGAACAAAGATGGATGGGAGACTGAAAAGAAAATAGAGAATAATGATCAAAACAAAAATAAAAATCACTCTAAAGTTTTAAGTACGTATGTTTGAGTTTTTATAATGTACTGTTTACTTCATATATTTATCATTGATTTATTTAAAGATAGGATGTGGAGAGGAGGATTGAAGTGTGAAGAGATAAAAAGAAACATTGAAAACATCGAAGGAAAAGGCAAAGAAAGGGAAGGAAAGCGTCGAAGAGATGGAACTTTGGCTGGGAAAGGAAAGATTAAGAGGGAGGGCAGGAGAAACGCGACCGGTGTGACGGAGAGAAGGAGGAGGAGGAGGATTACATAGGATTACATAGGAGTAACAGACACCAGGAGACCTATTGGTCCATAGCGAGGGTATCTGCTGAACTACATACTACTAACTATCAACTACTTGTAAGAAAACAGTTGGAAAATGATACCATGTCCCTAAAAAGGATAGGAACATGGAAGTTTCATAGTGCAGAATGATAGGATATGGAAAATACTACCTACAACTACCACTACCACTACAACTAATCGATACGGGGGACTAGATACGAATTCGCACTATCAATACCCATTTACTTTACAGTGCGCGTCAAGTCTGTTTTTGAATGTAGTTATTGTGTTGGCTCCGACAACATTTGCTGGTAACTTGTTCCATCGATCAACGACTCTAACATTGAAATAATTTTTACGGAGATCGGTGATGCAACATTGACCGTTTAGTTTTAAACCATTATTTCTTGTTGTCACTTGAGTTGAAAGCTCGAATAGGTTCTCTTGATTGATGACATCAAAACCTTTTAGGATATTAAAGGTTTCTATCAGGTCCCCACGGATTCTACGATCCTTTAAGGAAAACATATTAAGTTTCCGCAGTCTCTCTTCATAAGATGAATTTCGCAGAGATGGAATTTGTTTGGTTGCTCTTCTTTGCACTGATTCCAATTTGGCTTGATCTTTTACGAAACAGGGCGACCAGAATTGAACGGCATATTCCAAGTGCGGCCTAACCAAGGACGTGTATAATTGTGTCATTACTTTCGGAGTTTTATGTTCAAAGTTACGTTTAATAAAGCCCAACATCATATTTGCCTTTTTACTGGCAGCTAGGCAATGCGAACTGGTTTTCAGATCATTACTGATGATGACACCTAAATCCTTTTCCTGCTGTACTTCAGTTAACGATTTATTTTGCATTTGATAGTTATATTTGAGGTTATCGTTGCCTATATGCATTACTTTACATTTATCGGAATTGAATTTTAATAGCCATTTATCACTCCAATCTGATAGTTTGTCGAGATCACTTTGTATGAGTTCGCAGTTTTCTCTAGTATATGCTTTACCGCCTAATTTGGTGTCATCTGCAAATTTTGATATTTTAGATACAAGTCCACAGTCCAGATCGTTGATATATATCAGAAAAAGAGTAGGACCCAAGACCGAGCCCTGAGGCACCCCACTAGTGACATCTAACCAATCAGATGCCTCACCATTTATTACTACCCGTTGAGGAGGAGAAGGAGGAGGAGGAGGAGGAGGAGGAGGAGGAGAAGGAGGAAAAGATGCAACTGGAGAAGGGAGCGAGGGGAAAAAGGATGACTAGGGTAAAGGTAAATGAGAAAAGAGGAGAAGGAGGAGGAAGAAGAGGAAAAGGCCAGTTAAAGAGGAAAAGGAGGAGAAGGAGGAGGAGGAGAAGAGGAAAAGGAGGAGAAGAAGGAGGAAAAAAGAGGAGAAAGAGGAGGAAGAAGAAGAGGAAAAGGTCAGTTAAAGGTGGGAAATGGACAGTAGTTGACAAATACACACACAAAAAAAGAAGAAAAAACAGAGATCAGTCAAAATATTACACAAAAAAAACCCAGATTTCCTCCTACCTACCTTCCCCACAAAAGAAAACTCAAAAATCTATTCCTTAGACTCAGACTTAGAGGCTGGTATGGCGTGGCAGTGTAGGAGAGGAGGGAGTGCCATAGGTGCCATGGTGATTGGGGCACCTCTGGTTTCTACCTTTGTGTGGTTTCTCAGAAGATTTGTGAGGGCATGGAGGGGGGGGAGGGGGGAGGGGTCACTTTTACGGCGGGGTCAACCAGGGAAGGAAGAACAGGAAGAGGAGGAGGAGGAGGAGGAGGAGGGGCGTGGGCAGGTAGAGGGAGAGAAGGAAGGAGGAATAAAAGTTAACCGTCATTGAGGTGATGGGGAGGGAGAGAGAGAGAGAGAGAGAGAGAGAGAGAGAGAGAGAGAGAGAGAGAGAGAGAGAGAGAGAGAGAGAGAGAGAGAGAGAGAGAGAGAGAGAGAGAGAGAGAGAGAGAGAGAGGAATGCTTATACGTTACCCTCACGTCACCTTCTCCCATCACCCTCAACCATCCGTTTTTTATCCCCTCTTTTTCCCCTCCTTACCCTCACCCCCTCGCCCTTTCCTAATTACGCCAATATATCCTCCTCCTGCTCCTCCTCCTCCTCCTCCTCCTGCTTCCCACACACACTGGGCCACGCCACCTTCGAGTGACTCCTTCTTTCTATCAGTGAGAAACATCCAATGCGTTCTCTGTATATCGTTCTAAACTATATTCAATGTTGTTGTCTTCATAGCCTATTTATTTCATTATCAATTTATTCGGTAATCAAATTTTTTTGTTTTTTTTATGAACGCGTTTCTAGATATTATGCATCGTCGTCCCCTTTTCTTTAGGGTTTAAATGACAAAATAAGACGTTTTTTTCGATTTTCTAACACTGACATGACGTTTTTGTTCGTCCTTAATATAAAAGCATCACTATAAACGATTTTTTGTTTATACTATCACGTAAAAAAAAAAAATCAGACTCACTTTTCTTTTTTCATTCATTACAATCTACTTAATTTATCACCAACGCATTTTTTTAATAAATAAATTTGCAATTATACGAATATCTGAACTTTTTCTTTCTTTCTTCAGTTATTAAGTATCTTTTATAATTTTTTCAATCAACAATAGTGTTCTGTGTTTTCTTCATGTCTCTCCAGCCATTAATTTCCTTCAATACCTTTTTTACCACAGACTGATAATTTCCAGGCAGCTTCAGGTAAAGTCACCCTTCCAACAGAGGGGACGAGGGGAAGCGAGGGGAGGTGAGGCGCGTAAAGATGGGAGGAAGAAGGGGAGGAGCTTCGAGGGAGGGAGGGAGGGAAGATGGGAAGGAGGAAAGAAACGGCCAAGGGAGGAACGGTTGAGGGGAGAGGTGAGGGGAAGTGCCGGTGGTTGGTGGGCGGATGTGGTTTCGTCAGGTGAGGGGTGACGAGGGGTGACGAGGGGTGTGTGAGGGGAAGGTGAGGGGAAGGAAGGAGGCGTGTGATAGTGCGTGAGAGAGCGCTTGAGATAGTGAGCAAGAGGGCGTGAGAAGAGAGAGAGAGAGAGAGAGAGAGAGAAGAGAGAGAGAGAGAGAGAGAGAGAGAGAGAGAGAGAGAGAGAGAGAGGAGAGAGAGGAGAGAGAGAGAGGAGAGAGGAGAGAGAGAGGAGAGAGAGAGGATGAATGAGGAGGAAGGAAAGGGAGACAGGTAGAAAGAGGGGAAGGGTAACCTCCTAAGGTGGCGGAGATGAGGGGAAGAGGGCAAAGGTCAGGATGTGAGGGGATACGAGGGGAAACTGTGTGTGTGTGTGTGTGTGGTGTGTGTGTGTGTGTGTGTGTGTGTGTGTGTGTGTGTGTGTGTGTGTGTGTGTGTGTGTGTGTGTGTGTTGGCGGAAATGACTTAAGGTAGGCGTGAAGGTATACCCTGTTCACCATCAATGATAATAACGATAATAATAATAATAATAATAATGACAATGATGATAATAATAATAACAATAATGATAATAGAAAAAATAATACCTTGTTTAATCATGATGTTACCAAAGATTTTGTTTATCTACCAATAAACTGTGATTGTGATTGTCTAAAAAGGAGTAAAAGAGAGAGAGAGAGAGAGAGAAGAGAGAGAGAGAGAGGAGAGAGAGAGAGAGAGAGAGAGAGAGAGAGAGTGAGAGAGAGAGAGGAGAGAGAGAGAGAGAGAGAGTGAGAAGAGAGAGAGAAGAGAGAGAGAGAGAGAGAGAGAAAGAGAGAGAGAGAGAGAGAGAGAGTCGATAGGGAGATAGGAATGGAGCGACGTCGGGGAAGATGGACAGGAGGGAGGGAAAGGAAAGATGAAGGAAAGGAGGGGGAGAGAGGATGTGGGGAAGGGAGGGGAAGAGAGAGGAGGAGGGGAAGGGAGAGGATGAGGGGAAGGGAGGGGAAGGAGGGTAAGGGAGGGGAAGGGAGGGAAGGATGAGGGAAGGGAGGGGAAGAAGGGCAGAAGTGGGACAAAAAACGTAGCATGTTTCTGATGTAACTCTGCCTCGGCCGCTCTACCATCCATCAAAAGGTGTCACGCCAACCAGCCTCCTCCTCCTCCTCCTCCTCCTCCCGGGCCTTTGTACTACAGGCGCCCTTATACTAGTAGCGCCCTTGTACTACATAGAAGCGCCCTAGTTCTAACAGCTCTCGTACTACTAGCAACACCCCTTGTATCTCCGTCACCTAGTACTGATCCTTGTTATATTTTTTTTATATCACAAAAGACTGGCCAAGGAGGAAAAAACTGGTCAAGGGGCAAAAAAAAAGAGTAACAAAAAGTTCGCTAGCTGTCAGTCCCCATAAAGAAGACAGCCTAACTAATTGAGACTACCGATACCTTGTTTTAACTAGTAACTCTTCTACAAGTATTACTAGTTTTACCCTGGGACAGTGCTATAAATCACCTTAACCCCTTGAGGCCCATGACGTGATTTTCATTGTAATTTGGGTACCATTTAGACGATTTTAATGAATACAAGCAATATTTTATAGATAATGACCTGTTTAGTATCCTTGTCCACCAGCTAACTTGGTATATTCAGTTAGTTTTTTGTAGTTTGATGGTTAACAACAGACGATTTTATATAGCAAAGGAAAGATCTGGGCGTGAAGGGGTTAAGACTACTAGTGACAACCTGGTACTATTATCATTGCTATTATTTATATTATACTGTAACTAGCGATATCTTGCTGTAACTAGTAACTCATCTACATGTATTACTAGTATTTTCCTGATATAGTACTATTAATGGACACTTTTGGACTATTAGTGGCAAACTGGTACTATTATTGTCTACCTGGTATACTATTAGCATCACCGTATGGCCCTATTTAAGCTCCTTGTTTTAACTAGTAATTCATCTACAGGTATTACTAGTTTTATTCCATGGTACAATACTATCAATGAACACTTTGGGACTATTAGTGGCAAGCTGCACTGCTATCGACTACCTGGCACTACTATTGACTACCTGGCACTACTATCGACTACCTGGCACTATTATCGACCACCTGGCACTATTATCGACCACGTGGCACTATTATCGACCACGTGGCACTATTATCGACCACGTGGCACTATTATCGACCACCTGCCACTATTATCGACTACCTGGCACTATTATCGACCACCTGCCACTGCTATCGACCACGTGGCACTACTATCGACTACCTGGCACTATTATCGACCACCTGGCACTACTATCGACCACCTGGCACTATTATCGACCACCTGGCACTATTATCGACCACCTGGCACTATTATCGACCACCTGGCACTATTATCGACCACCTGGCACTACTATCGACCACCTGGCACTATTATCGACCACCTGGCACTATTATCGACCACTTGGCACTACTATCGACCACCTGGCACTATTATCGACCACCTGGCACTATTATCGACCACCTGGCACTATTATCGACTACCTGGCACTATTATCGACCACCTGGCACTATTATCGACCACCTGGCACTACTATCGACCACGTGGCACTACTATCGACTACCTGGCACTACTATCGACCACCTGGCACTACTATCGACCACCTGGCACTATTAACGACCACCTGGCACTACTATCGACCACCTGGCACTATTATCGACCACCTGGCACTATTATCGACCACCTGGCACTATTATCGACTACCTGGCACTATTATCGACCACCTGGCACTACTATCGACCATCTGGCACTATTATCGACCACCTGGCATTACTATCGACCACCTGGCACTACTATCGACCACCTGGCAGTATTATCGACCACCTGGCACTATTATCGACCACCTGGCACTATTAGCAACCACCTGGCACTACTATCGACTACCTGGCACTACTGTCGACTACCTGGCACTACTATCGACTACCTGGCACTACTATCGACTATCTGGCACTACTGTCAACTACCTGGCACTACTATTAGCATCAGCGTATGGCACTATTTAATCTAGTGACGTTGAAGGAAACAAGTGGTGGTCCTGTGACAGCGCGTGGCACCCTAGGGACCATTGGTGGCCCTCCTAGTACTGCCTGGCACTCCATTCCGTCCTGTGGCACTATAAAAGTCCTCCGAAGCGAGCCACCGGGAGGACCTAATCTCACGGCGCTATTGTTACTGTGGCACTCTCTATTTTTACTCGCCTGGCACTATTTGTTGGGGCGGCCAGGCACTTGTGAGGGTTAGGGGGTGGTGGGGTGGCACTTGTTTATGGGGACGCGGGCATACTCGAGGGTGACGGGGAAATGGTAATGAGAGGGAGGGGAGTGAGGGGAAGGAGGGGAAGGAAGGGAAGGGCGGGGAGGGAGGAGAAATGGGTGAATATTTAACCTTACGAAAGAAAGAGCGAGGGGAGAGGGAGGAGAGAGAAGGTGGTTTAAAGAAGGGGTGGGTTCTCTCTCTCTCTCTCTCTCTCTCTCTCTCTCTCTCTCTCTCTCTCTTAAAGAAATGGCAACTTAACGTCAACCTTTCTGTGTCTCAACGACGAGTAGGTCTTAACATTAATGAGAATAAAGAGTTCGTAATTCTCTCCAGTCCCTCCCTCCCTCCCTCCCTTCCTTCTCTCCATGCTTTCCTACCTTCCTGCACCATTCAACCGATTATGAAAATACTAAAGTAAGATCAAAGGAGGAGGAGGAGGAGGAATAAGAGGGAGGAGGAGGAATAAGAGGAAGGGAAAGAAAAATCAGTAGAAACAGTTTTATAATGAACACAAAATATAGTTTCTTTGCTTCCTGGTGTCCGGGTAATGTTGTTAAGTATACAGGGTGTTGATGGCTTAACCCCTTGAGACCCAGAACGTAATTTACATTGTCATTTGGGTACCATTAGACGATTTTCAGTGAATATAAGCAATGTTTTATAGATATGACCTGTTTAATATCCTTGTCGACTAGCTAATTTGGTATATTTAGTTACTTTTCGTAATTTTATGGCTAACAACAGACAATTTTATATAGCTAAGGAAAGATCTGGGCGTGAAGGGGTTAATAGGAGGGAAGGAAGGAAAGTAGGTAAGAACATAAGAAAATAAGGAAGCTACAAGAGGCCGTGAGACCTACACGTGGTAGTTCCTGTTACTTAGCACTATATACCTCCATCCACCTCTCCTCCCCATCCATGTAATTGTCTTGCCTCCTCTTAAAAGATCTGATAATGCTGGTAGGTAGGTAGGCAGCTAATGAGGGAGTAGGGAGGGAGGGAAGATGTGAGAGGAGGTAAAGGAGGAAAGAAGGAAATAAATCTTAACAGTAAAATCAAGGCTAGAAAAAATAAAACATCCCGTATGAAATAAAATAAGAAAATAACTGGATAATAAAGATAATTAACTTGTAAGATAATAAGAAAGAGTAATTAGTTAGTTTCTAGTTATAAAAAAAATTGAACATGATTGGAAAATGTGAATAAACAGCTTATGAATCTTGTGAAAATACAGGTGTTTCTTTTTTGTATTTTCCCATATAAGAATTTATATAGGCACTTGATACTTTTGTTAATTACTGATTAGAGTAAATTTCTGGTCCATGAATGATTTGGTATACGTAATTTCTTTTTATTCATATTTGTGATCATAAATATCTATCTATCTATTGATTAGTCAGGTGTGGCGCTTGTCTCCCCTCCCAGGCACAGGTGTTGCACAGGTGTGATGTACCTGTGCCTGTACCTGTCTTCACCTCACAGCAGGCACGTGTCATTAATCTTAGTGACGCAACTCGTACCAATCTATTCCTCGACAATCAGAAGTATATATTTTTTTTTCTGACGTTGGAGCCTATATAGCGCCTGTACGTTTTCTATCTTCCTTCCTTAGGCTTTTAACTTTAGTATGACTCATCTCACGTCAATCATCACTCATCACTGTTTATTGGTGTTCCTCATGTTAAGAACCGGACAATTTTGGGATCTAACCTCACACAACTCATAAACAGGTTCCCATACTCATTCCTAGGACGCAGATAAAAACATAAAAGGAAGGCAGATAATAAAATAAACTACATGCGCTATAGGCTCCAACGACAAATTAATTAAATAAAAACTCAGACAATGGTCATCTTGCTGTCTCCTTCCTCCCGTGTACCTCCTCCCCTTCCCCTTCCTCATATAAAACCCATTACTTCACCATTACAGTCTCCCATGAGTAACCCATTTCCTCCCCTCACACCCATACACAAACCTCCCCTCCCTCCTTAATGAGCAACTACAGTGATGAGTAATTACCACCTTGTTCATTTGACATCACTTACAGTCTTACAGGTTAAATCCTTCAGGTCCTTATAGCAAAAAATAGTACTCGTGAGTATTTACAGAAGCTTTGACTTATATATTGAACACGCAAGGACTCAGAAAAGTAGGTCATGTCTCCCTAGCCTGTTGGTCTTATACAGGTCAAGGTGTGAGGCAGCAGATAAATACTATAGTAATGATAGGGTAGACTACTGATTTAAGTAATTATAGAGTATTTAATTAGACACTCTTTAGTAAAATACAATAACATTCCTCTCTAATCCTTATATTCTTATTCAGGTAAGTGTATAAGACATATAAAGATTATAGTAATGATACAAGTGCTTGTGGACCCTTCGGACCCATGTATTGATGTTTGTAGTAGTAGTATATATTAGACAACAATGTGAGTGCAAACTCATAGGTGGATAATATAAAATTAACATAGGAAGGGAAATAATAGAAGGAGGACAGGAAGGGATGGTGAGGAGGGAGGCTGGGCTGGGAGACCAAGAAGAGTAAGAGGCAAGAAATCAAACACTCCAAAGTTATGTTGAATGTATCTGATAACGTTATTACTCACGTCTTCTCGGTCCTGTAATCAACACGTCCTTGACGTCTTACCTGAAAATATAAACAAAATAAATATCAAACGGAAATTTGCAGATAATGAGTAAAACCCCAGCAAATTCCCCAGAGCAACCCCACACAAACGGTAAGTCCATGAGTCTACGGAAAGACTGAAATGCGGCACGCCGTTACCGCAGAGTTTCTTTATGTATTCTAATACTCTTAAAAGTGTTTTTAGCCCAAACCCTCCTTCAAAATGATTCAATCGATATGGGATCAAGCCGCTTACAACCTACGATTTATTTGCGATTTTTTTAGCCAACTCTCATCAAAATTGAATTTACAGTTTCGGCTACCCAAAACAGACAGACACGCGGCTACTCCTATAGTATATTAGACAAGTGCTTGTGGGCCCTTCGGACTCATGTATTGATGTTTGTAGTAGTAGTATATATTAGACAACATGTGATTGCAAACTCCAATCGTGTTGTTGCTGTCGTTGGTCACTGGTCAAAGTGCCCTCGGGGTAGACCCACGTTCTGTGTGATTCAACCTGTTGTTTCCGTGTGATTCCAGCAACACACTCCACTGCACACACGCACACAAACGTCCATGATCTACTGATTTGTGGAATCCCGCAAGAGTTGTTATTCGCAGTTGTTCCTGTAATCTAATACTCCTAAAGTTTTTAGCCCAAAACCACCCCTTCAAAATGATTCAATCGACATGGGAACCAAGCCGTTACCACCAGATTTATTTGCGATTTTTTTAGCCTACTCTCATCAAAATTGAATGTACAGTTTCGGCTACCCAAAACAGACAGACAGACACACACACAGACACACGGCTACTCCTATAGTATATTAGATGGTATACCTAGATTTCAGTAATTATAGAGTATCCTATTAGACACTCTTTAGTAAAATATAATATCATCCTCTATAAACCTGTTGTCCTTATACAGGTAAGTGAATGAGGCAGCAGATAAAGACTATAGTAATTACATAGTATACCTATATTTCAGTCATTATAGAATAACGTATCACCTCTTTAGTCAAATACAAGCTAATGGATTGGAAGGTAAGGTTCTGGACTGGATTAATTAATGAAACATAGTTATAGCAAATAAAGACGATAGTAATGATTTGTTATGCCTAGATTTCAATAATTATACAGTATCTATCTATTACAAAGTCTTTAGTCAAATACAAGCTAATGGATTGGAAGGTAAGACTAATTACTGAAGGAAGGCTGGACTAATTAATGAGGGATAGTTATAGTGAACATGTCCTTGTTAATGATGAGCTATCTGTATGGGGCTAAGTCATCAGAGGGTTCCCCAGACATCAGTATTAGGCCCATTATTCATCATCCACAGTAATTATCTAGATTACGGGATAAGCAGCAGCATTATCAGATTTGCAGATGACACCGAGATGGGATGACAGATTATAGCAAGACCTGGATGAGACATAGATGATATATGGTGGGTCAACAAGATATATTTTGTGTAGCCTTATGACTAGCCTTATGACTAGCCCTATGACTTATGACTAGCCTTATGACTAGCCCTATGACTTATGACTAGCCCTATGCCTTATGACTAGCCTTATGACTAGCCCTATGACTTATGACTAGCCCTATGACTTATGACTAGCCTTATGACTAGCCTAATGACTAGCCCTATGACTTATGACTAGACTTATGACTAGCCCTATGACTTATGACTAGCCTTATGACTAGCCCTATGACTTATGACTAGCCCTATGACTTATGACTAGCCTTATGACTACCCCAAGACTTATGACTAGCCTTATGACTAGTCCTATGACTAGCCCTATGACTTATGACTAGCCCTATGACTTATGACTAGCCTTATGACTAGCCCTATGACTTATGACTAGCCTTATGACTAGCCCTATGACTTATGACTAGCCTTATGACTAACCCTATGACTTATGACTAGCCTTATGACTAGCCCTATGACTTATGACTAGCCCTATGACTTATGACTAGCCCTATGACTTTTATGACTAGCCCTTAGAACTATCAGCCCTATGACTTATGACTAGCCTTATGACTAGCCCTATGACTTATGACTAGCCTTATGACTAGCCCTATGACTTATGACTAGCCCTATGACTTATGACTAGCCTTATGACTAGCCCTATGACTTATGACTAGCCTTATGACTAGCCCTATGACTTATGACTAGCCTTATGACTAGCCCTATGACTCATGACTAGCCCTATGCCTTATGACTATCCTTATGACTAGCCCTATGACTTATGACTAGCCTTATGACTAGCCCTATGCCTTATGACTAGGCATATGACTAGCCCTATGACTTATGATTAGCCTTATTGACTACCCTGACTTATGACTACTTATGACTAGCCTATGACTTATGACTAAACCTTATGACTAGCCCTATGACTTATGACTACCTTATGACAGTTTGCCCTATGACTTATGACTAGCCTTATGACTAGCCCTATGACTTATGACTAGCCTTATGACTAGCCCTATGACTTATGACTAGCCTTATGACTAGCCCTATGACTTATGACTAGCCTTATGACTAGCCCTATGACTTATGACTAGCCCTATGACTTATGACTAGCCTTATGACTAGCCCTATGACTTATGACTAGCCTTATGACTAGCCCTGACTTATGACTACCCTTTTTCAGAACCTTTACACATGTATCTTATGATTGTTATGCCCTTATGTACTCTTTACACTTCACCCTTTACCCTTTCACCCTTTACCCTTTCCTATATAACCAGATGCAGACCTCAATCTGTCTCTCATACTAAGGAAGATTGACATACGTGGTCTATGATACAAGATAAGACATGGAGTTCAAAGTTCACATAGGCCACAACAGTTCAACTTCTTCAAAATTCATGACACAAGAAGTTTGAAGTGAATAATTATAATCGGCGTTAATTTCGTTGTTTCAGATCATTGAAACTCACGAAGCAACCTAATATGAAGGAAAAAAATGGCGAGTTCATATGCAAAACCTTAATTCATTCACTCCCTTCAGACTCAACTCATTGCATTTCTCTAACAATCAGATGCAGACGCTCTCACATCCCCTCCCCCCTTTCCCCCTCCCCTCTTCCCCCAGGTGTAGTTCCCCCCTTCCCTCTTCCCCCACGTGTAGTTCCCCCCTTCCCTCTTCCCCCAGGTGCATTCTCCCCTCCCCTCTTCCCCAGGTGTAGTTCCCTCCCCCGTGCCCCTTGCCCCCTGCCGCGTGTGCTCCCCAGGTAGTGCCAGGCGCGGAACACAACGCTTTGCCTCCCTAATTCACTCATTCAGACCTGGAGGCGAGGCGGCGTCACGGCGAACTGCAAAATAGGAGACAACGCAACATTAATTAAGAGTTGTTTTCCGAGGCACCTGAGTTATGGACGCGGGGAGAGAGAGAGAGAGAGAGAGAGAGAGAGAGAGAGAGAGAGAAGAGAGAGAGAGAGAAGAGAGAAGAGAGAGAGAGAGAGAGAGAGAGATCGAGAGAGAGAAGAGAGAGAGAGTAGAGAGAGAGAGGAGACAGAGAGAGAGAGAGAGATCCTAATAAAAGAGTGATGAAATAAAAAGAAAAATATATGCAAAAGTCTTAACCTACTCACAGAAAACATTAATATCTATCTCAAACTACACACACACACAACACACACCAACACCACACAACACACACACACACACACACACACACACACACACACACACACGCACACACACACACACATACACACACACACACCTTGGAGCGACTAGGCAGCAAGTATCGGTCCTGATTAAAGACCCAGAAAAGTCAGAACTAAATTAAGCTTGTGATGGTGCGAGGTAACAGTGCCACCCAGGGCTTAAGGAGGACAGTGGCATTCTGATCTGGGCAATGGCACTGTTCTAGGCATGGTGGGTGGGTGGGGTGGGGAGGGGGGAGAGGGAGGTGGGAGAGGGAGGTGGGAGAGGGAGCGGGTAAGTGGGAGAGGGAAGGGGGATAGAGTGGGACAGGGAAAGGAAGAGACTTGGACAGGGAAGGGGGAGAGAGGGAAGGATGGAGCAGTTAAAGAGTTGGGACATGGGAGGGGAGACAGACAGGAGTGGGAGAGGGATAGGAAGGAGGTGTGACTTACGGAAGAGGGAGAGAGTAGGACATGAGATGTGGAACAGAGGGGACAGGGAAGGGGTAGAGGGTGGGAGAGGCACTTTGGGGGGTACTCACTATATCCTCTTGAATGCCATTATACTTATTAGGAAGGGGGAGGGGGAAAGGGGAGGGGGTGAGTCGCAATTGTGGAAATAGCAATATATGTATATGAGCCACTGGCGGACGGAACGCGATCAAATTCCGTTGTTTTTTTAATTTTGTTACTTGGTTGAGGGGGTGAGAGCTGCACAGCTGATTTTTTTAGGGTAAGGCGCTTATAGGTTCATGGGAATGCTTATTTTGTGTGTTTGTTGATGGAGTAACTTGCGGCGAGGTAGTGCGTGTAATTTTTTTTTTTTTTTTTGCGAGGGGAATTAATTGAGACAAAGTTTGTTATCGTGATTACTCGTTGTTCTATATTAATGATTTTCTTCGTTTATTTCTCGGCCGCTATACTGCAGATACATATCCTAAGGGCACCACGTGATCGCCAGCCTGTACATACACACATACACACCCAGGGAAGGGTGCAGAAAGCGTGGCCCATAAGACCTAGATGCGAGCTTCGAGTGTGACCAACTTTCTGCCTGTATAGGCGACACTAATTTACTATAAACTGATATTACCGCAGTGCTAGAGGAGAGAGAGAGAGAGAGGCAAGACAGGGAGACAGAGGAGAGAAGAGAGAGATAGTTATGAGAGAGAAGAGACAGAGAGAGAGTAGACGAGAGAGAGAGAGAGAGAGAGAGAGAGAGAGAGAGAGACCCAGCTAGCCAGCCAGACGGACACGGATAGATAAACAGACAGATAAAGGAAGGACGAAATATCACGATGACAAAAATAAACAAACTCAAAACAACGACTGAAGTAGAAAAGTAAAAAATAATTGGAAAACCACGAGGACCAAACACCTTATAAGCGGCGGGAACTGATAAAAGAATGTTTCCCTCCAAACACACACACACCACGCACAGATCCACCTACACATAACACCAGACCCGACGCCCTGCACTTGCATCTTTCCCCAAATTGAGGACTATTTCGCGGGGAGGACACCCGCTGAATCGCCGGTCATCACCAGAAAGTGCTCTGCGCCGGTCTTATATTCATTCGTTAAATGAAATAGTGTGACTTTTAGGAATCAGAAGGATGAGAATATGAACGGACGAAGTACAGAAGGAGAGGAATATGTGAAGGGAAAAGAGGACATAAAGGCGTAAGATGATGTAGGAAGAGAAGGATAAGGAAGGGAATGAGGTAAAGATCAGGAAAGCTACGACGAGGAAGAAGAGTAAGGGAGAGGAATTGATGGTAAAAATGAGGCAAGCTGATGAGGAGAATAGACGGAGGGATGAGGTAAAGGAAGAAATATTACTGACGTGTGACGATAGGGAGCATAAGGGTCAAATGTCTGAAAAGGTAGGTAGGAAGTGTGCACTAAGAGGTAAGGGCGTGCGAAAGTTAAGTGAATGCTTATTTTCCCCCTTCCATCCTTCTTTCCACAATCCATCCAGGCTCCATCTATAGTTCATCAAATAGCGCACTTTCCGTGCTAATCAGGAAGGGGCACAAGATGACTTAGACGCTCTAGAGGAAGTGGAAGGGGAAGAGGGAAAGAAAAGGATACAAAAGGAGGTTACTTTCCCCCTTCTATCCTTCTTGCCTTCCTCATGCCATCAAAACCTTTCCTACTCTATTAAAAAAGGATATAATAACACGCATTTCGTTTTGCCTAGTCCACCCTAAACAGCCTAAATAATACATCAATGCTATAATGTATTCTATAAGTCATGTATTATCATAGTAAATAGATTGAATACTAAAAGGAGAAGATACTGATACACTGATACTGATACATTTATTGGCCACTTTTTCGGTAATAAGAATAAATACATTATCAATAATATAATGCACGCCAGGTCCCATTGAGGCCATACATATTTTTCCTGAAGCATAAGGAGATAGGGTGGATAGGGTGGATAGGAAAGAAGGAAGGAAAGAGGGAATGAAGTGTGAGGAGGTATAGCGAAGTAGTGAAATAGCAGGGAGATTTGAAGGGAGGAGAGAGGATGTAAATGGATAAGATGGTAGGGAATCTGGGGAATATTGCGAAGAGGAAGAGGAGGAGGAGGAAGGGAATGAAAGAGAGATGCAGGAGAAAAGAAAAAAAAGAGGAACATTTAGTAGAAAAAATTAACATGAAAAAAAAAAAAGAAAAAAAAAGGGAAATACGATTGAAAACAAGAGGAAAAACAACATCAATAATAAAAAAAGAAAAAAGAGAGACGAGGATACAAGCGAGGAAAAAAAGAACATCAGATAATAATAACCATATGAAGAGTTACAGTGAGAGAACAAGAAATGACGAAGTAGGAAGAGGAATAGTTAGGCAAGTAGAGGAGAAAGAGGAGAAAGAGGAGGCAAAGTAGAGGAGAAAGAGGAGAAAAAGGAGGCAAAGTAGAGGAGAAAGAGGAAGATAATAGGAGAGCTCAACGTAGAGAGAAAGATAGAGACACGAGGAAGTAGTGTCACAGTGTATGCGTGGCGAAAAGAGGAGACAAGAGGAAGAGCAACGTAGATGAGCAAGAGGGACGAGGTGTGGCAAGAGTAGGAGATAGAGGAGGTCAAAGTGTAGAGGAGAAAGAAGAAGAAGATGGAGGACAAGTTATAGGGAAAATGCGGGCCAACTTATAGGAGAAAGATGAGGCAAAGAAGAAGAGAAAGAATGGATTGTCAAGCAAGTAAAGGTGAGAAAGAGGAGACAGGGAGGCAAGAGTAGAGGATTAGACGAGGAGAAATATAGAGGCAAACGTAGAGGAGAAAGAGTAGGCAAAAGTGAGATGGAAATAGGAGAAAGAGGAGGGAAAGTAAAGGAGTGTAATAAGAAAAAACGAAGAGAAAATGAAAAGCCCAGAATGAGCAACAAAGACGAGAGAAAACCATTGAGCAAAACTTTTTTCTCATCTCTTGAAACGACACACCCTGTGATGTGGTACACACAACGCACACACGACCACACAGCACAGAAGACAGCACACCCACAACAACCACACCCACACACACATGTCGCATGATAAAACCTGTCACCCGCCTCCCCGTAAAACATGCCCCCCGTCCCCCCCTTACGGACTACGATGGCGGCCATCACCGAGCACAACCAAAGACACACACACGCCGCCCCCTGTCTGCCCGCCCCCCCCCTGCGGTTCCAGAGCTTAATTATTAGAGGCAGCGCCGCCCCCCCTCTCTGTCTCCTCTTTCATAAATATACAACCAATAATTCTGATACCTGGTACTTTACGGCCAGAGTTGCACGCGATAAAATACTCTCTCTCTCATCTCTCCATCCTCTCTCATGTAGCCTCTCCTACCTCATCTCTCTCTCTCTCTCTCTTCTCTCTCTGCTTCTGGTCTGGGTCAGGTTTTTGGTAGCTTCTTTTCCTCCATTGACGACTTTTTATCATGAGCAAAGAGACAGAGCGAGAGAGAGAGAGAGTAGAGAGAGAGAGAGAGAGAGGAGAAGGAGAGAGAGAAGAGAGGAGAGAGAATATGCAATTAGTAGCTAGAGCATACTCCGTTCCGAAAGCCTAACAGATGTTTGATCTCTTCTCTCTCCTCTTCTCTCTCATCTCTGGGCTGCGGACATCCGGTCTCGCTCTCTCGTCTCATCTCATCTCAAGGTCTCTCTCTCGTCACACAGCATCACTACACGCACATATTATTTATATTACTACTAAAAATGACTGCGTTCACTACTTTTCCACCATACAGAAGAAAAATATTACTACTTTTCCCCCATACAGAAGAAAAATATTACTACTTTTCCCCCATACAGAAGAAAAATATTACTACTTTTCACTCCTACAGATAAGAATAATTTAACTACTTTCCCCCCCATCAGAGAGTGATCCTATTCCACATAATGTCATCGAATCTTCCTTCAACATCCTTTCCCTCTAACTACAGCCCTTACACGTATTTCCCCTCACCTGTGCACTTTCCCCTCACCTCCATGGATGTACATGCAGCTTCCCCTCACCTGTGCACCTTCCCCTCACCTGGCCAACCTGCGCACCGTGGCACAGCGCCGCCCTAATGGTCGCAGATGCACCGTAATTGCTCTCCCCTCGGCACTGTGCACTCGATTACGCGTGAGTGATGGAGCAGCGCAATTCCCCTGCATGTGTGTGTGTGTGTGGGTGTGTGTGTGTGTGTGTGGGTGTTGTGTGTGGGGGTGTGTGGTGTGTGTGTGTGTGTGTGTGTGTGTGTGTTTGTGGGAGAGCTCAGATTGAGAGGAGAGAGAGAGAGAGAGAGAGTAGAGAGAGAGAGAGTAGAAGAAGAGAGAGAGAGAGAGAGAGAGGGTAGACTTAGAGAGAGAATGCGAGCGGAGGCAGGTAAGACAGCCGAGCACGGGAGTAACTAATCATTTTGTCGACAGCAGGCTGACTTACGTGGTGGTCACCAAACATATGGTTCAGTTGGTAGAGCGTGAGAGAGAGAGAGGAGAGAGTAGAGAGAGATAGAGAGAGTGCAGAGAGAGAGAGAGTAGAGGAGAGTAGAGAGAGTGCTAGGAGACAGAGCGGAGAGGAGGGAGAGATCTCGTGGGAGGGGGATACGAGGGGACTCAGATCAAGTCGTGAGAGGAAGATAGAAGAGATCAGAGGGATCACAAAGTATTAGCTCAAGAACTTCTCGAGATAAACCAAGGAGTGAGAGATCAGTGAAGATTTGTCGTTTTGTGAGCCGAAAGACAAAGAAAGAAGGACGTAGAGTGGGAGTGAGGGAGAGAAGGAGGAGGGAGGAAGAGTAAAGGAGAGAGAGAGGGAGGGAGAGTAAAGGAAGGAGGGAGGGAGAGTAAGGGAGAGAGAGAGGGAGAGTAAAGGAGAGCGAGAGAGGGAGGGAGAGAGGGTCAGTTTTACGAGGGAAAAGTTGAGAGAGCGATAGGGGTTAAGAATTAGATAGAAGTTTGAAATGCTGGGGCACGAGAGCAGTGATACAGTGTAGCCGAATGTAACAATGATTAACTCTCTCTCTCTCTCCTCGGGCTGGGTTCATCATTTGGGCCGGCTCGTTCCTCGCTTCTCTCTCAATCTCTCGTGCCTCTCGCTTCCTCGGTATCTCATCTCGTCTCTCTCTCTCTCTGTCTCAGAAATTAAGGCAACGGGACAAAGAGAATTGGATATAAAGCAATTTCGATCCTCATTTCTCGCATCCACCCAGCATAGTATACCTGCCTTTTTCTCCTCCTCCTCCTCCTCCTCCTCCTCCTCCTCCTCCTCCTCCTGCTCCTCCTCCTCTTAAATCCCCAGCCAGGTTGTCACACATAACTTGGGGCAGATATACAACAAAAAGCATTAAATCTGCTACAAACGGCGATCAAAGAGTACATACAGACATACATTTCCCCGAGTCAGGTGTGTGTGTGTGTGTGGTGTGTGTGTGTGTGTGTGGGTGTGTGTGGGTGATGTGTTGGTGTGTGTGTGTGGTTTTGTGTGTGTGTGGGGTGTGTGTGTGTGAGTGTGTCGGTGGTTGTGTGTTTGTGTTTTGTTTCTTTCTATTTGTGTCCTGCTATATTTATTTTCCCGTCTATTTTATTTCAACTTTACGTCCCTATTCCAATCTTTAAATCTCCTGTTTTTTTTCTTACACTCAGTTTTCCCGCATCCTTCCATTTTTCCTCCTCCCCCTGCATCCTGTCCGCTACCTCATTTATTTCTAATTTCAATCTCTTCCTCATTTTTGTCCCTTTTCCACATCTGTAATGATTTTTCCTTCTCTCTCTCTCTCTCGTGCTCTCGCTCTCATCTCTCTCTCTCGTATCTCATCGTCTTCTCTCCTCGTCCTCTCTCTAGCGCTCTCACGTCTCTCGAGGCTTTCTCTATGTCTCTCCTTACCTCTTTCCTCATCATCTCTCTCTCTCTCTCCCTCTCTCTCATTCTCTCCTCTCTCTCAGACTTCTTCTCTCTCTCTCTCATCTACCCTTTTTTTCCTACCCTTTTCCCCGTCTGTAATGATTTTTCCTTCTCTCTCTCTCTCTCTCTCTCTCTCGTCGTCTCTCTCTCGTCTCTCTCTCTCTCTCCATCGTCTCTCGCTCTCTCTCATCAGGGGTCTTCCTTCCCCTCGAGAGCCAACAGTAATAAACGGTATGAGTAGCGGGGAGTGAGATGGCTAAGGGTGAAGGGTATACGTAGTTGAGGGAGGGAAGTGAGGGGAAGTGTGATTAGAGGAAATCTACAATATAAAATTACCTGGACGGCACAGTTGACTCAGTGGGAGAGAGGCGAGAGACAGAGAGAGATGAGAAGAGGAGAGAGAGTAGAAGAGAGAGAGTAGGGAGAAGAGAGAGAGAGATATACAGGCGAGGAGAGCGAGAGCGGAATGTAAGTTGTTTTACTAAAAATAAAAAGGAGAGAGAGAGAGGGAGAGAGAGAGAGAGAGAGAGAGAGAGGAGAGAGTAGAGAGAGAGGAGAGAGAGAGAGAAAGAGAGAGCGAGTGAAAGTGATGATGAAAGACACAGAAGCAGGATATGACAAACGAAAGTGGTTCATCAATAAAAATTACTTCGAAAAAACAATGTAATTAACATAAAAACAAAGAAGAAGAAATAGTAAAAGGTCGATGATTAATAATTTCGAAGTTTTGATAAAGTTGAAAGTCTGGGAGAAATGTTTAAGATATTTTTTTGGAAATAAATGCTCCCGTCAGTATTCAAAGAAATTATGGGGACTTCATTATTTGGAAGCCTTATTTCTAAGGTAATTTTCGGTCCTCTCGTCTCTCTCTCTGCTCCTCTCATCTCTCTCTCGTCTTCTCTCCTCTCAGTCTCTCGTCTCTCTCCTCTCTCTCTCGTCGTCTCCAGTCTCGTCTCTCTCTCTCTCTTTTTTCTCTCTCTCTCTCTCTCTCTACTCTCTCACTCTTCTCTCAGATCTCGGGTCTGCTACTCTCCTCTCTCTCTCTCTATTAATTTTCTACAGGTAATTTCGTCCTCGCTCTCTCTCTCTCTACCTCTTCTCTCGATCTCTCTCTCGAATCTCTGCTCTTTCGATCTCTCTCTCTCTCCTCTCTCTCTCTATTTCTGAAGGTAATTCTCTCTCTCTCTCTCTCCTCGTCTACTCGCTCTCCCTCTGAATCTTCTCTCCCTCTTCTCTCTCTCGTCTCTCATCATCTCTCGTCTCTCTCTATTTCATAAGGTAATTTTTTTTTTTCTCTCTCTCTCGCTCCTCTCTCTCATCTCTCTCATCTCATCTCTCTCTCTCTCTCTCTCTCTCCTCTGCTTATTTCTAAGGTAATTTTTCTCTCTCTCTCTCTCCTCACTCTCTCTCATCGAGTCGTTCATCTCTCTCTCTCTCCTCTCTTCACTTCTCTCTCAATCTCGTCAATCTCTTCGATCTCTCTCTCTCTCTCTCATTATTTCTAAGTATTTCGTCCCTCTCGTCTTCTCTCTCGTCTCTCTCCTCGTCGTCTCATCTCTTCTCTCTCCCTGCTCTCTCTCGTCTCTCTCATCGTCTCTCTCTCTCTCTCCTCTTCGCTCTCATCTTATCTTTCCCTATCTTCACTTTTCTACTTTTCCTTCTTTACTCCTCCTTTTCCTCCTCCTCCCTTCCTTCCCTCTCTTTACTTTATCATTTACTTTATCATTTACATTTACTCTATCATATATTTCCTTCCCTCACTCTCTACCTTTCCCCTTTCTCCTTCCTACAAAATTCTCAACCCTCCTCCTTTTTTCTTCCATCCCTTTCCTTACCTCTTCCAAGTCTCCTGTCCCACCTATATCCTTTCCCCTCTCCTTTCACTTCCCCTTTCTCTCCCTCGCCCACGTTCAATTTTCTCTCCTTCATCCTCCACCCTCCATCCTCCTCCCCTGCTTGAACCTCGTCCACAGGAACTTTATAATTAGTTTTCGTCTTTGGTTCATTATCAAAATTCATGTCGTTTCCTCGAACTCTAGAAGGGTTTTGAAGAAGGATTTCAACCCTTTTTCCATTTTCTGACTTTTTGTTTCTTCTTTTCCACCAAATTTCTTTTATATGCTTTTGATGCACTAAACACACACACACACACACACACACACACACACACACACACACACACACACACAGCAACAACACCAACACACATACACACACACACACACAGAAAAAAGATGATTATTCAATTCAAAGAAAAATCAAGAAATCAGAAATGAGAGAAAAAAGATATATTACAGAAAATTTGAGGAAACAAGTGAACATTAATAAGATGACAAAAAAGATGTATAGAGAGAATGCAAAATAATAATAATATAAGAGAAATTAAAGGAAAAGAAAAGGTGATATGTTGAACATATAGTTTCGATTAAGGGTGAAGAAGGGGAGAAGGAAGGGGAGGGTGGGAGGGGACGGGGAGGGGAGGGGAGGAAGGAGGGGAAGGTAAGGGCTGGAAGGGAAGGGAGGTGAAAGGGAGAGGGAAGGGGAGGAGTGATTGCGAGGAGTATGGTTCGTTAACAAAGGAAGAAGGGAAAGCACAGCCAGGTATGTACTAGACTGATTTTAACGTTGGGCAGTACAGTGTGTGTGTGTGGTGTGTGTGTGGTGTGTGTGTGTGGTGTGTGCTTGTGTGTGGTGTGTGTGTGTGTGTGGGGGTTTAGTGTGTGTGTGTGTGTGTGTGGTGTGTGTGGTGTGTGTGTGTGTGTGTGTATTCTTTTCTAATTTGTTTAATAGCTATTTCCTATACATTTTTTTCTCCCCACATATTTTTACCTTTTCCATCTTTCTTCCTCTTATACCTCTCTGCGGGATCAATTCTCTCTCTCGTCTCTCTCTCCTCCCTCTCTCTCTCTCCATCATCTCATCGTCTCTCGCTTTGCTCTACTCATCTCTCTCTCTCGATCGTCAATCTCCATCTCTCGTCTCTCTCTCTCTCTCTCCTTCTTCTCTCCCTCCACCTGTTCCTTTACCTCAACTACGACTAAGAAAGAAAAAAATAAACCAAAAAAAAACCGCTACTGTTTTTTCAAAGATCCCGAAAAAACAATTATTTTCAAAACTAAATAAAACACTGAGTCCTTTTTTTTTTTCCGCTGATTGATACATTTCTATATTTTTTTAAGAAGACGAAGAAGAAAAAGAAGAAGAAAATGAAGAAGAAGAAGAAAAAGAAGAAGAAGTAGAAGAAAAAGAAGAAGAAAAATAAAGAAGAAAAAGAAGAAGAAGAAGAAGAAGAAGAAGTAGAAGAAGAAGAAGAAAAAGAAGAAGAAAAGGAAGAAGATAAAAAGGAAGAAAAAAAGGAAAAGAAGAAGAATAAAAAGAAGATGATGCAGAAGAAAAAAAAGTTAGACGATACAAAGAAAGAAGAAAAAATTGGAACGAAAAAAAGGAGAAAAGTGTAAAGACCAGCGCGAGGAGATGAAAGGAATCAAGAGAGAATGAAGAAAGGAAGGAGCAGGAGCACAGAAGGAAGGAAGAGAAGGAAAGAAAATACACGACAACAAAGATGGAAAAGAAAGAAACAGGGCTGGAAGAGAGGAAAATATACGAAGAGGAACTGGAGGGAAAAGAGGAAAGGAAAAGAAAGTAATTCGGATATAATGAAGAGAGGAAAATATAAAGGAGAGAGAGAGGAGAGAAGAGAGGAGAGAGAGAGAGAGAGATAGAGAGAGAGATAGAGAGAAGAGTAGAGAGAGAGAGAGAGAGAAGAAGATAGATGAGCAGAGAGAGAGTATAGAGAGAAGAGAGAGTGAAAAGAGGAGAGAGATCGCTAAATGTCAGGTGTTTCTCATTGGGAAAAAGTCTGGCCCTGCAATATGATATCATTGTTAGAGGCCTCGTACCACACAACACGACACACACACGACATACACACACACACACACACACAAGGGGGTGCACACACATGTGTTTGTTTCATTATTTATTACACAATTCACTTAAGTCTCTCTCTCTCGTCTCTCTCTCTCTCTCTCTCTCTCTCTTTCTCCTCTCTCTCATCTCTCTCTCGTCGCCGTATCTCCTCACTTATCCACTCTCTCACGCTTCCCTCAACCTTGCTCCTCTCTCTCTCTCTCTCTCTCTCTCTCTCGTCTCTCTCTCTCTCTCTCTCTCTCTCTCTCTTCTCTCCTCCCTCTCTTTCTCTCGTCTGCTCTCTCGTCTGAGTCTGGCTCGGATGCTCTCATCTCTCTCTCTCTCGTCTCTACTCTCCTCTCTCTCTCACATCCCTTACTCATTAACAAATCAACCAACCGTGTTCTTCGGCTGCTTTACCTTCCCTCCATCAACTCGATATTGCTTTACTAGTATTTCTTCACTCTCTATCTCTCTCTCTCTCTCTACTCCGTCTCTCTCATCGTTCGTCTCTCGTCCCTACACTCTCGTTCTTCTGTCTCTCTCATCTCTCTCTTACGCTTAACACTGTGTTAATGTTTTATACGAGGCGGGAAAGGAGGGGAACAGGGAAGGGATGTGAGAGAAGGGAGGAAGAGGGGACGTATGAGGGGAGATGAAGAGCTGTAGTAAGGAAGGGAAAAGAAATGATGTAGGAGTTTTAGAGAAAGGGGAAAGGAGAGGGGAAAAAAAGGGAAAGAAGGGCGAGTGTATGAACAAAGGTACTTGAAAGTGAGCTATTTACCTATTCTCTCTCTCTCTCTCTCTCTGCCTCTCTTCTCTCTTCTCTCCTCGCTCTCTCTCTCGTCTCGGTCTCTCGTTCTCTCTCTTCTCTCCTCTCTCTCTCTCTCTCTCCTCTCATCTCTCTTACTTTTGTCTTATTATCATTCCAAAATTTTACCGTCTGCTATTATTATCATTGCAATGTCGCTAAATTATTTTTCTCTACAAAGGTTACAATGGGGTAAGGGTGGGGTGATGGAATGGGTTGTGGGTGATGGGTGATGAATGGGTGGGGGGTGAGGGTGATGGGTGAGGGAATAGATGGGGGGTGATGGGTAATGGGTGAGTGAATGGGTGTGTGGTGATGGGTAATGGGTGAGTGAATGGGTGTGGGGTGATGGGTAATGGGTGAGTGAATGGGTGGGGGTGATGGGTAATGGGTGAGTGAATGGGTTGGGGGTGATGTGAATGGGTTGGCGTTAATACATACATTTCTACATCCATGATTTCAGGAAAGTTAGAAGGGGCTATCTGGAGAGTCTGTGTTTGGTGGGCCAAAGGCCCACCAAACACAGGTGGTGGGCCTTTGGCCCACCAATAGCCCTCCGCAGGAGCTAGCCAAAAAGTCCGCCCGGAGGGCGGCTTTGCGGCTAGTATATAAATAAAAGTACGCATGAAGAACCGTCCCCACACCTAGAGTTTCAAAATTAAAATAAAACATGATAAATTCCATAAAGCAAAAATACACAATGTAATAACAATTCCTAACCTATAATAAGAAAATTCTAAAAATGACGTATGAGGAACCGTCCCCACACCTAGAGTTTCCATTCCTTCCTTCCCTCTCACTAGACCATCCTCGCCTGGGGACTCCTTCTTAGGGCGTCTCGCAGCGACCGTCCCTCCGAGGAGACGAAGAGTAACCAGAGGCGCGGACACACGAGCACGATTTTTTCCTCCTTAACTTGACTGTCCTCTGGCGCATTTGAAGGAGGAAAAGGAGAAAGGAGGAAAAGGGGAAAGAAGGAGGAAAAGGAGGATGAGGAAGAAAAGCAGGAGGAAGTGGAAGACGATGAACAGGAAGAGAAAGTGGAATGAAGAGGGCTAGAAGGGCAGGAAAAATGAAGGAAGAGGAACTAAAAGAGAGCATGAAGAAGAAGAGGAAAACTGGAAGAGGAGAAAGAGGAAAAGGAGAAGGAGGAAGAGGTAGTACAAGTCAGCAAAGTATAAATTCCATTACTAGTTTGTGATAGCTAAATATTAATCAATGCGAGAGAGAGAGAGAGAGAAAAGAGAGAGAGAGAGAGAGAGAGAGAGAGAGAGAGAGAGGAGGGGAGAGAGGGGAGGAGGAGAGAGAGAGAGAGAGGGGAGGAGAGAGAGAGAGAGAGAGAGAGAGCGAGCAAAGGCGAGCGAGCGAGCGAGCGAGGACGAGGAGAGAGAAGAGAGAGAGAGAGAGAGAGAGAGAGGAGAAGAGAGAGAGAGAGAGAGAGAGAGAGAGAGAGAGAGAGAGAGAGAGAGAGAGAGAGAGAGAGAGAGTGCCGGCTCAGCATATCATCAGCCACACGAAGCACTGAGATGGTTCATTAATACCTTCATAAAATACTCCTTTAAGACCCACACCTCCAGCTGACTCAGACCTCCTCCTCCTCCTCCTTCTCTTCCTCTTCCTGTTTCAGTTATCTGCCCTCCTCCTCTTCCTCTTCAACCGCCATAATTCGTATCTCTGATTCCTATGCTTCCTCCCATCCTTTCTAATGGGATTATCTCTCTCTCTCTCTCTCTCTCTCTCTCTCTCTCTCTCTCTCTCTCCTCTCTCTCTCTCTCTCTCCTCTCTCTCTCTCTCTCCTGACCTTAATTATACATTTATTGTTTTTTTTCGTGCACTTCTCGCCTTTCACCTCCATTACGACCACTATCACTCCCCCCACCACCTCCTCCTCCTCCTCCTCCTCCTCCCCCTCCTCCTCCTCCTCCTCCCCCTCCTCCTCCTCCTCCGTCTCGTTCTCCTATTCTTCTTCTCCTCCTTCCTCCTCCTCCTCCTCCTCCTCGAGTAGTGACCCAATGAGATGAGAGGTGAAAGTGTCCTAAATTTACATCACGTCACGTTTACTACGCATGTTGCGCCGCGAGGAAGGAGGATTGCGACGTGTGATGACGCATGATGACGTGTGATGACTTGTGGTGACGTGTAGTGACATATAGCGTGACGTGACCATATTGACGCTGAAATGATCTTTGGAGTACCAGAGATGCAGTTGCGTCGAGTTAAAGAGATAAATCGTAAGGCTCTTAAGGTTAGCGAAGTAAATCTTGCTGGTTAGATAGATTAGAGAAAGTAAGTTCATGTTTTTAACTCTAGTATCAAGATCACATTAATTTTTTTGTTTACTCATGTAGCCTTGTTGACTCTCCCGCAGCTGTCTCTCACGTCTTAACTTTCACCTTATCCACTCCCTAGCTACTCCACCA